>JARHVA010009691.1:0-280398 GCA_037957365.1 Torreya grandis
CAATCAACACATCTAAATCTTTTCTCCTAATTTCACAACCTTTTGCATAAAACTTTAGTGTGTACCCCTTATTACACATTTGACTTACACTCAAAATATTATTCTTAAGACCTTCTACATACAAATCATTTTTAGTTTTAGTTTTACCATTATCCAAAACATAGTGTACCTTTTTTGGTAATTCTGGTAGTAGTATTATCTCCAAATTTCACTATGCCACCATCGATATTCTTCATGGTTATGAACTTGATTTTGTCTCATGTCATGTGCCTCAAACCTATATTTTCAATTAACCATGGCTTTTCTTCATCTATTTCATGTAAATCTATCTGTACCAACATAGATTTTTTTAGGTTTGTTTCTTCTGCCATGAACCTATCTGAACTTTCTTCTTGATGAGTGGAGTCTTGAAACTCTGGTCCTTCTTGGCTGACTCAAACATACTTCTATAGTACTAGGCTATGTGTCTAGAGGTTATTTCACTTGTAACATATTATGGATTCTTCATTAAATCTTGATAGAGGAGCAAAAGAGTTGTGACTTCTACTTGACTCTGCATAACTTTCCTTCTCCTTATTTCTGAAATTGTTAGCCCTTTTTTGACATTCTATTTTATTATGGCCATATCCATTAAAATAAAAAATAGTAACCATAAAAATAGGAAGCTTATTTGTGTATCTCTAAATTGATTACCTTTTGTAGCTCTGTTCCCTCCAAGCTTCTTTGTTTGAGATGTCCTCTATATTCTTAACTTCTTCCCTTTTTATTTCTTCTTTTGTAAGAGATTCAACATAGCTCTTTCCTTTTTCCTTGTTTGTGAAAGTAGTGGCCTCCCATTTATCTTTTTCAAATCCAATACCTATCTTATCTAACATTGATCTTTAATTTTCTAATATCTTATTCAACATATTAGTGATATTCTCAAAATTTTGAATCATTGACTACTCTATCATTGATTGCTTTATTTTTTTCTCAAGATCTACTTTTAAAGAAGTATTTTCAATAACATACCTTTCACATTATTTGCTTACTATTTTCAATTGTGTCATTATATCTTCTTCATTCTTCTTGGCTTCTTCAAAGTGTGCTTGTAGATCTTCAATTATTTCCTTTAACTCCTTTTCATTTTTCTCGATCTAGAGCTTTAATCTTTGATTCTTCTTTTCAAGAGATTTTAACTTTGCTAAGGCACAAATGCATTTCTCCTTCTAGATTCAATTTGGCTTCATCCTGTTCTTCTTCTTGATCATCTATACTTTTGCTTGCAGTGACATCTTTATATATGGATATGAATAGAATGTCTTCTTCTTCGAAATCACTGAATCCACTATCTTTGGCTGAGGCTAGGATATTTAGAATACAAACTCTTCTTCTCGAATCCCTTCTTGAATTTTCCTTTAAAATTATTCTTGTATGTAGACTTTCCTTTTTCTTTATCACCATTACCCTTATCTAGGAACTTAGTTACAAAATGTCTAATATTTCCACAATTAAAACATTTGAAAGGTAATTTTCCTTGATATTTACCTATGTGCTTTTTAAGCTTGCAAATGAATAGAGCTTCATTGTCATCTTCATCATCTCTAGAACTATCACTTGATTCTTGAATCTTATCCTTCTCTTTTGTTTATGTCTTGAAAGTAGTTTCTCTCTTTGAGGTTTTCTCTTATTTGGTCTGCATCTTATATGTTGTAAGAATACCATGTAAGCCCATCCATCTTTAGCTTGGATAAATTCTTCATCTCTTAAATTGATAAAAATTTTGCATCATATCTCAATGGTAGAGATCTCAAAACTTTTTTAACCACAATTGATTCTTCTAACTTTTTTCCAAGACCTTGAATCTGATTAACTATTTGATAAACCCATGAAATATAACTTGCTATATTTTCTTCCTCTTCCATCTTCAAACTATTAAACTATCTACTGAAAGTCTAAATCATGGCTTACTGAACCTTTCCATCATGTTTTTAAATATTCTCAAGTTTTACCCAAGTTTCATGAGTAGATTTACATTACATAACTTTAACAAATTCTGATTCACATAAACCACATAAAATAGCATTTAAATATTTATCATTATTTTCACTTGCCTTCTTTTATGTTAGAGTAGTTAAAAGTGTCTGTGGCTCTTCATATCCTCTACCACTACTTGCCATATGTCGAATCCAAGGGCCATCAAATAAGTATTCACCCTTATGCTCCAAAAAACATAATTTGTCCCATCAAACAAAGGTGCCTTATTTGTAGAAAAACCTTCATGTGATTTAACCATTGAGCTTTCTTGGTTTACCTTCAAGCTATAAAACTTTTTCAAAGGAACCTAATCTGATACCAATTATTAAACATGAAATACATAGAGAGGGGGGGTGAATCAGTATATTATATATCTTATTTATTAATCCAATTATTTTTCTTTAACCACTTAACCACACATTCAAGATATGCAATAAAATTTAAAAAATAATATGCACCACATGAGAGAGAGAGAGAGAGGAGAGAGAGAGAGAGAGAGAGAGAGAGAGAGAGAGAAGATGAGAGAGAGAGAGAGAGAGAGAGAGAGAGAGAGAGAGAGAGAGAGAGAGAGAGAGAGAGAGAGAGAGAGAGAGAGAGAGAGACCAATTTTTTATGTGGAAATCCAAAGTGGGAAAAACCATGCAGAACAATCTCAAGTATATGAATGAGCACCAACTCAAATCACAAAGTTCACAAGCACCAACTTGTAAGAGTACCAACCCCTTTGCTGAGTGCCAATACAAAAACTATTTATGAGCACCAACCCGTAGGAGCACCAACACCCCTTTTAAATATTTGTGATTACCAACCCACAAGAGCACCAACCCCTCTTATGTATAAAACACAACTATCTCTTAATGTTGGTTACTCAACAAATGATATAACTCTACAATATCTCCTACTTTTATCTCTTCAAAAATAAATACAAACCATGTACTCTCTTGCATATTACAAATGGCTTCTCAAGCCTTTATTTATAGCTTTCCAAATGACCTTTGGCATTCACCCTTTGTGACCCTTCAATCCTCATGGAAAATGGCACCAAACTTGCATGACCCTTCATATCCTTACATTTGAAAAGTCATATGGTGACTCTTCATAAGAAAAAACATCCTTTCCTCTTTTGTCTTTATCTTTGTGAATTTTCATATTCCTCAAAGTGTCCCTTCATGGAAAAATATGCCATACCCTCTTTTGTATTCACATGGTGACTCTTGGAATTCCTCAAGATGACTCTTCATGAGAAAATGTGTCACATTCCTCTTTCATCTTTTACCCCCGTGACTCTTTGACTTTTATATGGGCCCTCTTTTGAATTACATGCAACCAAAAATATATTAATTAATATTAAATAAATATTAACACACAATAGCTAAGATATGAGTATTAAAAACACCATTAAATGTAATATGGCCTTTATCACCAAAAATTTTATACCTTTGACATCAATGATACTATTTCTAATAGTTAGAAGTCATCAAAATGATCTGGTATATCACCTCCATATTTTAGGTTTGATTTTCATGTTATTATCAACCCTTTTCAACCCCCTAAGTGTTAGTAGTTGTTGTATTCAAGTGGTACATCAAGGGAGCTAGCCCTATTTAGAGACTCACTTCATTCCTTAGGATACCCACAAGCCTAAAAGTGATTCCATTGTGTCACTTGGATGATGAGAGCCTTGGAATATCCTTAAAGGGTGTAAATACAAGTGAAAAAAATATCCTCATAGGAGGTAAATTTGAATATGAACAATCCTCCTACCATCTCGCTAGTAGAGACACTCCCTTTAAGATTCCACTTTGAGTTCACCTAATTTTTAATGAGATCAATGTTAGGTCTAAATGCAAAATAACCTTCCTAAGAGTGTATATTCCATGAAATATACCACACTTAACATAAATTGGTCTAGAATTTTTATCATCCTCACACTTTGAGTATAGTGGTGTTCTCATCGAGAGAAAATATCCACCCAATGGGCTAGAGTATCCACCTAGGGTTGCACCCAATAGGGCCTCATTCCAACCCTTAGAAATAAGAGGCACAATCAATTTCACATTCTATGAACATGGGTCCTTATTATATGTGGATTCCTTAGAATATTAGGGAGAAGGCTAGGTCATAGGCCCCCTTGAGCTATCACCTTCAATTCCTACCCAAAAACTAGGTTCAAAATTCAAAAATGTAGACCAACTATTTTCTCCAACACAATTTTTTTTTGTTAAAGTTGTGATAAATAAGTTAGACATATTCAATAAAATTAAAAATTATGTTACTACTTATAAGAATTTTATAATTTTGGATGAAACTATTTATAAGAGTTCTATGTCTATTGTAAAAAAAGGAAAATTTTAATCCACATATAGAATAATGAAAATAGGTTTGAATTATACTCTAATTTTGACATTTATATTGCTTTGAATAAAATAAAATTTCAACAAGAATAAATTTAGATATTTTGAGTACATATTGAAAAGATGTCATAATTTTATTGCAACTATCACATAAAATGCTTTGAATATATCCATAATACCACATCCATCTCTTCCCTCTATTTCAAAGTGTACTCAACTTTTCTAATGTATAGGTTAGGACACATCACTCGTAGTTATCTTTATGGAATATCATCTTATTGAAATGTATATGCTATAGAATGAAGGGGATAAATTTGATGGAAGCATAATCAAACATTTAATAAATGCCTTGGAAAAAATAAAAAGCCTTAAATGAATAATTGAAAGTAAGTAAATAGGAATATAAAAAATAGATAAAAGGCAAGGATGATATTAAAGAATATCCAAAAACTTTGTTTTTCAAGGGTTTTTAAAAGGAAGTATAAATTTATACCTATGAACTTCCCCCTAGAGTTGAATCACTTAATTTTAAAGAATGTTGGCTTAAAATGTAGCTAGGAAAGATTTATTCTTTTCAAAATTTGGAGCTAAGTAGATCAATGAAAATTTGTAAGGTCATTTCTTATTTTTTTAAATAAGATAAAAATTTGTCATGAAATGCATATGTACATAGTATTCTTATTCATCATGAGCTAAATTTTTTTGTTGCTTTCACAACATGTCTCAATTTATTCACAAAATTAGGGAACCTTTGTTGCTATGGAGTCTGGTATTATAGGTTTTAGTTAGTTTTGGGCTTGTTTTATCTACTAAATTAGGAAATTAATTAAGGATATGTAGTATTAAATGAATTACTTATGCCATGCTTGAAATTACAAAATATATTACATGTACTTGGTTTAAGAGACAATATTTGGTGCTTATGTGATATAACTACCCAATTTTTTCACAACCCTAATGAGTCTTGGTATATCTTGAATCCTATTTTAAATTGATTAAATTTCCATTTTAAAAACCATTTTGACACAAACTTGTGAAAATTATCTAACTATTGTAAGATATCTATTACTTTCCTTGAGTAGTTTGATCTAATGTGATGTAATTTTGGTTTAGTTCTTCGAGAAATTTACATGTGATAAATTTTTAAAAAGTCTCTTAGTGAACTATCAGATTGAATTGGCTTATTTTGGAATTAGTTTTACTATATTTTTTAAAGATATTCACAAATTTTTTATATAGTTTGGTTGTGATTACTCCTATTTAAAGTGAAAATGGTTATGTGTTCTTCAAAATATCATTTTAATCTTGGTGGCTTCCTAAATAATGCATTGGTTTTAGTTTTAGGTTAAGGAGAAATTTTGTTTTCCTTTTGTGCATGGGCTTGTTTCCTTTTATCTATCCATATATTTTTCCTTTATATCTTTTTGATTTAGGATTAAATTTAAAATCAAATGGTTAAATGTTTTACCTACAAGCTAACAATCTTCTAAACTTTCCCACAAGTCCCTAGGTAAGTGGATTTCTCCACTTGTCATTCCCTCACTTATCTAGGCCTATTTTTCTTGGGTCTTTTATTTGGGCCTTCAAGTAGGTGTGATAATTCCAAGTGGCATGATCCTATTTTACTGCTTCCTTAGGTCCCCTTGATTTATTCACCTAACCATAAGCCTCTTAATAAACTAAGATCTTGATAAGTGTCATATTCATGATTACCCACATAATAGTGTCTTTTATATCTTTGAGTATGGCCCATCAAAATTATATATGTGGAGGATCATGCCCCATTCCATGATCACACTTCATCATAACCTTTGTCCCTCATCAATTTATTCAACAAGCCTTGGCCTCCCCCATGCATGAGATCATGTCATGTGGCATGATCTCATTTATTAAGGACCCCAAGATAGCTTATATTGCTCCCATTAATAGTTAAATCCATGGGCACATGAGATTATGCCACATGTCATGATCTCATTTCTATAGGCCCTAGGGTGGTAAATGTGTTTAGATCCTTCCAAGTGAATGAGATCTAGACAAGTGTCAAGATCACATTTCACCAAAACCATATAGGTCATCAATCTAAGTGGAAACCAAGTTAGATCTTAAGTGAATGGATTCCACATGGCATAGACTTAAAACTAGAGGACATGCTAGAATTTTCATCAACACTACACCTGTTTCAATTTGATAGCCATCTAGCCTATCAAATACATGAAACTTGAGATTATACTTAAGATTTAGCATATTTTTGAATTATTTTAGGGTCTCATTTTAATCCTTCCATTAATGATAATTTGAACCATATTGTTATACTTTTCAATTTTGTGGACTAATAATGTATGTAATTTACTTCTTAAAGGTGGTTATTATGCTTGTATCAATTAACAAATTAGATTCTTAAAGTGTTTATTTACTCTTTAGTTCTAAACTATCTTTCCCTATTTCAATGGTAAATGGATAATTATATTTTCTAATTTATCTTTGTAATGGCTTATTTTATTTGAATTACATTGAATTGCATGTTTTTTGATCCAAAGGTTTAATTATTCATCTATTGAATGGACCAATTATGTTGTTTTCAAAATCCCCTTTTTAATTATTAAATTTTAAAGGTTTGTCCTTAGTCTTTTTTTTTGTTAAAACTTGAAATTTGAACTATAAAATACATACTTTATTTAAAATCTAATGGATAACTATCTCTCTGTAGTCCAAGAAACTGAGAACTACCACTTTTCAATATCTTAGAGCTCCACTCCTTTAGAAGACATTGAATAAAGATGTAGAGTCTTCAACCCTCTTGGTATCCAAGCCACATGACATGATCTTGTTTCACTAGACCTCACGATTATAAAAACATAAACATTAATCATGGGACCTTCTAGGTGAATTGGATTATTCCACATGACATCATACCACTTATTTATGCCTCTAGATCAAACAAGTATAGTATGATAAGCCAAGATCAAGAAAATCCATGAGATGATGCTATGTGACATAATCTTATGGATTTTGGGTTGTTATAGCATGTAAAAATGAATTAATATACACAAAAATATAAGTAAAAAATATATTTCCACTTTTCAAGATCTCATTGCATCATGGTAGTGGAAAATTCAAGGTGGTCTAGACACTCAACACCCTACAAGTTAATGAAAAGTCAGCACATGGTAGGAACTTGACATATCAGTGACATGATAAATATTATGGATAAATGAGAAGTGGATGAGTGGAATGAAATTATTGAGTAATATATGTGGGCATCCATAAATAGGATCCAAGCATAATCTGGATTCCCATATTGCCTATCTAAATAGTTAGGACTTAAAATTTAGATTGTATGTCTAGTCAAATCTACATAACCATAAATAATCTTGTCTTATAGTGTTTAAAAGGATCGTTTAATTTTGATTAAAAATTATATTATCTAATGGTGATAACTATAATATTTTTAATGTGAATTGGGATTTAGATAGAGTATAAATAACATACTTTTTCCTCAAGTAGGCATGACCATCACCAAGTAAGTGTCTGGCCAACTACCCAATATAAGGGGACCTTAAATAAATCCATCTACCAAAAATTTAATTTAAATATAAGTTATGTAGGAATTTATATTGATTTAATCAAGATTATGTGTGGCCTAGTTCAAATTTGAGTAGAGGTAGGAATGTCTCATTAGGTTTCTACAACCATCGTTCAAGAGGTTGGCTTTGTGACTAAGTAGACTAAGTGGCCTATATTAGACCAATTGTATGTTGAAGTGAGGGATAGTCCATTTATAATTATATATATTATATTACTTGTTTTATTTCATTCTCTTGTAATTTATTTCTTTCTTAGCTTATCTTTCATTTTATCATGATCTGAGGCTATTTGAATGTCTTCGTTATAGTTCATCTAAACATTGATGAATCTTAGTGTTGTGTTTCATGAATTATATATTATAAAAAATATATATAAGATTTATATTCATTTCATAAATATGTATATGTTGGATTTATTTCCCTCTTATACATATATTGTTGGTCCTCATACTCTTTCACCTCATCTGCCTTCATATTGTGCTATGCTATCCAAATAGAGATTGGTTTCTCAAGAGATTTATCTATTTAATAGAGACATACTTTTATTCATTATAAATAGGGCTCATATTTCCTTTATCCTTTACGTATCTCTCATTTTATATCTTTTATATTAGTTTTTTTATTATCTTAAATTATAGTTAGTCATTTAAGCTTTATTTGGATTGCATGTTCATCCTTTCACATGTTTTCTTTTAAACATTATTGAAATTAGTAAAATAGAGATAAGTTCCAACTAGAAATGAGTTCATTGACAAATATAAATAAGAAATTTTATTTTGAACACAAAATATTACCAAAATATCTTACATAAGTCCTATAAAAGTACTCCAAATAGGCCCTTTATATGGAATAACTTTTATCAACCATCTAAGGTGTCTAAGATGCCATGACCTAATAGATATAGAATTAGGGAAGTTATATACATATATTAATTCATTTAAAAATATTTGGAAGAGAAAAATAATGGGTAATCCTCATTATTTAAGACTTTCCTCTTCCCTCTCTTCTCCTATAGTTGGTGTGGTTATGCCAAACATACCACCAATAGATTGACACTATAATAAGGGCCTGATAATTTAGTATATGATATTTATGTTGAATTATGTATAAAACCTTTCATGTTTTTATTAAATGAAAACATTAAAAGTTTATAAAACTATAAAAAATAAGTGTTGTTTTAAAACTCTCAAGACATAGGAGAACTAGGATTGACAAAGGTAAGTCTAAGCCTAAACAAACTTACTCATCTAATATCTACCCCAATAATTGTATTTCTTTCATTACCCATTTTACTCTCCCTTATAACCCAAAAATATATAACCCTACCTAGTTAGGAGGGGGTAGTTATACTATGAACATTCTAGGACTTTCTCATGACCTACTCAAAAATATTGAGAATTAATGCTCAAGATATTTTCATGGTGAGGTAAGAACAATAGAGGAACACATATAAATATTCAAGGATTCCTTGATCAGAACTTAATCCCAACATGAATATGTCACCTAAAATTTATTCCATTACACTTTAGATGATTTATATTATGGTTGGTACCTAGTTCTCCTAGATGGTTCCATCACCTCTTGGGTTGACCTTGATATTGTCTTCACTAATCACTTTAGGATACCAATAGACCCTACCATAATTTATCACAAATTTTTAGTTATCCATAGATAACCCCATGAAACCATGTGTATTTTTAATATTCAATTTCACAAGTTGCACAAAATACTAAAATACCCTTACATATAGACTTGTCTAGTTATTATACAACATAGTTGAGGGCCCTACACCCCATGAATTCCATGTTCCTTACGAGGACACCAATAGCTCTTACATATGTCATTGGACTAAAATTAAGGAATCGATATTGAATATTGGTACCCCAAGGATATGGTTTTGGTCCCTTACCCTCATTATGATAACCTAGTTCCTAAAACAAAATCCCTATGGTCAACTAGGCCCTTATGCACAATACTCATTTGATGAATCTAATATTAATATATATGTATTTAATTCCAAATATAGTCTAAAATATGAATATATTGAAACCCATACCTAAAAATCATCCCTATGCTCCCCAAATCATGTATGGATGTAACCTATGAATCAGAAAATTATTTTAGTGGCCTATAATAACATGGATACCACTCATGGTTAAAGTGGTTATGTTTCCCCTAATAATAACTAGAAATATATACCTTCATTCTTAAATAATTAAATGCCTGATAACACTAACCATAATTTAGGGCATGCTAATATCCATACATTTTAAATTTCTACTTTATTGGTGGATATCCCATCAACTCAAGTGGGGATTAACCAAGGTTCCCATATGAACCCTGAGATAGTTAATTTATATCAAATGATATAGCTATTAACCAATGATATAGTCAGCTTGTAAGGACATATGACTCAAAAAAACTAACCAAGCTATGAACAACCCATCTCAATACATAAATTATAACGTTTAGATGTCTAATAGGTATTGAATCACTAGGACTAATAATGTAAATGTGCCTAGTTCCCTTGACAACACCATCAATAACAACAATGGTGCATCTAACTTGGTAAACATGGTAGACCTAGTTTTACCCATTTTATGTAGATTGAATAATATAATAGGCCATTATAAAATATACTCTAGTAAATTTTCATTGACCTCAAACATCTTCCAAAAGGAGACGTATAACCTTGAAATAGTCCCTATAACAGACAATGTCAAACTAGTCCCAAGTGGAGACAAATCAAACAACACCATGGCCTTGGAGACTTATGAGTTTCCATTTGAGAATGAAAATGAGCCTAAGGACAACCTAGATGAGCTCCATTATTTTAAATATTTAAATAAGTGTAGTAATTATTGATTGAGTAATTTTTAAGCTCCCTTGACTATTTCTACTCCCCTTAACAACAATCAAGTTCATCATGATGAAAATTGTAATAATATTCATGTTCCCCAAAGATACCTACTACCTAATACCAACCTAAGAATAGAGATTCACCTAATTAGGATGATAAACCATTGGCACAAACATGGGTATAACATCATATAAGACTTGAATAAAACTAGGACCAACATAAAAATGTTTGAACTAATTTAGGTCTCTAACAAAAAGGATTTGTTGCTAAGAGAATTGTCTATCCCTAGTTAGAACAAAGATAATAAGATAATTGATGCTCATGTTGTTTTATACAAGTAAAAAATCATAGACTCCTTATTTTCTACTAACAATTAGGTTTTTTGGAAAAAAATTACATAAATATTTGGTAGATTTAGGTGCTTTAATGAACATGATGCCTTATGCCATTTTCTAACAATTAGGACTGATAGCTACCAAATCTAGTAGAAAATTTGATCAACTAGACAAATCAAAAGTAAAGGTCGGTCATGAGTTAAATCACATAAACATGTTATTGGCCTCTGATCCTAGAGTGTTGTAATTCATTAAAATCTAATTGGTAGACATACTTGAGGGTTATGGGATGCTTCTTAGTTTATATTATTTTAGAAACTCAATGGGTATATGGTAACTAATTTCTCTCACATGTAGCTTCCATGGTGAGGCATGCCTAATCATGTTAGGATTGAAAGGGATCCAATTATGGATCACATGATTATAAAATATTATAATACAAATGATATATTTTATGATGAATCTAAGATAGGAGCCTATTCACTTGATAGGGAAATAAAATCTTATGTCAGGTTATCTATCAACATGCTTACCATGCAAGAATAACCTAAATTCAAAGAGTTTCAATAGATAGAAGAGGATTATATCCTCTACACAAAAGAGCTATTTTGGGTATATAGTACTAACCCAAAACACATAAGGTCAAGCAAGGACATCCATATGGGAATAAGGAATGAAAAATACTAGATGTTGCACATGATTTTATATGAATAATTATGCACCCACATTTACTACTAAGGATTATACCATAAGGTTAGTAATAATTAAAGAGAAAGGTATGTCAAACTTAGAAGTTGGCAAGGATAACAAATAATTGAATGTAGTAGAAACACCCACTTTATAAAACCTACTATGCATAGCTAATGATCATATGTGTACCTTTAATTTTGATGGACACAAATCAAAGAGTGGATGTGGTGCTGGTATTGAACTCATCAACCCAAGAGGAAGGTCATGTTTGGTTGCCTTATGACTATAGTTTGCTTTCACTAATAATGTTTCTAAGTACAAAACATTAGTGAATGACATCCAATTTGCACTAAAAATAATGTGAAGTATCTGAAAGTTGTTAAAGACTCAGAACTTGTGGTTAAATAAGTTAGGATCCACTATACTTACAATGACAAGTGTCTTTCTAGGTAGTGTAATAAAGCATGAAACCTGATTGAAGACTTCAATGCATTTAACATCCAAATGCTACCATGAAGAAATAAATATACAATATATGTGTTGGCAATATATGTAAGTACCATGGAACTGATGAATAAATTTATATTAATAATAATATATATAGATTTGGTATCTAATCCTTTAATTATATACAACATTAGAAACTTCTAAGTCTTCAATGATGACCAACATATCATTGACTTTATCACCAATATTGACACATTTGAGTCCCAAATCATTGATGAGGTGGAATGGAAGTATTTCAATTAGATTAAGAAGGGTTTATTAACCTAAATACTAATAACATACCAAAAGGTATGGTGTAATTAGAGAGGCTATTTGACATAGAATACCAAAGTGAAATGGACAAAATAACCCATGCCAAATGAATTCCCCATCAACATTACAATCTAGAAAATGTAGGAGAATTTAAAACTATAATTTTGTTACAAATTATACCCAAATTGAAAATCAAAGGATTGTACAAGATTTGAAGTATTTTTCTGACACCATTTCATGGAGTTATGAATATTTGGTAGTGTTTGACCCCTCCATCCTCACACATATTATTCTATTAAAGCATGGTGTCAAACTATTATCAATCAAGAATGCTACCCTTATGAGAATGTGTGCCACTTCCCACTCCTATTGAAACAATGGAATATCTCCTAAGATTGGGTGAATTTGAGATGGATATAATCTATAAAAAGAGGGTTGGATCTCTTGATGCACTCAATAAAGTTTTATCTAATCTTATTAACTACCTATTTCTTGACTAAGGGAAAGGGTGATGGATAATTCTTGCACTATATTGAAATGAAAAACTTAAAATAAAGGTGATACACCAATGTTTAAGATCACGTTTTATTGAAATTGACACTCTTAGGAATAAAATTACCTTGCACACATTCTCTTCACTTTAGGTATATGGATTATACAATAGTTTTTCATACAAAGGACTTAACAACACTCACTCTTTTCATGAAAGGAATGAAATTGTTAAATTCACATCCAAATTTAGACTGAAATTAAACCTATACACTTAGCATGACATGTATAAAATCAAATATGTTGTAATAATGGACAAAAACAAGACATTAACATATAAAAGGTACTTATTCATAATGTTATATCAATTGAAATCACACATACACTTCACATAACAACCTAAAATGGAGGAAACCAACTTCTTATTTATTAAAAAGGTATAGTACAAAATTTGATAGCATTTTATCATATAAAAATAAAAAAAGTGATATGATAATTGTACAAAAGGATTATATATATATATATATATATATATATATATATATATATATATATATATATATATATATATAAGAGAGGTGAGGGGAGACAAAACAACCCCAAAATATGGATGACTCATTTGTCACCACCCTTTTCAACTCTTACATACTAATTTCTAGATTTTATTTCTTCCTTCCTCACATGAATGGTTTATAATGTATATTAGTAATTTTTTGGTAAACTTGAATACATATTCAACATTTATTGGTCAAGTTTGACCACATGAAATGCCTAAATATTTGTTTTTATACCTTATATACTAGTTTGTGTGTCCTCCTTGATGAAGAAGTCTTCTTCTATGAAAATAGGTTTTTAAGTATTCATTAATTATTGAGTTAAAACCTTAATAATAATCAATTTATAAGGTCTTTTGACCTTGAAAGTGATTTTAGAATACTGTTTGAAGCATCTTTGACTTTGTCTCCTTGGTTTGGCATAGGAGAGAAAAAGGTCTCTTTCTTGATTGTTGAGACTCTTTCAACCTTTTGAATGTTATTTTCAATTAAATTATGAATTTGTATTGTCTTGAAAATGGAATGTAAAGTGAGAAATAACCTTTAATGGATTTTTGAATATTTTTTAATGCATTGACTTGGTGATTTGATCATTTGCACTCCTTCCATTGTACTGTGGTGTAGGAGAGAGAAGACTTGGTTTTGATTTAAATAAGGTAATTTTCCTACATAAATGGAATATAAACATGAAATAAGACCTATAAATAGATAATTATAGTCATAAAATATTTCAAAATATGTGATTTTGCTCCTTTAGCTTATTTTTCTCCCTATTCCTTGTAACCCTCAAAATAGGTAACATTCCTTGTGGATAATAATGTATGGATTTCAATAGATAAATAATAACATATTTTTGGACCCAATATCCCCATAAATATCCATGCCAATTTTGAGGACCTAAATCTGAGTGGAAGTGTTCTTTTAAGCCCATTTTCTCTTTCTAATTAGGCCTAATTAGGCCTCCTTGCCTAGAAACTAAGTTTTTGCTCCAGAGGCATCTCATACATGTTAAACATCATAAAAGTGTTTGATTAAATTTACCTATCATAATCCCATGATCCATGTCAAATTTAATGTTTTGAGGCCTTGTTTAGGTGGGCAAACCAAGAAATGGCTATTAGTAAGCCTAGGTGCTTGCGCATGATTAAGAGGCATTCAAAGAATTTTTATTGAAATATGCACATTTTGATGATTTAAATAGGTATATTGAGGTTAAAAACACCATTTTAAAATTCAATATCATGAGGATAGGCATTTATAATAACATTGTAAGCATGTAACCTCTCCTTTTGGCTTACAAAACTGAAATTTCTTTGCATTTTGACCAAGTGGCCAACTTGCAGAGCTAGTATAACTCCTTAGCAGGCCTAATAAAATGTGAGTAGAATGTTTTATAACATTCATAAAACCTTATTAAACATGTGTACCTATTTTTTTAGATAGTTCATATATTATTTCTTTACATAAACACCTAGAGTCATGCATTTCTATACAATTTCATACATATATACTTTCTCACCTACCAACCACTACTTGAGAAGATGAGTAAGAGACCTTATAAGGTCATTAAAATGATTTAAAGGTCAATTCAGTTCATTATAATAATTTTAGGACTAAACTCCTCTATCAGGTTACTTGCAGGGTTTAAAAATCATTTACAGAGGTATGAGGTCTTAACAATGATTCATAAAAGACATGGATCCATTCCAAGAACCAATAAAAAGATATGGAAGCCAAGGGACCTATATAACACCTCCATTATCCATATAGAAACATGAAAATTATCTAATAATTAATGATAAAAAATTTGACCTTCTTAAGCTCTTGACAAGGTGAAAAAAGGTTTTTTGAGTACTCAACCTTCTTAGCAATAGTTCATACAGGTGTGAGACTTAAGGACTATTTTAATTCAAGATTTTTGTATTGGGAGCACCCTAAAATAAAATATAGTAACATCTTACCACCATGCAACTCCTTGGTGTATTTTTGATCTCTAAAAACTAGTTTCTCAGGTAGGATGTGTATACACATATTATTTTTAAACTTTTATTAATTACTAACACTTTGTATCTTGTAGGAACTTGTCGAGTCTCAATCTCTCTAAGTTCATGCCCTAAAGGGTGCATTGGGAAAGAGGTGGGTAGAACATCTCAGCTTCATAAGATTGGTGTCCCTTTTTACACTTGCCATATACACACTTGTCTCCTAAAACCATTAACCCTAAGCTTATTCTTCTTATTCCTACCTCCTCTAGTCTTTTCCTCTTTCCATTCCTCTTTTTCTTGGATTAACATTATTTTTTACTGTCATCTATACTAGGTTCATTGGGTCAACCTAGTATAGTTTAGGGGCATTCTTTACTTTCTTATTTTGTTAGCCTTTTGACCAACCTAGCACAAACCTAGTATATTGTCCTTGAAAACACATTGGGTTGACTAGGTTAACCCTGTACAATTGATGTTCCCAGGAGAATTTAGGGAAAGATATACCTATATATAAAAGGTCATTTCCCACCATTTCATAAGAAAATAATTATTAGTGAATAAGTGTGAGTGAAAATTTTCTTATTGACCATTATACTTGAGGAATAAAGCTTAGGATTTCATACTTTCTTTGGAGATATGAATCTTGTCTTGTGAAGAAGTCTTTTGGATGCTTAGATACATTATGTAGCCTAGAGCTAATTTATATTAGTTATCCTTATATACCACAACAATCTCTTGTGAAGTACCTTATCCAAGGGAGATATTGAGGCTCAAAGGGGTTTATCTTCAAAGGTAAGTATTCCTGAATTTATTTTTCCATTATTAAAGTAGATAAATAATGCATTTGTATTCTTCTCTCCATGTATTTAGGATTTCATATACATTGACATGAGTATATGTCTTCTAATACATGTTTAGTTTAATTTTTAATTTTATTATTTTTAACCCCCACTTTGTGCCAAATTCTTTGGTGTGAACTAGATTAGATTTTAATTTCTTGCTATTAGTATAAAGTGAACATTTTAAACCTTAGGACTACATTAGGGTTGTTATGTGATTATGTTAGACTATAGTGTTTGGAACCCTTCCTAACATGATGTGTTTTGAAAAGTGATACAAGTGATACCATAATTGGGTATAGTGGATCCCCATATTAGTTATGCTCCTACTTAAAAAGCGTATCCCAATAAAAATTATAGGTGTGATCTATCTTATCTGATCTAGGATTAATTCATAAACATGATGCATTTTTTATTACATACATTCTGGTGAACCCGATGTGAAACTAACCCTTGCAAGATTTATTTCACTTATTTCATTATTTTAATCATAATTTATATTATATATTTTTACATACTAAATCAATTTTGTTGACCTAACTATTTTTCTCTATGCATACTTTTCTAGGAACAGTCAACTGGATTGACCCAGTCAACCTAGTATAGGTTTTTAGCCTTTCAAAAACCTAGTTTAGCCTACTAGGTTGACCCAATCGACCCCTTATAGTTTTAGAACTTTTTAGTAGGTTCCTATATAGCTTGATCGATTCCATTGACCTAATTTATAGGTTTCTCAAGCATGCTTCTAGGTTCTAGACCACTAATCTTCTTAATTACATCTCTAATATACCAAGGTTCCTTTCTACTTCTCTATTTGTTTGTTATCTATCTTTACTTTCATAGTTTTTAGTCTTTAAAAATTCCCTTGCATAGTCAAATGGATCGACACTACTGACCTAGTTCTGTGTTCTATGTGTTGTCTAAAATAACTAGATCAACCCTACTAAACTGGTTTCTTTTCAAACTTTGATTCCATAGTATAGGTTCAACCTTGTCGACCTTGTTCTATATTTTATGCATATAATTTCAACACTATACCTTGTTTAAAAGTTGGATTTAACCTCATATATTTTAGTAATTAGTTCACATTTTTCTATTTTTGTTGCTTACATGCTTAGAATATTTCACATAGTTTAATTATTAGATTTTTAATTGATCACTTATTTTATATATTTATATTTTATGCACACATATCCAAACCATAAAATGTAAACAAGTACTTTAACATTTTGTCTAACCTAGGCCAAATTACTTGGATTTCATCACCAAGGGGGAAGCTGACTTGATGCTCTAGTTAAGTATAAATCATGGTTAATGGTATATTTTGGCTAAGAATCCAACACCCTTATCACTATGATGTGTAAAGTGAGGGGGTAGGCCCTAATACTAAGCCTGTATCATTGCCACTATAGTCCTTTTTAGCCCAAACTACCTGAATCCATCCTTAGATTTCTATCTAGTACCTTGATTATAGCCAACTTCTAATCCCATTTAAAATCATTCTTAATAATCTAGTAAAAAATCAAGTTGACCAATTAGTTAGCTTTAATTTTCAATTTTTTTGCTTGCTCTTTACTCAATTATGTGCACAAAACCTTTCATTAGCTAATGTTGGTGCAATATTTTATTTTGTGTGTTTCAATTAGATTAGCTAGCATTTATCCAACTAGTTTTCTATTTCCTTTCAAGTAATTACTACTTTTCATTACTTACAAAGTTAGCTTGTTTAATTTTGTAATCTATTTTTAGGCTTCTTAAGTTTCATGTCTTCTATACTGGATCAACCCAATCAACCCATTGTTTTTTCTTCTTTCTATGCACTATACTCGATCGAATCAATCAACCCTTTACAATTTTACAATCCCTATTTATGTGTTGGATTGACCCAATAAACCTTGTATAATTTTAGTCATCTCTTATGACCTTTTTTTTCTCATCTCTCTTATTTTACCTTCATAATGGACTTTTTTTTAGATAATGACACTAAGTTATAGTTGACAGACATGATGAACTTTACAAATCCTAATATAATCTCCCATAGAGTAGGGATATTTTTTTGAATGCTAGTAATGTTCATATTACCACTTTCACAATGAACTATGGGACCCCTCCTCATTCTTTTTTGTAGAATATTCCTCTTTTCTCATTAGAAGACTAACTTGAGCTATAATATACTCTCAAAATGCCTTTTTTATCTCTAAATTTCCTCAACATAGAGGAAAGGATCCTTCTACCATTTACAACCTCATGATTAGTGGTCAAACCAAAGAGCCTCATTCACCTACTCCTACATTTTGAATAGGATTTGGAGGTACCACTTTCTTTGGTTCTCAACATTTTCCTTCAATTTCAATTCCTTATGCCATGCCATCTTCTTCTTTAACCTCTTCTATCTACATTCCTAGCATCTCAACTAACATGGTAGGTTCTACATCTATTGGGCCTCTCATAAGGTTCACCATCCTTAATCCTTCCACTAGTTCATCAATTGCTACCCAAGGCAATTATGGTTCTAGTACTTCTTCCTCTCAGCCATTCACTAGTCTATCATTTTCTTCACAATCAAATTTTTCCACCATTGCCTCAAATTATCATAGTTCTTCTCAAGATCATATCAACACTAATAGTGGTACCCAAGCCACAAATTATAACACAAATACCAATTCTAATGCTTTCAATGTTAATCAAACACACCAACTTTTATTACAAATTCTCAATCAAATGAATACCTTTCAAGCTTATAAAACAAATCAAATGATGAGAATGTAAAACCACCTATTTATCTTCAATCTCATCTACAACCAATGGCTTGGGGCACACATAACCAAAATGTCCCCCCTCCTCTTTTATAATCTTAAGGCAATCTCATTCCTTAAACTCCTTTAGTCAATAAAACCATTAAGCATCTACAAAATAAACCTCTTACTATTCAAATTTCCAATATTGATATAGGAGGTATAACACCTAAAATTTCTTATAATGGGTCAACTGATCCTACCCTTCACCTCAAAACATCTAGAAATATTTACAAGGATTATGTCAAATTAAACCCCTTTTCCATTACCAAGCTCCTAGCCAAAATCCTCATAGGTGATGCCTTGGATTGGTATAATCAACTTAGAGCTCATTCTATTTCTAGTTTGGAGTACTTAGTAAATGTTTTAGTTAAATAATTCCAAACTAATGATCTTCTTGAAAACACTTTGGCCCATTTCATTAATTTCAAATAACATGAGAATGAAACTACCTAGACCTTTGTTAAGATACGAAAGACTTTGTCAAACAAGTGTGAACATAACATGGTATATGATAATATTTTTCATATCTTTACAAATGCCTTTTTTCCTAAATTATAATATCAAGTCCACACTCTCTCTCCATGTACCATAGAGGAGGCTATTAACCAATCTCAAATACAAAATTTATTAATGCTTCAACTCTAACTACCACAACCTTATATGGGTAATTTTCTATTATTTAAGAATAACAACCAAAATATCACCAGTGATGGTGTTACTAATTCTTATGACACCATTCATAATATTCAAGCTATCATTCCTAACCCTTCTTCAAAACTAGCTCCTTCTCAACAACATACTAATCCTCATCTCTCATCAATCAATAACATCAATGTTCACAAACCTTTATCTTTACTTGAATTAATTAAACATCTACCCATGCCTCTTCCACAAGAGTTTGACCTGCTCATCCTTTGAAATCTTGGTATGATCCTAACAAGTTTTGTTAGTTTCATGCTAGTTGCGGCCATTCTCATGAGACTTATAGATAGCTTCATAATTTAGCTATGGATTTTTCTTTGACCTAATTTTGATCATGAATCCATTATTTGTAAGCATCAACAATACTATGAGATTAATTTCAAGGACTATGAATCAAATGACAAAACTCAAGCCTTGAATCAATAAAATTCTCATTTGGCTATCTATAAAGATCCTTTACCTAATCATCAAACTACCCAAGATAATAAAGACAATCCCACCCCTTTCATTGATAATGTATAAAGTATTGTTGAACCAACTTCCAAAGATAGTGTGATTAACATGACTAATATGTGAAGGGTGGTGGCTTTCATTGATTCCAAACCTATTTACACTCTTCTTTCCATTAAGATATGTCATGTTATCAAAGATTCTTATCCAACTCATTTAAATGATTTGGGGCAAAAAGATCTTATCACTTTTGATGATCTAATTTATGATTCTCCCTTGGATATTACATATCATTCTATTTCTACCACTCTTCCATCATCTTCCAATGCTAATGATAATCAATCTTATATTAACACCTCTTCTTCCGATTCTCAAATTCAACTTAAACCAACTAGTTCATCATCTCAACATGATTTACAACCTTGTTCCAAAATTTATTCTTCTTCTTACCACCAAAAATTCTAATTTCCTTCATCTCCTCCTTCCAATGACCTCTTTAACCATTACATACCTTTATGTAACAACATTATTATGGGCTATGATGAGTAGGATCCCATTGTGGAGCTCAGTAATATCCCATCCCAAATTCCATTCCTTGAGCTTATGAAGACTTCTCCACGTCATAAAAACCACTTCATGTAGCTCTTATTTGAGATGAATGTCCCTTATCATCCCATATCAGGATGGGAGGAAGCTTTATCTGGTTTTGAAGATAGTATTTTAAAATAATTTGAATAGATTTCTATCAACATTGATGAAACCATAGACACTTCTCTTTTCCTAATATTTCCCATAGATTCTATGATTCTTGATGAGATTCTACTTCATGCAGATGATCCTCCTTTATTCATTAGCATTCAAATATGTGATATCCAAGTTAAGCATGCCTTGATTAATGAGGGTTATGACACCTATGTCACTTCTCTTGATTTCATTAAAACCCTTGGATATTTTGAATGTAATCTCAAGTCTACATGAAACACATTCAAAGTATACAATTAAAGTAAAATGCCTCATTAGGTTATGTGTGGCTTCCCATTACTATTCCACATCTCATTGTTGATGTGAATGTGATGATATTTAATTTCCCCTTTCATATAACATCTTGCTTGGTAGGCTGTGGACTCACTGCATGAGATCTATTGCTTCTTCTACTTTCTAATGCACTAAATTACCTCATAATGGATCCATTTATAAGATTCAAGGTGATACTAACCCTTGGAATTTCAAACAATTCCAATATCATGGTGTCTTTAATATTCTTACTCTTGACCCTTTCCCAAGTGTTTCATTTTGTGAGTGGTAGTGTCTTAACTTCCCTATTAATGCAACCTATGGTTACAATGGGCATCTTCAGCTCATTGGTAACAGGGGCATTGGGCCAGAAACTGCCCTTACAAAAGGAAAAATTATTCAAGCAGTGTTTTGGATGAAAGGAAAACCAAGGTTCAACACAAGAAGGTATGGATAACTAAAGAAAACAGTCAAAAATAACTAAAGAAGAATGAAGATATTAAAGTATTGCATGCTGAGGAGGAGAAAGAGATCCCTCTTGAAGAATCAAAAGATTCACAATCAGATACGGATGAAGAGTCTATGGTGGAGAAAGAAAATTCTGAGCAAGAAGGATATGGGCTGCAATCAGAAATCACAAATCCTGAACAAAGGAAAGATGAGTTGATAGATTTTACTAAACAAATTGTTGGCTATCAAAAGATAGAAGACAGCTGGGGAGATATAGAAAATTCTAAGATAGAAGGGAAGGGAAGGCAATCAGAATCCACTGTACCTACACATAGCAAAGATGATTTGATAGATTTATCAAAGGAAATCATTCTATACCAAAGGGTAGAGGATCTATGGAGAGAGGCAGAAGGCAAAGAAGTGTTGGAGGAAGGAGAAATCTTGGTTGATACAGGAAATAAATTAAAGGAGAGAGTTCCTCTTCTGTCTCAGCCAATGAAGAATTAGGTTGATAAAGATTTGCCTTTGGAAGAGATTCCTACGAACGTTAAAGGAGAAAATTCAAAGCATTTTCCAAACCAAAGGAAAAGGGCTGAAAAGAAGACAAATACTAAAGGAATAGAAACCAGAAGCAGCAAAAAAGACCAGCAAATGAAGGCGAAAAATAGTGCTTCTATTTTGGATAAATCTGGAAAAAGAGAAGAGCAGAACTCAAAAGTGAAAGTGGATGTTGGCTGTCCAGACAAACCCGGAAGAAAACCCATAAGAAAAATTAGAGAGCTAGAAAGCAAGCAGAATATAGCTGATGGAAGGCAGGCAACAATTCTGGATTTTACCCCCAAAAAAAATAGTTATTAAACTATTTTTTGGAAATTAGAGGGCTGGATGTAATTGAATCTTGAGGCCGTCCTTGTATAACCTTAGGTTGTTGCTACTTCTTAGTAGGATTCAGGAATGCTTTTCCTGGTGCATATAAACGTTTTATCTTTACTGCTTCTGTAATAGGGTTTCGGGGCCCCTTCAAAACCTGCTTTTACCTTAATCTAAAACATTCTTCCTAATATTTTAGATTTTGATGATGATGATCCTGATGAGATTAATTTTAAGATAATTTTTTTTGATCTCTCACCTCATCTCATCTTAAAACTTCTTGCTTATTTGAAGCCTTATTCTTGCAAACCTCCTTGTGATGACATTCACATAGTCTTGAGTAAGACTAGGCATTCTATTCACCATGCTTCATTGGATGACAAGGATATTCCTACCTATGTCACTGATATTCATACCCTATATTATGATGATGGATATTCCTTAGATAATCCATTATTAGGCAATCTTATCCAAGTCCATGATGCTGAGATTATATGTTATCATTCTTATTTACTTGAGTCTTTTTATGAATCTCATCATTTTCCTTCGCTTATAGTTCCTAATTTTTGCATTTTCCCCCTTTATCTTCGAGTAGAGATGATTCTGACACCTCTATTTTTGAGGAGCCACATAAGAATATGTTCATGGATTATGCTATGACTAGACCTTACTACTTTTCTAGGTTCCCTAACTCCCATCATTGGTTTACCCCTGAGGTTAGTGCAAACCTCTTTAGACCCTCTTTAGATCATATCCCTCCCTTAGTAGAGCTAGTTATATTTAAGCCTCTTCCTTTTCCTATTATAGTTTATAATGTTATTGTTCCTATTGTCGTTGAGCCTACCCTTGTTTCTGATGTTGTTGCTCCTTCCATTGAGCCTAGTTTAAATCATTCCTCATCATCACTTCCTTTAGTGATGGTTTGTTTCCCTTGCTTAAGATGGCTCCTCTACCTACCAAATGCACTGATGAGTGTTATCTAGCTTTTTTTACTCCTATTTTACCTCTTTCCATGAGTGATTCTCATAAAACCACTCACCAATGTATTTGTTGCTTCCATGGGATAGATAACCATTCTTCCACCCATTATCACAAGTTGTGACAATATCTTGATACCTTACATCATTTTTCCCCATCATCAGATAAAGACATACCTCTCCTCAAGGTACTTCCTAAATATTTACCAAACTATGCTGAGGTATATTATCTATGGCATCTCTATGGCACCCATCATACTGATCATTATTGCATCTTATAATAAAATCTCAAAGATCACCTTATATCCATTCTCATACCTTCTACCACTCCTCCCATAGGTCATTCCTACAAGAAAGCTTTTCCTTCTTCTCACATGGCTCCACCTCTAGTGATTACATCACCTCCTGTGGTCCCTTCACCACCTTATGTGCCTCCACTTGTGATCCTTTCACCTATGGACCTTCCCTTACCCATGGATCATTCTCCACCCATGAGTCCTTCACTGTTGGATCCTTCTCCATGAGTGATTCTTTCTCCCCCATAGATCATGTTTCCACACATTTTATTAAATATCCTTTACCTAATTTTCCTCCTCAACATAATCCTTTGAAAATTATTAATTTTTTAGTTAAGGAGATTAAAAAATAAGTATTTGCCCTGTATTCATTTAAGATTGATGAAACCTTAGCAATAGTTTGATTACAGCTTCATAGAGACCTAACCAATGTATTGGATAATGTGTGTGGAAAGATTTACCAATATTTATGAGCACATGCATGGTGCTTTCACATTTATGTTTGAATTGGACATGTGATCTAATATCATTTCTATCTATAATATCATTTGACACTATGTCAAATAAATGGTTATCTTATATCATGATTTCTTACTTTTTGTATTATTTCTTACTTATGTTACCTTATCTATTTTTTCTTGTGATTATATTTTCTTTATCATTGTTTTCCCTTCCTTTTTCCTAGAGTTTATCTCAAAACTCTCTTCTTGTATCTTTATTATTGTTTTACACTATTATCCTGATTTTTCATAGATAATTTGTCATGGTGATTTGGTTATACTTACCCTATTCCCCTATGTTGTTATTTCCCTTTTACCTGTGATCAATTAGTAAACAATCTATATAATTACTATCTCCTTTTATTGGTCCACTTTGGATCTCCTTTTTCTCTTCTTACTTTCTCCACAAACTAAGCATATACATAGTTGAGACATGAGATCACATGCTAGTTCATTATAATCCTAAGTGTCTTAGTCAATCGTTATCTTTGGTTACTTAGGTAATTTTATCCTTCGCCTACAACTCATTCATGTGTATCACTATCTCTCTCATGATTGGTCATTCCAAATATATATGGAGGAGGACTCTTAAAAAGACTTCAAAATAAATTTAAAAGACAAATCATTTAAATAAAAGTCAATCATATCAAAAGGTAAAAATATTCTTAAAATTCTAATCACACTAAAAGATGTGATTCAAAGCACATCTCCTTTTCTAGTCGAATCTCAAACTCCATAGTTGGCCTCATGGTAGATCCAAGGTCCTTTGGGGTGTGGTAGGCCAGTAGATTAGAAGAGGAGAATAAAAAAATATTTTAGTGCTACCTAATTTTTCACACAAGTACCCAATCTTTGTAGTAGACCAACAAATTTGTAAGGGGTCCTAAAGAGCATAGAACACATCATGGGAAGGTAGGTCCATTTTAATTTTATTGTACCAATCTACCTTCACAAGTTGATCTTAGTAGCACACCTATTTTCCTACAAAGCTTTGTGTCTATAGCAAGCATGTTTCTTTTGTATATAGATGACCACTAGTCACTTAGTGTCTTCTCATGTCCTTCATATTCCTCTTGCCTCCTAAGGTCTTCTCATAATATTCCTAAGTCTTTATTTTTACACTCCCTTTTTCATTATTTATATCCCTTATATTTCCTCTTGAGAAATATTGTTTTGTCAAATGATCATTCCCCTTGGGATTTCATTTGTGAGTTATTTTGTAAGACTATAGATAGGACCTGACCATCTTCACAAATTATCATCTTTTCCTTCATATTACCCACAACCTTGATTACCTAATTTTCATATTTATTCCACCCCAATGGTGTTCTCTTTGTCAAGTTATAGTGTAAGACCATGGATAGGACCTGACCCTCCTCACAAAATTTTCCAATACCCAAGTTACCATCTAAATTACTTGTGTCAAATTTGAGATAAGATTCAATAGATTATGAAGTTACATGTCATTTTACATGCTTCTAAATTTGAATTAGTATGTTTTATTCTTATTTCATTTTTTTGCCTTTTTATCTTCTTATTTTATGAATGTGTGTAAGATTTCAACCATTTCTTGAGTTTTTCATACTTCTCAACTTGAATTAATATAATCAATTTAATACCAATATTTTGCAATTTTTTTTTTCATACTTCTTAAAATGATTTAGTATGATTGATTGACTTAATTCATTTGTTTTTATTATCGTTTGTGCCCTTTTTCATACCTTCCATTTTATTACTTTGTTTGTCATACTTCCCAACATGATATCAGGACGATTTTAATTATTTTAATTTGATGAAAAAATATTTCATATTGGTTTTAAAAAAATTCATTTTTACCATCTTGTTTTTCTATTTATTAGTTCTTTATACTTAGTCATTTTTTATTATTACACATTTCCCATCTTGAAATAGTGTGTAGTACATTTTGTTGATTTATTATATTTTTACAAGTCATTTTGCCTATTTATTTTTAACCATGCATGTGTTTTTCATATTGTTAGAAAAGAAACCACATCTCATATATTTCCTATATCATATACAACAAAGCTAAAAAAATGTGCTAGAAAGAAATATATCTGAAGCATGCACAGTCTCAAGCATAATAAAAACAACCAAAATCAGCCATGATGACAACATACACATCCAACAAAAATATGCCAAGAATGATCTATATATATCACATGATTTTGATATAAACATATGTAACCAAATACAATTCTCCATCTTATCTATCTCATAGCCTAGCCATGCTACCTACTAAGGCCTTGATATGAATCTTCTAAATGGTACACTATAATGATGTCATCTAGGATCTCAATCCCTTTACCTATCCCTACAGGTGTGCTACCTACATCTATGACTCCATCAATTGAGTTTAGAACTCTATCATATATGCTATTATAGCTAGATATGTAGCTCTCTCATCTACTAGGGCCTTTCATGCATGTAACTACCTAACACTCATCTCTATTGGTGGTTACAACCTCTCATTTTGTGCTTGTAACTAATTCACTACCTCTATAGCTAATCTAAACCAACTTGCTTGAGCTAAGGTAGATGGTACACTCAATTCCTCTAGTGTCATAGGGTCATATGGTTGTAGATTCTCATCTAGGATGTCATGAAGTGCTCCCCTCACTAGGGACCCCCATATCTCCTCCTCATCATCACCTACACCTATAAAAGTAGAAAATATAGATATTAGATCACTACCATATCTCATAATACATATCTATCTATATAAACAAAACTTAATCAAAAAATTAACCACCTTTTTTTTACTTGTTTGTGTCTTAGCTACTATGGTCTCGCCATCTACACAACTACCTAGCATAGTCTACCCATCTGTGAAACCTCTTATCACCTTCTCTATAGGCTACCTCCTCAGCTCAAACCTAGATATCATAGCTCATGTTAGTCTCAACCTATGTCTGAGTAGTCTCTCTATCATCTCCTTTATCTCACCTATGGGATCATCTAAGATGGTAATAATCTCCACTATCTCCTCTGCCTCTTACCTTTATCAATGTTGTGTCCTCGATGGTCATTATTCATATTGATGTGGAGATGGTAATGGTACATTTAGTATCTCTACCTCTACATTTCTATCCTCCTACTCAGATCCTCATTGTGCCTGACTAGTCAATGGTCACTCTCAACATGGCCTCAATGTCAACCTCACTAATAGTGGCCCTAATCCTCTCCTCCCCCATGTCTCCCTCACATGCTAAGCCCACTACTTAGGCATAAATATTGGTGTTACTATATGAGGTAGGCCCATCCATCCTAACACCCATTCCACTAAAAGTGGATCTCTCCATGAGAAGTAGTGTCTAATCACTTTTGTCCTCTCTATTACTAGTGTAATTATGTCCCAGCTCACCCATGTAATTCTTACATGATCGTATGGCTACCACATGATGTATGTACATCTCACTAGATATATTGATAGCATATGGGGCATGGACCATGCTACCTATTCCTCATTCCATATCCACACCTGAGGTAACCTATCATCAATCGCATAAGATAACCTAGCCAACTGGTACATAGGAAATCTATCATAGATCTAAGTTCTCAATAGTATAATCAATCTCATGGTCCTCTACTATATGAATAGTATATCATACATATCATATACTAGTTAGACCCAAATGATCAAGCCTAGGTTGTATATAACTATTTCCTCTAATATCATCATGCTCAAGGCTACCATGAAAAGTGGTACCTTACCATGTAACTTGTGACATAGCACCCGATGTGTCATAAGGCCTATCACAACCTTCTAGAGATATATATAATATATGATGTATAAACATCAAACATACTCACTCTCCTACCTATTTATATCATCTTTGAGCATGTAGCCCACATGGCTAAGGCTCTCCTCTCCTCTAGACTATATGGTATCCCTATGGTCACCTGTGCTCATACTATAAGTAGACCTAAGATGGCATATAAATCCTCCAATATGATATCCACCTCTACTATATCCCCATGTAGCTCCCATTTCAAAGTGTTATTTAATCATTCCTAATAACTGAGGAACATGACTAACAAGTTAGCACTGAGGGGGATCCAACACATCTCTACTATCCCACCTAGACCTTTAGATCCTAGTCTATCCTTGTATCCATTAAATAACCTATATAATAAATTTGGTAACCATGCCACATCCATAAGTCACTAAAATATCCATCATCCCTGCACCTAAGAAATAACAAAGGATGTATCAGTTCTTCCATGTCATGTATGGTCATAATACATTCCTTTTACATTTTAAGGAAAACATAAGCCTACATTACTTTATTTTATTTTATTTAGATTAATTTTATCCTTAAAAATCCTTATTGACTTTAAATTTTCATTTCCAACCATTCTATCCCTCTTTCATCCGTTTACATGCTTTTTTATATCTTTCTATCTCTTTGGTCAAACTAGTTTAACCAAAATTTTCCTATATTTTCACCTAGTTGACTAAAAAATCTAAATTAAACTTGTTATCTTCCTTTCCCTAGTTTTGAGTTTCTATTTTAGACCTTTTATACCACATATAAATTGCAAAGTATTTAAACCTATAGATTTTATAGGTTCAACCCATACCTATTGGGTCAACACTGTGGACTCTACCTATTTTCTAGCATATTGGGTTGACTAGGTTGACCCAATGCATTGAATTTCCATTTTAGACCTTTAAAATAACTTGAAAAACCCAAAGGAATTAAACCTATAGATTTTATAGGGTTGAACCATACCTATTAGGTTATCACTATGGATTTTAACTATTTTCTAACCTATTGGGTCGACTGGGTTGATCCAGTGCTTTTTACTTGTAGACCCCTTGCATTTTCCAAAAAAGTGTAATTTTTTTAATTTTTGCCTAAATCCTTAAAAACCATTTACTATATTCATATTATCTACCCATATAACCTATTTTTTCTTCATTTTTACATATATTAATATTTAAAATTCCAAATTACTAAAAATTCACTTAATTCAAAACAAATTTAAAAACACTGGTTTGAGATTCTTAGTTGCATACCTGTAGTGCACCTGTTGCTACCTCTAGAGCCTCTCCCTATATATCATGTCATCTCCTCACCATCCTATCTTTTTTTCTCTCCAAATATCTCTTTTCTCACCTTAACAATTCAAAATAATAAATGATTTGACTTTTCCCTTATTTAAAACACTTTTCAAAATTCAAATTCTTTAATTATTATCTTGTAGATTCCTTGTTTTTCTTCTATCTTTATTTTTAATAATCTATTTTTAAAAATATAAATTTCATTAGATTCATGATTACGTAGAGATTATTTTCCACCATCAAATGCCTATTTCCCAAATTTTTTGATTTTTGGCTATTTTTTTCACTAACTTATACAAGTTCATCTAGTGTTCTATACATTGGACACCTTCACATATTTTATAGTCTACTTATTTATCTAACAATAAGGTAAGTTAATTATATGTGTTTTTCAATTCAATCCTTTCCTTTATCTTTTTTTCTACTTATTGAACTTTACGTAACATTAACATCATGTGTTATCATGTTTTATCTCAAAGCACTATCCCATGTTACACTTACATGACACTGATGAGATTCAAGTGGGACATATGTATACAAATAATATTTTAAAACTTGTATTTATTACTAACACTTTATATATTTTAGGAACCTATCAAGTCTCAATTTATCTTAGGTCACTCCCTAAGGGGTGCATCCAGAAAGGGGTGGGTAGACCATCGATGCTTCATAAGATTGTTGTCCCTTTTACCACTTTCCATCTACACACTTATCTCCTAGAACCATTAACCCTAATATTATTATTCTTATTTATACCTCCTCTAAAATTTTCCTCTTTCCATTCCTCCTTTCCTTAACATCTTTTTTTACTATTAGTTATACTGGGTCAACCTAGTATATTTTAGGGGCATTCTTTACTTTTTTGGTTTGTTAGCGTTTCAGCTAACCTAACAACAACTTAGTAAATTATCCCAAAAAACACACTAGGTTAAATAGGTTGACACTATACATATGATATTCCTAAGAATATTTAGGGAAAGATCCACCTATATATACAAGGTCATTTCCCACCATTTCATAAAAGAATAATTAATAGCAAAGAAGTGTGAGTGAACATCTACTTATTAACCTAATTACTTGAATAATAAATATTAGGGTTTCATAATTTATTTGGATATATGTATCTTATCTTGTGGATAAGTCTTTTGGATGCTTAGATAGGTTATGTAGCCTAGAGTTGATTTATTTTGGTTATCCTTACCTACTAGAATAATATCTTGCAAAACACCCTAGCTAAGGGAGAAATCGAGGCTCAGTGGGTTTGTCTTCAAAGGTAAGTATTCCTAAATTTATTTCTTCTTTTAAATAATAGATAGATAATGAATTTTTATTCTTCTCTCTATGTATTTAGGACTATGTATACATTGATGTGAGTATATCTCTTCTAATACATGTTTAGTTTAGTTGTTTATTTTATTATTTCTAACACCCACTTTATGCCACAATTGGTGTACACTAGATTATATTTTAATTTCTTTCTATTAGTATAAATTTAATTTTTTAAACCTTAGGAATCCATTAGGGTTGTTGTGTAATTGTGTTAGACTATAGGCTTTGGAACCCTTCCTATCATGATGTGTTGTGACAAGAGATACAAGTGATCCCATAATTGGGTCTAATGGATTCCCATATTGGCCATGATCCCACTTAACAAGTGTATCCTAATAAAAATTTTAGATGTGATCTATCTTATTTGATCTAGGATTAATTCATAGACATGATGCATTTCTAATTGCATACAGGATGGACCATGTGAGAAGGCTCAGAAAGGGTTTTAGGCTTAAAAAACATTCACAACATTTACTATTTGTTTTATTGACATTTAATACATATAATATAACCTATATAATTCAATTAAATGGTATGAAATGAGCATTGATCTTCAAAAAGGCTTTGCAACCTAGACTATTTATTCATGAGGGTTTAGGAGTTAAAATACTAGTCTAACCCAAACAACCTTTCCTTGATCATTTTTTCCTTATTTTTTATGTTGGAGCTTGTGAGAGCATATACCTAGGTAACATAAAGCTTCCATACCCTATTAAATATTCATATCCAAATTAAAGGTTACAACATCCAAAAAGTTTAATACAAAGAGATATATGGTTCTCATGATGTCTCTTGTGCATTAATCTTGAAAGTGTTCTATTTTTAATGGTTATAGTTTTATAAAATATATGTATTAATATTTAAATCTTCCCCTGGGCCTTAAAATATCTGTTGAATACCAAATCCCATTCTCAACACAAGAAAGACACACCATATCACAACTCAAAGAGGTAATCTTGAAACTCTTCTTAGGTCTATATAGGCTAAGCTAACTATATTCATGATCATTCACCCATGTTGATGAAATTAATTATTATTTGAGTGTGTCCTATATCTAACTCATACCAAGTCCAAAATAATCATTGAATTATTTGAATGATCCAATAAGAATTCATCTATGCCATATTTTGATCTCCTTTTGGTCTAGAGTAAACACTTATAGGTTTGAGAAAACTTATAATATGTACCATTTGTAATATGCCTCTTGTAATTATTAGCATAATAAATGGGTCTAATAATTATTTTATAACCTCTTAAAACCTTCTCATATTCAAAAATAATCTTCATATTCATGTACTTACACATCCTTGTAGGCTCTCATTAGTTGTGTTCATCTTGACTATAGGTGTTTATTTGAGGTCACTTACCTTCTTGTATCCAATCGATCAGCCTATACATCATATCACTCCTTATGTAATAAATTTTTCTAAGAAACCCTTACACATATTCATTGATTTATTCAACTTTATTGGTGTTGTCTTGGTATATAATCATCACTATGGCCTTGCACATAGATTTGTATGTGCACATTCAGCCTACTAGGCCTATATGTATTCTTAAAACCTTGTCCTTTATCATTGAATATTAGGATCATAAGAGAGTTAAAATTTCACAAGAGGATCATTTCTAATTTTCTTTCCTTCCCTCAAACTAATTTTCCTCACACTAAATAATTATCTTCACTAAACATGGTAGGTAAGCCTATAGGTTGTATGGTTATATATAAGAATCAAATGAGTCATGCTTGGATCATTATTTATAACCCTACTTGATTTTAATTTTGGTTTCATACATCCTGTCCTTTTACTAAGCCTCAACCTCACTATTAAACATTACACCTTCCTTCAAGTTTGAAGACCAACTTGATGAACCCAAACAACCTTGTATGTAACGATTTAAACTTAACTATAACTTGTAGTTTAAGACCTCAATTGAAAATCACAAGGAATTATAATGGTATTCATCACAAAATTTAGTGATCTTTTGTTGAACCTTCAATAAAGTAGGCACTTCAGTTAACATGAATAGATAATGTTTCATGGCTAAGTGACTATAGGTGATAGTTATTAAGATGGACATGCTATAGATGTTAACTTTGATCTTATTCAGGCCTTTAGGAGATTTTTTTCATGAAATAATACACCTTTTACTCACTCAAGATCTTAAAATAGTCACACATTCAATCCCATGATTCTAAAAGACCTGACTGTAACATTATTACTCATAGTACAGTTGTAGGTGGTTATTTGGTCTCCTTGGCCTTTCTATGGATGAAGGGAGGAATAATAAGGTTGAATAACATGACAAATATATATCAATAATATTTTTTCATGATTTTTGAGACCCATATTCCTTGGAATAAATAATGTTTAGAGCTAGATAAAATTATTTTTAGCAACATAAGACACTCATCATCTTTTGAACCAAATGATTCTTTAAGGTTGTAGGATTATTAGTAGTAGGCCAACAGAAGTTTCATGCCAAAGGTTACCATAATATATTCAAACAAATTTATCCCTTTTAAATTTTTGGGGTTATTTTCTCATTCATATAAAATAAAAATATTCATAAGAACAAATCCCTATCCTATAAAATTTTTCCAATCACCTAATCAACCTACCTATTAGCCTTTTAGAGATAATAGACCTCCTAATCATGGTTTTAGAGAGTAAAGACCTTCATATCAATCTCAAGGAGATATAAAACAAACCAATCCTTATACTAAAGTTGATCCAAATTCTCTTTATTTATCTAAATCCATTTTAATTGTATGAACATAAGATAACATGATGTCAAATTTAGGTTAGCAACCATCCAATCGAAATTATATGTAAAATCAAACCTTAGTGAATTAATATATATTGATGCCTCAAAAAACCTAAGAATAGGCTTCTATTCAAGAAATTAAAAATAGTGAGGGTATAATACAATAATAAAAAGTTTATTATGGACAAGGGTAGCTAGATTCAACATTTGTGAACTATAAAATTGATGACCATATAGCTTTGAATTAGTTTGGTGACTCTAGTACTTCAAACAATGTGGTTGTAGCTATCATTAGAGAAAAAAAGGGCCATTGATGAGACTTAATAGGTATTTCATGTTCCAATCATTCCTCCCATTATTACTAAAGGTGTTAATAATTATTTTTTTATCCCAACAACTTAGAAAAATCAAAATATGGAAGTTGGCTAAACTCATCAAGTACCTCAAGTGTAAGATCATCGAATTATGCCAAGAGTATATCCAAAGGTGAGTGGAAATCCTTTTATTATTATTTATCATATTAATAATTAAAATATTAACATGAGTATGTGGGATTCCTTTTCAATCCTAAGACAAAAGGACATGATTATTCAGGAGCTTTTAGCCCTCAAGTTTTCTTCAAAACTAGTTGAGAAGGAGAGTAGTTTTGGTAAATTCAGATCAACCAACAAAAAACAAGTAAAATAAGTACATAAGGAGGTAATATTGAAAAAATATGAGGTAAAATTGAATAATACACTCCCATTTTATCTCTCTTTAATTTTTTGTGACACCTTAGTCCATAATTGTATGGTTGATAGTGGAGTTAGTAGTATGGTTATGCATACGAAGATTTCATACAAGTTGAGTTTGGTGTACAAAATGATTACTAGATATATATTTCATCTTGATGGATTAAAAAGAATACTATTTTCATGATCAATAACCTAAAATTAACTTTACATGCTTAGCCAAATGTAACCATTCATTAGGATGTAGTGGTGGTGGACTTACCTCCATATTTTGTCATGTGCTTATCTAGAGATTTCACATTAGATATTGGTGGTTACTTATCAGCTAATTAAACTTATTGAATGTTTATAATAAGGTATGATACAAAGGTAACTATTAATCTTTAACCTATTTCATGATTTCATTTGTAACCTTACATGCCAAGTGTTATTAATACAAACTGTGTCATTTTGAATGAGGTAGAACAAGCTAGTGAAGTAAAAGTGAACTCACCTCTTGAAGGATTTCCTAATATATTTATTGATGAATGGGATTATAACTTAGACTAACATGATACCTATAAAATCTTTACCATCACTACATTCAATATTTTAGTGAAGTGACTTATGGTTCAAATGGTCACTTCTCTCTCAATTATGGGTAGATGCTATCTATCCACAATGATTCCCATTCTATGCTTTATTTTTTTGGTGTAACCTTCACCTTCAATATTGTAACCTAGGCATAACACCTCACATGCATGTGATTTAGCCTCTTTTATTCCACCTCTCCTAGAAGTAATTCTATTTAAAGTGCACTTATCTTGATTAGTTTTTCACACTTCATCTTGCCTTAGCCTATCCTAACCCATACAAATCCTTTATGTTGGCCCTCTAATGCTTGATTCTCTTCTAATTTTAAGAGGAAGGACTTGGTTTTTATTTCCTTCATGAAAATGATGCATAAATTATAGCTACAGTTAAGGAATATTATTAAAAAGATGGTCTTTGGTAACTCTACTTTAATGGGTCAGGGAACAAGCATGGTACTAGGGTTAGAATGATGATTATATCACCTAATAAATAAAGGTATTTTTATGATATTAAGTTTTATTTTATATTTTCTAATAATGCAATAAAGTATGAGGCTCTAATCTATGGTTTGCAATGGGCTTAGAATATGGGAAATAACCTCTTACAAGCTTTTGGTGATAGTGAACTTGTGGTTCACAAAGTGAGAGGACTAAAAACATGCAAAAATTCTTTGTTAATATATTTTTGGATCTACTTGATTATTTTGACACTTTTAATATCCACTAATTTATAAGAGAAAGAAACAAATACATAGGTAGGTTGGCTACTAATGGAGCTCAATTTAGTATTATAGTTGATGTAAGGAATGAGAAAAATTAGTCATATATCAAGATTATGGTGTGGCCTTATATTATTTACAATCATGATAACTGATAAGTTTTTGAATATAATAACCACATTTTTCATTTCTTGTAAGAGGAGGCTGGATTCTCTTCTATAAATCAATCAAAGCTCTTACAATAATATATAGATCAGATTGTCCAACTTAAGTCCAATAAGCTACCCAAAAGTGTGGTCACTCTTGAATTTTTTTTATTAAATATGATGAGGTGAGGTGAGAAAAGTATTTATTATCTACCAAGGATGAACACTATGCTAATATTGATATATAATCTAGAAAGACTCTCAAATTGGATAAAGTATGTAATCCATCTCGAAAGGAACCATTTGTTAATTTATGTAGGGAGTTTATTAATGTATTTGCATGGTATTGTAATTATTTCAAGGGGTTTGATACCAATTTATCTCAAAACACCATTGAGCTAGAGGTTGATAAAAAACCATTAAGGTATATGAAAATACAAATCAATCCAAAATTTGAGACTTTGATGAGATAAGTTAATTGAATCAACCATCATTTTACACATCAAAAATTATACTTGGGTTTCAAAAATTATTCTTGTGAGGAATAAAAATTGAGAAATTAAACTTTGTGTGGGTTTACATGATTTAAAAAATGCCTATCTAAAATATAATTATCCATTTCCATCCATGGAGTAAATATTGTATTTGGTAGTTGGTTTGGAAAGGTTCTCGTTATTGGATGGTTATAGTGGATATAAGCATATTCTTTTCAAGGAGGAATATTGTTTTAAGATAGTCTTCACTACCAAGTGGGAGACTTTTTCCTATCAGAAAACTCCATTTAGTTTGTCTGATACTGGATCAACCTTATAGAGAGCCATGTATATGGAATTTCAAATTCTAATCAATAGGTTTTTTCCTGTATACTTGGATGACATTACTATATTTTCAAAGAATGCAAGTGACTACATGGTTCATCTCAAGGAAGTGCTTGAGATATGTAGACAATTTTGGGCATATCTTAACCCCATAAATGTGTCTTTTTAGAACATGAAGGTAAGATTATTGGACATGTGGTTTATAAACATAGTTTGATAATTGATCTTGATAGGGTATCACTTCTAATTGATAACAAAAACCATTTCACCAAAGTAAAATATTAGTCAATCTATTATTGAAGCCTAAAATTTCAATTAAGTTAAGAAGATACTTTCTTCAAAGATAATTTTTCCTATTAGACAATCCACTTAAGTGGATAACTTAGTGTTCATTCAGAAAAAGAGTGGGGAAACCAACTTTACATGGGCTTCATAAATCTAAAATATTATTTAGAAAAGGATAAATATCCACTACCTTTTCTAGATAAAGTATTGAGGATAGTTAATGGATATAAAATTATGTCATTTCATGATAGATATTAAGGCTATAATTAGGTAATTATTAACCATGAGTATAGAATAAAGATAGTGTTCACAACTAAGTGGGGTATGTTCACATACAAAAGGATGAGATTCACTTAAATCAATGTGGACTCCACCTTATAATAGACCATGGATATTATATTAAATGACTTCATTGGTAGATACATATTCATATACATGGATGACCTGATTATATTTTATAAGAACATAGATGACCACTTGAAAGACCTAAGAGTAGTCCTATAGAGGTGTATCAACCATGAAATCTCCCTAAACCTATATAAATGAATATTTGGGATCACATAGGGCAAATTAATTTGATAATTTATTTTTGAATGAGGTATATAAATAGGCCCAAAAAGAGTGGTTGACATTATAAAAAAACCATTGCCTAAAAAAAGGAGTTGAAGACATTTTTTGGCAAAATCAACTTTGCAAGGAAGTTTATCTTAGGTTTTATAGAAATATTCCAAATTTTAAATAACATGATAATGAAGGATGATAATGTCAAGTGGATGAATAAAGCACAATAATGCTTTACTCAAATAAATAAAATGATTGCAAACATATGGATGCTTATAAGTCCTAACTTAATGTAACCCTTATACATCTATTCATTTGCTTCATAACACTCAACTATTAATTTCAAAATGCAAATAAAAAAAGATAGGGATGAAATTCCTATCTAGTTATGAGTTACCCACTAAAAAATTTTGATCACAAATACTCTACCACTGACAATCAATATTTTGCCTTGATAAAATCATTCAAAAAATTTAGGCATTACATTTTACACAACAAAGTATTTGCTATTGTGATTTAACAAACCATTAAGGCAATGTTGATGTAGAACAAGTTAGGTGAGATATTTTGTGAGTAAATTAATATCCTACATGAGTTAAATTTGGATTTTTATCCAAATAAAATTATTATAGGTTAAGGGCTCATCAAGACCATGTTTGACATAGATCTATAGATCACATGCCAATAATGTACATTACAAAGCATTATAAATCCATGAGTGACCATACCACTTAAAATCCACTCAAATGAGAAAATTACACCTAAAAATCAATGTTTTTATGATCACATAAGGCATTTTTTATAAAAAAACCATGAAAACATTTACTAAAGTTGCTTGAGCAAATTTGAAGTTGATGAAGTACACACTAGTTTTCATGGGAATTATGGCAATGGTAATGGTTCAAGGAGTTAAAAAACTCACCAAATACTTAGAGTATGATATTATTGGCCTCATATTTTCAAGGATGCACATGCTCATGTAAGGAACTATCAAATTTTCCAAGTTAATGGACATAAGGAACACATTCCAACCATACCACCACAACTAGTCATTGAGTCCCATCTATTTTCAATGTGGGTACTTGACTTTATGGTGGACATCAATGATAAATCCTTCATGGGACACAAATTTATCCTCACTACAATTAATTACTACACATATTGGACTAAATCCAAATAATTCATAAATTTCACAACTGAAGTAGTGATCAAATTCCTTAAGAACCACATGGTAAACAAGTTCAGTATGTCATTCATTCTGGTATGTGATAATGAACCTACTTTCTCCTCATTACAATTTACTAAGTGGGATTATTAAAACCATGTAATTTTTTGATTCTTATCCAATTACTACCTAAAAATTAATGGTTTATCTAGATCAAATAACAAGAATTTGTTGGACATGATTAAGAAAGTATTGGAAAGGAATCCTAGGGACTAGTATACCATTCTAAAATTTGAATTAAGGTTTAATAGAACTAGGATAAAGTCTTCCCTAGGTTCTTCTAGATACCACATATTATATGTTCAATACTTGATATTCCTTGTAAACCTTGGAATTATAACCTTATTATTCATTAAATATTACCTAATGACTAATAATAAGATAGAGGCTCAACTCCTGAACCTAACATAGCTAAAATAAAAGTGTGATGTAGCTATGTTATAGTTCATTAAGAATTAAGGAGTTTTCAAAAATTAGTTTGAAAAGCGAGCCAAGATAAAAGCTTTTTAGATTTATGATCTATTCCTAATTTGGGACAAGGCTTCTGAAAATAATGGTCCACATTGAAAATTTGATGTCCTTTGGCTAGGACCCTTCCAAATATCAAAAATATTGGAATTTTTTTTTGCCTAAGGTGTCTAATTAGTGAGGATGTTCCATTAATTGTCAATGTAAAATTCCTCAATCATTATTTCCAAGCCTAAATTGGATTACTATGTCCTTTAAATAATTTACCATTTTTTGCTTCCTTGTTTTCCATTTTGTTGCAGACATGGAGGAGGTTGCTGAGTTTCAGGGATATCAGCGTCGGTAGTGGGACTGACGTCGATAAGATTCAGTGCAGAAGGCAACTGACATCGATAGGGAGTCAGCCAATGTTAGTCACCTCTAGTCAGACAGGGATCAACATCGGTCACCTGTGTGTTCTAAAACTATTCGTTGCATGAACAGTTAGTTTGTTGAACTGATTGTTTGCATGTAAAGGCTACTTCGAGTCTTGAGCTACGTGTCTATTATTAGTAAATTAAGAGTCTAAGTTATTATTTAAGTCTAGGATATATTTATAGACCCATTGGCATGTATTGTAATGATGAGCTAAAAATAAGGCAAGGAAGATCATTCCATTGTAAGATCATTGAGTTGCAGGTTGTTGCAAGCTCATAGGAGATATACATGTGTAAGTAAGGTCTATTGAATTGCAGGTTGCAGGTTCATGAGAAGATCTACTTGAAGTACTTTGAGTACTTGGTGTACTGGTAGGGTTATTACTAACTAGTTGGAGAGGTGAACACCAATTCTATGTGTGAGTTGTGTGTTGGGACCATTTTTGGTAGGAGAGTGAACTGTTGAAGAAGAATTACTGTACACTTGAGGTGTGGGAAGCCTCTGGAAGGTGGGAGAAGAAGTGGCATCTTCTTTATTGTATTATTTTTTTTACGAGTATTAATACAAGTTTGTGTATTCTCTCTCATATTCTGTGCTATGTGTGAATTCTAGTTACTTGTACTTCTAGTTTATTCCACATGTTTAATTGCTTGTAGTTGGTAATCATATTGTGCTCTTTCTGAGGAGCAAGATCCTAACAAGTGGGATCATAATAGGTGTGTTGTTCTGGATTCTCCATCAATTGGTATCAGAGCTTTTGGTTGGGATACTAACAAATTGTATCAGATTTGGTTAGTGTGTGTTGATTACAGGTTACTCACAGGGGTTTCTGTTTGAGTGGGAGTAGAGCAATGGCAGAAGACAGTAAGCTAAGAATGGAGAAGTTTAATGGCAAGAACTATCAAATATGGAGGATGCAGATTGAAGATTATCTGTATCAAAAAGATTTTTACTTACCATTGGGTGGGGTTGATTCCAAGCCCTGGGATATGAAGGATGAAGAATGGGAGGTTCTTGATTGAAAGGATCTGGGATCTATAAGGTTGAGTCTTGCATCGTCTGTGATTTCCAACTTATCATAGGCTAAGACAATGGTAGAGTTGATGGAATCTTTGGCAAATTTATATGAAAAACCCTCAGCTTCGAATAAGGTATTTCTTATGAAGCAATTATTTAATTTGCAAATGTTGGAAGGTGGATCTGTACATAGTCATCTTAGTGATTTCCATGGTTTGGTAAACTAGTTAAATTTAGTCAATATTGTTTTTGATGATGAAATTAAGGCTCTCTTAATCTTATGCTCATTACCTGAAAGTTGGGAGAATTTGGTAATGGCAATTAGTAATATTGCATCTGCTTCAAAAATCTTAAAAGTGGATGATGTTGTGAGTGTAATCTTAAATGAAGATATACGTAGGAAAAGCACAGGTGAATCATTAGGAAATGATTTGAGTGTTGAAGGTAGGGGAAGGCAAAGAGAGAAGATAGAGCATGGGAGATCAAGGTCTAAGATAGGTAGGAGATCCAAGTCTAGGTATGGTAGAATAACCTACTGGAAATGTGGAAAGCAAGGGCACTTAAAGAGAGATTGCAGGTCAATTGAAGATCAGCATGAAGGACATGAAGAAGAAGCAGATGTTGCAGATTATGTTGCACAAGATGCTCTGGTATGTTCCTTAGATAAATTAGAATCTTGGGTTTTAGATTATGGTGCCTCTTTTCATGCATCCCCAAATAGGGAATTTTTTCATGAGTATGTCTAGGGAGACTTTGGAGAAATTTATTTAGGGGATGGTAAGCCTTGTCAGATGGTTGGCAAAGGGAAAGTGAAGCTGAAATTACAGACAGGTAACACATGGGTGTTGAAGGAGGTCATGCATGTCCCAGTTTTGGAGTAGATTTTGATTTCTGTAAGAAGTTTGGGTGATGAGGGTTGCACAGTAACTCTCACAGTGGACTCTTGGAAGGTTACCAAGGGTGCACTTGTAGCAAGAGATAAGAAATTAGGTACGCTTTATCTATCTACTTGTATTACTGATTCTCTTTCTAGGTTATCTACTTCAGCTTTAGATTCGAAGATGTGGCTTAATAGGCTTGGTCACATGAATAAGAAGGAGATGCATGTTCTTGAGTCAAAGGGTATGCTTTCAGATTTGAAAATCATGAATCAAGATTTCTGTATGCAAAAGAAGAAAGTGACGTTTCTTGAGGAATTTGATGTTCGTGACAAGAGCAGGAAAGCCTTGGTTTTTAAGGAGAAGATGATGAATAGAGATCAGCAAAAGGGTCTGAAGAATTTTGAGCAGAGCAAGGGTGATTTGGACAAGGGTTTGATCCAAAAGGAGCTCACGAGAAAAGGTCATCACTCACAAGTAAAACACAGAGACCGATGTCGATTAGAAAACTAACATCAGCGTCTAGACAGGGACCGATGTTGGCTATGTGCAGCGTGACATTGGTGACTCAGGGCAGATAAACACCAGCATCGATCAGGGTGAACCAACGTTGGTAGTGAGACAGTCGCATGGAACTGACGTCGGTCGAGTGCAGACTGAGATGTGACGAGCATTGGTCACTAAGATGAATTTTGGGCAGACAGCAAGCTATCAAGGAGTCTCAAGTGCCCATATGGAGGACTTAAAGTGTAAGTAAGCCTTAAATTCATCATTTCCCTTCTTTACACTAATTGTTGCTCACTGATGGTAAAGAACCAGGATGTTGTTAAAGAAGCAGAGTAGGTAGATCTAGGAAACAGTGGGAGCTTGGCATGGATGAGGATGTGATTCCTTGGAGGAAAACCAAATGGGAGTTTTTGGTGGAGTTGCCGACTGGAAGAAAGCACTGAGAGATGAATGGATGTTTAGGATGAAGAAGAGCAGGAATGGATACGTGAGATGGAAGGCCAGGGTATATGGTCTTGAATAAGCTGCAGGACAATGGAGGTTTGACCATTGTGTTTCTCTTTACCAAGTTGGATAATATTAGCTACATTATCCTATTACTGTATGTTGTGCTTGTAGTAGGGTTACAAATACAGGGAGTTGCTAAACTAAAGGTAAAGCTAGTTCATAAGTATGTCATGAGGAATCTAGGAGCAGTAAGATTCTTTGGCATGAGTGTGTTCTAGGGACATGGAAGGTCACAGGTTGACTTTGTTTCAGGATGATTGTGTGAGACCGGTTAGCACTCTAATGGTTGGCCAATTCTATGAACAGTGTCTTGATTCACATAATGAGGTTGAGTACATGTGTACTAAACCTGAGTTTTCCCAAGTAGTGGGAGTTGTTAGAAAGTTAGGAGCCAATCTGGGAAAGAAGCACTAGAGGGCAGTTCAGTGGATTATTAGAGGGACCAGCAGCAGGTGCACATGCTTTATAGGGTCAAGTTCTTTTCTACATGGGTTTGTAGATGTGGATGTGGCAGGTGATTTGGATGACATGAGGTGCACTATAGGTTTTGTGGTGGTTAGTCTTCAAGGGTGATCTTGAAGAGGGATATAAAGCTAAGGGAAAAAACTAGATGATGTAAAGGTACAAGTATAGTTGCAGCTGTTTATCTCCAAGTGGGAGATTTTTAGGTTGTGGAGCTAAAAGCTTCAACTTGTTGCAGACATGGAGGAGGTTGCTAAGTTCTAGGGATATCGACGTTGGTAGTGGGATTGACATCAGTCAGATTTAGTGCAGAAGGCAACCAACATCGACAGGGAGTCGACCGATGTCGGTCACCTCTAGTCAGACAGGGACCGACGTCGGTCGCCTGTGTGTATCAGAACTATTCATTGCACGAACAGTTAGTTTGTTAAACTGATTGTTTGCATGTAAAGGCTACTTCGAGTCTTGAGCTACATGTTTATTATTAGTAAATTAAGAGTCTAAGTTATTTTTTAAGTCTGGGATCTATTTATAGACCCATTGGCATGTATTGTAATGATGAGCTAAAAGGAAGGCAAGGAAGATCCTTCCATTGTAAGATCATTGAGTTGCAGGTTGTTGTAAGCTCATAGGAGATCTACATGTGTAAGTAAGGTCTGTTGAATTCTAGGTTTCAGGTTCATGAGAAGATCTACTTGAAGTACTTTGAGTACTTGGTGTGCTGGCAAGGTTATTACTGACTGGTTGGAGAGGTGAACACCAATTCTGTGTGTGAGTTGTGTGTTGGGACCATTTTTGGTAGGAGAGTGAACTGTTGAAGAAGAATTACTGTACACTTGAGGTGTGGTAAGCCTCTGGAAGGTGGGAGAAGAAGTTCTACTTTTTTTTTACCATGGTGGTCCCCAACCTAGATTGAAATTTTTATTAAGAGAAAAATAAAATAAAATCAAATCAAATTTAGAAAAACTTAGACTTGGGTGACTCAAGCAACCTCTATTGGGGCTATGAATGCCTGGCTAACATTAGAGTAAGGCTTTATGTGGGACCATATTTAATTACATTGGGGCTATAGATGCCTAACTAGTAGCAAAGAAATATCTAAGTATTTATTTCAAAGTAAAATTAACTATCTAGATGATCATAATCATAGCACCTAGTCCTTGCAAATTTTAGGAAAAAAATGAATAAATATGCATACATTAGTCAAAGATATTGTCTAATTTAGGTTTTGTAGTTTACCCCTCTTATATTTGCATAAGTTGTTTCATGTTTTAGGCATTGGTATAATCCATATATTTTGGGTTGCAGGTAGACCTATAGTGTTCCATAATATTCATGAGTATTTTTAGTAGAGTTGTCATTTGTCATTTCTTGCACAACATGCCATAATTTATTTATAAAATTAGGAACCCCTCTTGTTCTAGAGTCTATTATTCTAGGTTTTAGTTAGTTATAGGATTTTTTTAATCTACTGATCAAATTGGGAAAGTCCTTAATGAGTTACAATCTTAAATTTTTTACTTAAGCCATGTCTGAACTTAAAGAGTATATTGCATGCACTTGGTCTAAGAGATTGTATTTGGGTCTTATTTAATAAAATTGATTGAATTTATCAAAAATATGATAAGTCTTGGTCTATCCTAAATCCCATTTTGAATTGCATTATCATTCCATTTTCTAGACCATTTTACCTCATTTTTTCACAAATTGTCTACCCATTTTAGGATGTATATTTCTTCCTTAAGAATTTTTATTTGATGTGGTCTACTTTTGGTTTAGTTAACCGAGTAATTTAATATGATAAAAATTTAAAATCTTGGTTTCTTAGTGAATAGTTATTTTAAATTGGCCTCTTTTGTAAATAGTTTGATTATATCTTTTCAAGATATTTGTAAACTTTTATTAGATAGTTTAGTTATGTCTACCCCTAGTTAAAGTGAAAATGCTTAAGTGTCCTTGAAAATTTCATTTTAATCTTGGTTGTTTCCTAAATAATGGAATGGATTTGGTTTTAGGTTAAAGTTGAAAGATATTTTATTTTTATGTATGGGCTTGCTTACTTTTATTTATCCATGGATTTTGCCTTAGTCTATTTTTCTCTAGGCTTAAAATTTAAAACCAAATGGTTACATTTTTTCCTTGTAAGATAATGGTCTTTTAAACTTTACCATGAGTCCCTAGTCAAGAAAAGATGTACCAAATTTAATTCCCTCACTTCTCCAAGTCTCTTTTACCTTGGTATTTTGTTTGGGCCTTTTGAGTAAGTGGGATAGATTCCAAGTGGCATGATCTTATTTTACCACTTCCCTGAGTCCCTAATGTTTTTTTACCTAATCATAAGACTCCCAAGAAAATGAGATCCTGATAAGTGTCATGATCCTAGTTACCTACCTCATAGTGCCTTTTATATCCAAAAACATGGTCCCTCAACCTTATGGATGCATATAATCATGCCATGTGGCATGATCCTACATCATTGTGACCTTGGGCCCTTCATGGTTTTTTCACTAGGCCTTGTTCCTCTTAGATGCATGAGATCATGCCACATGGTGTGATCTAATTTTTATGGGACCCTAGGGTAGTTTGTATGTCTCCCATTAATATTCAAGTCCTCAAGCACCTGAGATCATGAGATATGGCATGATTCCATTTTTATAAGACCCTAGGATGGTTAGAATGCAAATATCTTTTTAGGTAAATGAGATATGGACAAGTGTCAAGATATAGTTTCATAAAAACCATACAGGTAATCAATCCAAGTGGACACCAAGTTAGAACCCAAGTAATTGAATAGATGTTTCATGGCATGGACAACCAACTACACAACACTTTTGATTTTAGATCAACATTACACATGTTTGAATTTGATGTCCATCTAGCTCGTCAAAACAATTGAACTTGAGATTATACTTACGACAAATAAAATTTTCAAAATATTGTAGGGTCTCCTTTTGATCCTTTATTTAATGATAATTTGACCTATATGTTTTATCATTTTTGAGTTCATTGACTAATCATTTTTGTAGTTTCCTTTTTAAATCTAGTCATTATCTTTTATCAATTAATAGATTAAATTCTTAAAGGGTTTATTTTCTCACTAGTTTTAACCTGTCTTTCCCTATTTTGATGGCAGATAGCTAATTATTTATCCCAATCTATATTTATCATGGTTGATTTTATTTGAATTAAACTAAATTACCTATGTTTTGATCCAATGATTTAATTATTCATCTATTAAGTGGATTAATTATGACATTGTCAAAAGCCCCTTTTCAATTGTAAAATTTTAAAGGTTTTACCTTAGTCATTTTTGGTTAAAACTAAAAATTTGAACTCTAAAAAATATTCTTTATTTAATGTATAATGGATAATTATCTCTCTGTAGGTTCAAATAAAATTGGGAAACACCATTTGTCAACATCTTGAAGATCCATTCCTCTAGAAGACATTTAACAAAGATTCAAAGTCTTCATCCTTTTGGGTGCCCAAGATCCTGCCACATGACATGATCACATTTATTTGGGCCCTTGGGATAATTGATACATAGTTATTAAGTAGGAGACCTCTTGTGTGACTATTATGATGACACATGGCATAATCCTTCTTATTATTCCTTTATATCAAATAGGGGAAGTACAACATGGATGAGATCTAGGTGTCTCCAAGATGATTCCATGTGGCATAATATTAGGGATTTGGGGTAGTTAAATCATAGAACAATGAATGTTTGAGAAATTAGATTGAGGGTAAGGAAGATACATGATCCTCCATGAATAGAATCTAAGACTAGAAAATTGATGCATGCCTTTCCCATCCAAATCATCAGGACCCAAAATTTAAATTGCATGTCTAGTTAGATCACCACCATGAATAATCTCTAACATCTAAAATTATCATTCAATGTAGATTCTAAAGTAAGTTAGGTAAAGTGGTATTAACTAGAATATTTTTCATGTGTATTTAAAATTGAGCTAGAGAATAAGCAACATGATTTTGTCCTAATTAGGCATGGCTATGATTAAACAGGGTGTGTCCAAATAAATAGTATGAGGGAACATTCAATGAATCCAACCACCCAAAATTGAATAAAAAATAAATTATTAGGGACTTTGTCCTAATTTAATTAGGATTAAACATCTCCTAGTTTAAATTTTAGTAGAGGCAATCATGTCTCATTAAGTTTATACAAGAACCCTTCAAGTGGTTGGATTTATGACTAAGTGGACTAAGTGACATATATTAGAATAGTTCTTCATTGAAGTGAGGTCCAGTCCATTTATAATTAGAGATAGAGTAGAGGACTTGACTATTTTAATTATCTTGTAAATGATTTATTTCTTAGTTTAGATTTTATTTTAGCATTATCTGAGGTTGTTTGAAGGTCTTTTTTATTTCATCTAAACATTGATGAATCTTGGTGTTGTGTTTAGTTAATCATCTATTATATGAAAGATCTATTATTGATATTCATTATTGGTTCATGTTTATGGTGGACATGTCCACCTATTCTAGTTAGATTATTGGTCCTTATACTTTTGCACCTTATTTTCCTTTAGGTTGTGTTATGTTGTCCAAACAAAGATTGGTTTATGAAGAGATTTATCTATTTAATATAGCCATAACTATCTTCATTAGAAATCAAGATCATATTTCCTTTATCCTTACCCTATCCCTCATTTTAATTTATGTTATATAAATGTTATATTAGTTTTTAGAGTATCCTAAATTGCATTTAGTCATTCAATAATTATTTGGACTACATATTCATCCATTCACTTGTTTTCTTTTATGAATTATTGTAATTAGTAAACTAGAGATAAGTTCCAACCAAAAGTGATATCATTGAAAAATTTGAATGATATGGTTCTTGTGGACACAAAATAAGCCAAAAAACTATTGGATAAGTATTATATAAGTACTCCAAATATGCCCCATATTTGGAACAACTTGCATTAGTCAACTGAGGTATTTGGTATGCCAGGACTTGGTAGATATATATCTTGAGGAAGTTTTTTCCATATATTTATTCCTTTTAGGAGATGTGGAATGGAATATTAAAGGATAAACCTCACTAGTTGAGCCTTTCCTCTCCCCTCTCTTCACCCTAGAGTTAGTGTGGTTGTGCCAAATGGACCACCAACAAAGTGGAAATGCATTTTTTTATTGGTAATATTATGTTGAGATATTTTATTTCATATTTGCAAAATGAAATTAGATGAGGTAAATAATGGGGATATCATAAACATATATAAGATTATTTTCCCTTGTTGTTGAATGATGAATACCCAATTCCTTTAGAAATTTTGAGAGATTATTTTAAATTAGTTAAATTTGACTAGATAATGTAAAAATGATAGTATCAAGATGGAGCTTGCTACTATAGGGGATAAGATAGCTATTTAATTAGGAATACATGTTAATAAAAAATACTATGCTATATGGGGGGTTATCCCCATAAATTTTGGATTGAATGATCCATATTATTTGTATACCCTGAGAGGAGTAAGAGGAAGGGCCAACCTTTATCTAATGTCCATGCAAAAGAAGGATTCTTATTGGATTGGACGTAAGTTAATATTTACTTTCATATAATCACCTTTTTTAATCAGAAAGATATACAAAAATTAAATAGAAATGAATAATAACATACATGGTTGTAATTTGGGAAAAAAAAATAGTTACTATATACATTTTAATGAACATGATTTAGATTTTGTGGATTTCAAAATTATTTTTAATATATTATTTATATTTAAAAGATATTTATTTTTCTCGATGTTTTATTTGCACCTTATATCCATCATGTACATATTTATGTGGAAATTCTTAGATTTTTTTATCAATATATTTAGTATGAATTCAAAATATATTGATGGTCCTCCTCTTTAGGATTTAATTTTGAGCTTCACTGCAAATGTTTTATTGAAGGCTATTGTTGACCAAATTTGACTTTTAAGTCAAATTGGGGCACCTATAGGTAAAATTTTGATTTATAGGTATATAGGTGGTGTAATATGAGTTTCATGTGGTTTATTATAGTTCAATTGATGTAAATTAATGTTATATTGGCTTTGGTCAATTAGTTTTTATGTCCATCTATCATTTTTGGGTCTTTTGAGGTCAAAAAAGTGCATTTAATGCTTTGTAAAGGTTTTTAGGGAAACATGAAGGTAAAAATTTCTGATTTAAAGGGTAAAATATGTCCTAAAAAGTATTAATACACTATTGGAAACTTAAAGTTATAGGTTCATTAGAAGAAAAGTTAGTTTTCTTAAAGAAAAGGAAGAGTTTGGCACTTGTACACCATCCTTGGGAAGTGTGCCACATGGGAAAGGACAATAAGTGTATATTAAGATTCCTAAATCTCATTTAAATGTTTTTTATTTGAAATTTATATTTTAAGGCCAAAACCATTTTGTTTATTTCTTGGTTTTCTAGACACACTAAAGTGACCTTCAATTTTTTTCTCATTACAGATAGCTCAAGAGGTTTAAGCTCAAAAAATTTGGGTAAGTTTTATTAAAATTAGATAAATTAATTTTAGTATAATAATTTTTTAATATTAATAAACTATGATATATGAACCATTGCTAACAAGTTGTGCAAATATACCTGCTTATCTATACACCCTACAAGTTTTGCTCTTATTTACAAAATTTCATGACTCAGATTTTTATATTAGTTATAGAGGATTTTTAATCTCCTATATAAAATTTTACATGATTATTTTAAATTTTAAAGTTGATTTGATGAGCAAATCATTTTGGGTTTACAAACTAGTCTTGTGTGGGATGACATGCCTATTTTCACCATTCCCAGATATTCATGATTTAAAAATGGTTTTAGGGGGTTATGATAGGTATATTTACATTTTATAAATTATATATTAATTCCCACTAACTGTTAAATCTCATTTTCCAAGAAATGTTCCATAGGTGCAGTCAATACACTATGCATATACAGACAAGTCTTTAATTATTTAGGTTCTCAGAAGAATGTCATGATAAAATAGGAGATCTAATTGGTGTTTCAAGTGTCTTGGAGTGAAAGGATTGTATTTTTACATTTTTTAAAGTTTTAAAAATGAATCCTAATCATTTATTTCTTATATACTATCTATATCACTATCCACTACCAATGCACACAGTATTCTGCCATTAAAATGTACCTATAGGTGCTCTCATAGATAAATTCAAGATAAGAGAGATGTGTCAAGGCTTGTTTCACATACATAATAATGTGAATTTGATTTTGTATGTTTTAGGATAGGAATAAACACATTTAAGTCTCATAAGTTATGCTTTTTGCCAACTATTTACCCTCACTACCTGTATACCAAATTTCCCACCTATGTGTGGCCTTAACAAAAAAGTTATTGGATCATTTTTAAAGTTAAATCATAAGTTATAACCCTCCTTGAGGTTTTGATGTGACTAGGAGATCATAGTAGACTCACTTGAGGGGATAGGTTGACAAAGAGAGTTCAAAATTAGTTCAAAATTTCAAATGGTAGTGTTTTGGCCTCTTGTCCCTAAAAGCAATATTAAGAAACTATGATATATGAACTATTGCTAACAAGTTGACTGTGCAAATCTACCTACTTATCTATACACCCTACAAGTTGTGATCTTGTTTGAAAAATTTAACATGACTCAGATTTTTATATTTGTTATAGAGGATTTTTAATCTCCTATATCAAATTTTACATGATTATTTTAAATTTTAAAGTTGATTTGATGAGCAAATCATATTGGGTTTACAAACTTGTCTTATGTGGGATGACAGGCTTATTTTCACCATTCCTAGATATTCATGATTTAAAAATGGTTTTAGGGGGTTGTGATAGGTATATTTACATTTTATAAATTATATATTAATTCCCACTAAGCCTTAAATCTCATTTTCCAAGCAATGCTCCATAGGTGCAGTTAATACACTATGCATATGTAGACAAGTCTTTAAATATTCAATTTCTCAAAAGAGTGCCATGATAAATGAGGAGATCTAATTGGTGTTTAAAGTGTTTTGGAGTGAAAGGATTGTATTTTTACATTTTTTAAAGTTTTAAAATGAATCCTAATCATTTATTTCTTATATACTATCTATATCACTATCCACTGCCAATGCACACATTATTCTGCCATTAAAATGTACCTATAGGTGCTCTCATAGATAAATTCAAGATAAGAGAGATGTTTCAAGGCTTGTTTCACATACATAACAATGTGAATTTGATTTTGTATGTGTTAGGAGAGGAATAAACACATTTAAGTCTCATAATTTATTCTCGTTGCCAACTATTTACCCTCACTACCTGTATACCAGATTGCCCACCTATGTGTGGCCTTAACAAAAAAGTTATTGGATCATTTTTAAAGTTAAATCATAAGTTATAGCCCTCCTTGAGTTTTTGATGTGTTTATTAGATCATGGTAGACTCACTTGAGTAGATACGTTGATAAAGAGAGTTGACAATCACTTCAAAAGTTCAAATGGTAGTGTTTAGGCCTCTTGTCCCTTAAAGCACAAAATAGAGGCCTAGTGCCATTTTTATAGATTCATAATGTAGGGTTAAAATATGTTTTGAATCCTATATATGTGTTTTCTTTTAGGTCCCCACATATTAAAATATTTCCACAAGGTTTGAGGAGAAGGGGACTAGTATAAATTGTTTTCTTGGTGGCTCAAACTTGTCATCTTATGCACTGAGATAGGTAGTAACCACCTACAATTCTAAGTTACAAAGAGACTCATTTTCCATGTTACAATAAGATCATACCTTAATTATTAAATTTATATATATAGTTTTATATGGATTAAAAGAGACCAAGGAGAATTTATGAACACCTTTCTAAAGCTAAAGCACAAAACTTCACCTACAGGTGGACCCCCTATTTTATAAGTGACACACAATCAACTACCTAATACTATTTTTGAGAATTTCAACCTAAAAATTGATGATCTAAATAATTAAAGGAGATGAATAATTTCAAATAATTTTTTAATATATTATAAGGTAATGGGAGGACTCTTGACCTCTAGAAAACACTGCTACATGTATCCCTTATCTGAAAATATGCACCTACAACCACTTTAAGTTATTGTGAGAAATAGTGAGTAGGTTTGGGATTAAAAATGATGATAAAAGATAATAAAATTGAAAAAATAGGCCCAAAAATTGGTCAAATTATCTTGGAATATATAAATAGGTCATATACATAATTTTCAAGCCTCATCTAGGCACAACCACCTATAGGATTCCTTGTTAGGGAAGATAGGTAAGGTAACTCAGTCATGACTGAGTCAACGTATGTGAGATATATATAGGGAGTGGAAATGATAATAATAAATATAATAATTTCATATTTATCATTATGACCTAAGGTATCCATCATAGCGGAGATATAAGCAAAGAAAGAACCTCTAGCAAGTAACACTATTAATTTGAAGAAACCCTACACACTCCACCTTTTGCATAGTTCGTCTTGACGATTGGGAGAGTTAGAAGGTATAATGACATAAATAGAGGATAAAAATGGTACGTATGGTTTCCATATCTTGGATAACCCTCTCAAATATTCACCTTGTTTAAGAAAACAAAGTGAGTGCCCTCTATTTTCTCTCAGATAGAGGGCACTCCCCTCAATGCAAACCCTAGTAGATCTGAGGGAAAATGAAAAAATATGAAGCCATAAGGTGTAGATACAATTAAATAATGTTTTTAAATCTAAAAAACACCCATAAAATCATGGGTAATCAAACTAAAATGGATGGAATGCAAAAAGTGGTTTAGGTGGCTAGAGTTGCAAGTAGGTCTACTAGGCATAGTTAGGCCTAGAGTTCAAATGAGATGTCACTTCCACATCTAGATATTAGTGAGATTTATAACTCATTTAAACATTATTTTTGGGTGTATATATAGGTGTTATATATATTTTAATTTAGATTAAACATAAAAAATGCTAAGTTAGGCTTTGAGTTGCAGGTAAGCCTACCATGTAAGGACATGCCTAGTGTCTAAAGAGGAGGTATTTATCATTTAAAACCTTATATATCCTTTAAAAAATATTTAATAATGTTATTATGATGAATATATTTGTGTTATATCTCTTTTATTTTATAGAAAACATCAAGAGGGCCATTTTTGGCTCAAAATCTAACTCAACATGCATGAAAAGAGAAGAACAAGCCTGAGTAGGCAACTTCCAATGTTCATATATTATTAGAGGTTGTGATTGGGAATATAATAAGGTTATATGTGTTATAAATGGTATTTATAAACCTTATTGTGGAATTTAGTGGTATTTTGGATGTGAAAACTTTATGAAGAATGCTTTAGACTAAAAATAGGTCTAAAACCATTGAAAACCCTTGATAGAGACCTGATTGGGAAGATGGAGTTGGAGATGAAATATAATGGAATATTTTGAATAGAAGAAATATTTTAAATTTTATATGACTCACTTAATATCCTTCACATTCTAACTAGTTGTATGGAATTGTACGAATGTGGGAAAAATAGGGGTTTTCTCACTATTTTGTATGTTTTACAAGTTATAGGAGGTTTCAAGAGATGAAAATAACATGGATGTAAATATTAAGATCTAATATAACCATAAATATCAATATATTTCCTTGAAATATATCCTATGTTTCCAAACTAAGTGCTTCAACTCAGCTAGTCAAAACTGGCCTATTGGACAAGTTAGTGAGAAGTGTGAAAACTCTAAGGGAAAGTTATTTTAAAGTGTCCCTGATGATTTAAAGTACATATAGTGACTTTAAAATTGTAATTAACTCCATTAAATGGATATTCATGTAAAATTGAAGCCAAATTTGAGGCCAAGTGCGTAGGGTACATGAAAAATGAGTTTTTTTAATAGTAGATGATGAGGGTTCACTTTTAGAGGTTTCCAAAGAACTAAGAATGAAAAAAATGAATTTATAGGAATTTATGAGATCATACCATTCCATTAAAATAATTTTACCTTATCCTAATAAGTTATGGGATGTTCAATTAGGTCTAAATCATGAAGGTAGTTTTTTGAGCTAGAATGAGGAGTTTCTTACCACTTTTCATGAAGTTTATGCCTTAAAGTGACACTTGTGCTTGCATACCTTTCATGGTTCATCCTATATAATCATATCATTAAAAATTAACTACTTATTTCAATTTTACAAGTGTTATTGTTACCCTTTTACTTCTCTCTCTCTCTCTCTCTCTCTCTCTATATATATATATATATATATATATATATATATATATATATATATATATATATATATATATATATATATATAAGAACTAGCCATTTTGGCATTATAATGGATGATCCACCTAAATATGATGAAGCCCTGATCAAATGTATAAATTTTTATCAATAATATAACTTATTTTTACCTCCTACATGACTATTCTTAGTGTGTTTAATTGGATGATAAATCTTTCTTAGTGAAAACTATGAATTCATTAGCTTTTTGTTCCATTATTTCACCTATTTTAAACCTCTTCTTGTAGGACATGTGATGTGTTATAGTATATGTTCATGGTTTAAGTAAGTTATTATATTTATTAGTGCCATAATAGGCCTATTTTCTAGTCCTCTGAGCTTTGGACATTTATCCATAACCCCATAATGTAGCATTGATGTGAGAAGATGAAGATTTAAGAAGTGTATTTTCATATTTTCATTTGATTTAAAGTATAATATGCATATGGTTATATGCCATCATGTTATTTGGTGTATCACCCCATTATATTAGTTTTATTTCAATTATCCTTCTCCCTTTTTGACCCCCAATTTTACTATTAGTTGCAATCCAAAGTGGTACTTCAAGGGAGCTAGCACTATCTAGAGATTCACCTCATCACTTAGGCTGCCCACAAGCCTAGAGGTGATTACATTGAGCCACTTGGATGAGGATATATTTTCCATCTCTTCAAAGGGTGAAAATCCAAGTGACAACAATTTTGGGCACACCCACTAGGATTCTTGGTCTAAGAAGTTGAGAGATTTTTGGTGTTGTCTCTCAACAATCAACATTTGGAGGCATCTATTCAAGCATCAATGGTGACTCCAAATATATATCATTAGGTCAAAAAACCTAGGTGATCCTTTTAATATTGTTGCTAACATTTTACTTTGTGTTCTTGTTTCTTAATAAAGTCTCATGGATGGCCTTGGTGTTGAGTACAATTTCACATAAGTTGGTGAGACCTTCTAAGTTTATGGCATTCCCTATCAATATGAGAAAGTTATTAACTAACCACATCATGAAGTGTATCAGCCTCAATATGGTTATTGTCAGCATCAATATTACCATTTCCATCCCATACATGATTCTTACCAGTCATAAAGCCAACCTTCTCAATGTCTTGTTCCTCTTAGTCAACCTAGTCACTTCTTAACTCAATCCATTTCCACCTTAAAACAAACTCTTTTGGGGTATAAGAATTATATTATAGATATTTATACTCAAGGGGGATGTTGGATAAATATTCCTAATCATTCCATCCATCAATTTATAAATGCATTAGAGCTATTAAAGAGAGAGTGGGCACCTATTAAAGGAGCCAATTAGTAAAGGTTTATTAATGAGATGCTAGATGTGAGTGGTTTGATTGCATCCTTGGAAGATAAGATAAGAATTCATGAGATTCAGCCTTGACAACTCTATCAACCTTCATATCCACTTCCCCAAGTTTCCTATTATCTATACATGACCCCTATTAATGAGCCAAGTCAAGTATATCAAGGTCATACTTTTCCTAATAAATTAGAGGAGAGAGTTGGAAAGATAAATCTTGTTTTTAAAGCTAATATGGATAGGGAGATTGAGTTGGATAACATGCATATGTATTAGTTCATGTTGGAAAAAAAGAAGGTGGATTCCAGGCCCTCATTGTCCTCTCATATTATGGAGTCATGGGGAAAGAAAGAGAAGAAAGTATTGATAAAGAATATGAATTTGAGAAGACTCTTGATCCTATAAAAAATACTCTCATCCTTCCTCAAAAAAATTATTCTAATCCTAATATCATAAGATGGAGAAAGATAGTAGATTCATGGGAAAATAAGGAAGATAGAAGCATTGTCAAAAAGTCTGAAGTAGAGAATGGAGTTGATCCTTTGCAAGTCCCTCCCACCCTTCCTCAAGAATATTTTTTTGCTCCATGGAAGCCCTCATGCATTCCATGTGATCATGACTGTTCCTATGACCCTCAATAAAATCTTTTCCAAGAGAACCTATCCAAGCAAATAGAGGAGTTAGAAGCAAAGATGAAATTACTAGGTCAAGAGGTGATGGAAGATTTAGACCCAAAATAATATTCTATGCCTAAACACACCCCATATCCCCTTCCTCAAGAGATTCCCAAAGAGCCTCTTACTTTTCATTCTCAATATAGTTTTGAGCCCTATGTTGTACCTCTACCAACTAGCTCCTTTTATCCTCATCCCATCATCCTTTGCCTTGATGGACCTATGGTGTGGGAGCCTAAATAGGAGTAGATAGTTGAAGAAAAGCTGGAACTCTTACTTAAAGAAAATGCAACTCCTTGGTAGCCTAATTGGGTTAAGTCGCCAAATTTCAAGATGCCTAGTCTTATCATCACCATGGAGGAATTTGAAGACATTATAGCCCTTGACAAACAAGATCAGATTATGATAGTTGAGGTTCAATTTGAAAGACCTCAAGAGGTCTTAAGTGATGAAGGAGAGGTGGGTTCTTATGTTGAATCTCATTATTTGGTTGATAATGGAGAATGATTTCTTTGTGGAAAAGAGGAAATCTTAGAATATCCTATCATGATAAGACCAAGTGAAGATGAAAAATCTCAATTCATGGTTGATAAAGAAGACCTCATGAGTAATTATGAGGAAGAGATCACCATAGGGACTCCCCTTAGTGATTAAAAGGAAAATTCACAAGCTCTTGCCTCTATATCTGAGGGGATGTGTATCCATGAGGAAAGTGCCTAATATTTTAAGGAAGATCTAAATAAATAACACTCAATGTTTGATCATGAAGTTGTGGATGACCATTTCAAGATTGAAGAGGTAGTAGTCCTCAAGGATAAATAAGACAAAGATTAGTAGTAGCTATAAATAGAGATATTTCAAAAGCTAAGGAGCTTTACCAATTTGAAGGCTAAGTACATGGAAAAGTGAATAAAGAGTCTTCCTTGGAGAATAATGAATAAGATTGGGGTTAATTTTAAAATATCCTTGATGAACTAGAAGAACTTGAAGCTGAGAGGAAGCCCAATATTGTTAAGAGCACTATAGAAGACAATAAGGTATGCCTTGTTGGATCACCATTAGGGGTCATAATGGAGGATCCACATGATAAATTTGAGGTTTTTTGGATGCAAAATAAGTTAATTTCCTTGGAATTTTATTTTGGATATACTTGATTCTCATTGAATATCATGATAATGAAATTGGCAAACATTTTGAAAGAGTTGGAGGCATCAATGCTAGAGACCAAAAGGCTACATGTCTCACCAAATCCTATGTCATAAAAAAATAAGAGTTTAAAACTTCCAATTTGATCTAGGAAGAAGGTATAATTATGTTTCTATTTGTATATAAAATGTTGTTTTCTATTTCCCCCAAGTGCTTTGAGAAAATGTATGTGTGTGTTTTCTTTCCTTATGTGTGTCCTTTGCTTTATGTGGTTGATGTAGTCATTAGTAGTATTTGTCTTGATGTGAAGTAGTCAATGGTTAGATTAATCTTGTTTGTATTAGACTTTAGATTAATCTTAGGCCCAATGGACTGATAAGGCTAATGGTCTAGTTAGTATAACAGGCATACTACCCCTATGAGTCACCAATTTGTTGACCAAATTTGACTTTTAAGCCAAATTGGGGCACCTATAAGTAAAATTTCTATTTTATATGTATATAGGGGGTGTAATATGAGTTTAATGGGGTGTATTATAGTTTAATTTATGTCAATTAATGTTATATTGGCTTTGGTTAATTAGTTTTTATGTCCATTTATCATTTTTGGGTTATTTTGAGGTAAGAAAGCTGCATTTAATTATTTTTAAGGGTTTATTATGAAATTTTAAGGTAAAAATGGGTGATTTCATGTGAAATATATCATAATAAGTCTTAATACACTTTTGGTAATTGAAATTTTTAGGTTCATCAGAAGAAAAGTTAGTTTTCTTAATGAAAAGGAAGAGTTTGGCACTTCTACATCCTCTTTGGGAAGTGTGCCATGTGGGAAAGGTCAATAATTGTCTCTTAACATTCCCAAAGATAATTTACACATTTATTTTGATCTGAAAGTTCCATTTAATGCCAAAACCATTCTATTCATTTCTTGGTTTTGTAGGCACACTAAACTGACCTTTAGGTTTTTGTTTAGTATAGATAGCTCAAGAGGTTTAAGGTCAAACGCCTTGGGGAGGTTTTATCAAAATTATATACCTTAATTTTCATATAATTATTTTGAATATTTATCAAATTTTCTTTATGAAATAGTGCTAACAATTTGATTGTGCAAATCTGCTTGCTTATCTACACACCCTACATATTTTGATCTTGTTTGGAAAATTTAATATGAATCAGATTATGATATTGGTTATATATGATTTTTACTCTCACTTATAAAATTTTACATTATTATTTTCAATTTTAAATTTGATTTGATGAGTAAATCATCTTGGGTTTGTAAATTGGTCTTATGTGGGATGACATGCCTATTTTCACCATTCCCAGATATTCATGATTTAAAAATGGTTTTAGGTGGTTGTGATATGTATATTTACATTTTATAAATTCTATATTAATTACCCACAACTATTTAATATCCTTTTACAATAAATGTTCCATAGGTGCAATCAATACACTATGCATATGTAGACAAGTCTTTGAATATTTAGGTTCTCAAATGGATGACATGATAAAAGAGGAGATATGATTGGTTTTTCAAGTGTTTTGGAGTGGAACGATTATATTATTACATTTTTATAAGTTTTAAAATGAATCCATATCATGTATTTCTTATATATGTCTATATCACTATCCACTACCTATGCATATAGTATTTTGCCATTAAAATTCACCTATAGATGTTGTCATGGATAAATTAAAGATATGAGAGAGGTGTTGAGGCTTGTTTCACATACATAAAAATCTTAATTTTATTTTTTAGGTGTTATTATAGGAATAAACACATTTAAGTCTCATAAGCTATGCTTGCTACCAATTATTCATCCTCACTACCTGTGTACTAGATTGCCCACCTATGTGTGGCCTTAGCAAAAAAGTTCTTGAATCATTTTGAAATTTAAATCATAAGGTGGAACCCTCCTTGAGATTTTTATGTATTTAGTAAATCATGTAAGACTCACTTGATGGGTTAGGTTTATAAAGAGAGTTGACAATCACTTCAAGTAGTGTTTAGGCCTCTTGTCCTCAAAAGCACAAAATAAAGGCCTGGGGCCATTTTGATGGATTCATAAAATAGGGTTACAAGAAGTTTTGAAGCCTATATATGTTTTTTTTTTTTAGATATACACATATGAAAAAATTCTGACAATGTTTTAAGAGTAGGGGATTAGTATAAATTATTTTTATTGATGGCTCAAACTTGTCATCTTATGCACAAAGTATAGGTAGTAACCACCTACAGTTCTGAGTTACAAAGAGACTCCTTGCCTAAGTTACAATTGGATCATACCTTCATGATTAACTGGATATAGATATATGTATAAGGATTAAAATATACTGAGGATAATCTACAAACACCTTTCTAATCTAAAACACAAATCTTTACCTACATGTGGACCCCCTTATTCTGTAAGTGACACACAATTAACTGCCTATGACTATTTTTGAGCATTTCAACCTCCAAAGTGATTATCTAAAAAATTAAGGGATATTAATAAGTTGAAATAATTTTTAAATATATTATAAGGTTATGGGAGGACTCTTGACATCTAGAAAACACCACTACAGGTATCCCTTATCTGAAAATATTCACCTACAACCACTTTAAGTGACAATGAGAAACACTGAGTAGGTTTGGGATATTTGTGTGAAAAAATTGGTAAAATTATCTTTTTAGATATAAATATCTCATATACACTATTTTCAAGCCTCATCCAGGGACAACCACCTATAGGATTCATTGTTAGGGAAAACAAGCAGGGTAACTCAGTATTGAATTAGTCAAGGTATGTGAGAGGTATATAGGTAGTGGAAATTATAAGAGTAAATATAATAGTTTCATATTGATCCTTATTACCTAAGGTATTCCTCATAGTGGATATACAAGAAAAGAAATAACCTTTAGCAAGCACCACACAGTTAGTATGAAGAAACCCTACACACTCCACCTTTTGTATAATTCATCTTGAGGATTGGGAGAGTTAGAAGGTATTATAACCTAAAAATAGGATAAAAAATGGTAAAAATGGTCTCCATATATTTTATAACCCTCTAAAATATTTACCTTTTCTAAGAAAACTAAAGGAGTACCCTCTATTTTATCTCAAATAGAGGGCACTCCCCTCAATGCAAACCCTAGTAGATTTGAGGGAAAATGACAAAATATGAAGCCATAAGGTGTAGATACCATTAAATAATGTTGGTAAATTTTAAAAAAACCAATAAAATAATGTGGGGTCAAACTAAAATGGAGTAAATGCAACAAATTGGTCTAGGTGGCTAGAGTTGTAGGTAGGTCTACTAGGCACAATTAGGCCTAGAGTTCAAATGAGATGTCACTTCCACCTCTAGATCATATTGAGATTTATAACTCATTTTAAAATTATTTTGTGGTGTATACAAATGTTTTAGAGATATATTAATGTAGATAAAACATAAAAAAAGGCTAGGTTAGGCTTTAAGTTATAGGTAAGCCTACTAGGTAAGGATAAGCCTACTGTCCAAAGAGGAGGTATTTCACATTCCATAGATTATATATGATTTTAAACCTATTGAATCATGTTATTAGGATTAATATATGTGTTAGAGATCTTTGAGTGTAGATAAAACATCAAAAGGGCCATTTTTAGATCAAAATATAACTCAACATACAAAAAAAGAAAAGAACAAGCCTAAGTAGGCAACTCCCGATGTTCATGTCTTATTAGAGGTTATGCATGGGAATCCAAGAAGGTTATAGGATTTATAAAGTGTATTTAAAAACATTATTTTGTAATTTAGTGGTAGGTTGGATGAGAAAACTTTATGAATAATGATTAAGACTAAAAATAGGTCTAAAATGCTTGAAAACCCTTCCTAGAGACCTGATTGGTAAAATGGAGTTGGCGATAAAATATAATGGAATATTTTTACCATAATATATATTTTAAATTATATAGGACTCAATCAATATCCATCTCATTTTAACTATCTATACAGACTCGTATAGATGGGGACAAAAACAAGGGTTTTCTAACCATTTTTTATGTTTTACAAGTTATAGGATGTTTAAAAAGATAAAAATAACAAGTATGGAAATATTGATACTTAATATAACCCCCCATATAACAATTATTAATTGAAATATCTCCTAACTATCCAAACCAAGTGCTTCAGCTCAACTTGTCAAAATTGGCATATTGGACAAGCTAGTAGAAGTGTTAAAACTCAAAGGGAAAGTGATTTTAAAGTTTACCTAATGATTAAAATGAAATTAAGGGAATTTAAAATTTTCATTCACTCCCTCCCATGTATTTTCATGTAAAAATAAATCCAAATTTGAGGCCAAGTGTACAGGGTGTAGGAAAGATGAGTTTTCTAGATAACAGATGATGAGGGTTCACTTTTAGAGGTTTATAGAGGACCAATAATGCAAAAAATTAATGGAGAGGCATGTATGAGATCCTTACATTCCATTATAACACTATAAAATCTTCACCTTGTCTAATAAAAAAAAGGGAGTGCCCTCTATTTTATCTCAGATAGAGGGCACTCCCCTCAATGCAAACCGTGGTAGATTTGAGGGAAAATGACAAAAGATGAAGCCATAAGGTGTATATACCATTAAATAATGTTGTTAAATATAAAAAACACCAATAAAATCATGTGGAGCCAACTAAAATGGATTAAATGCAACAAATTGGTATAGGTGGCTAGAGTTGTATGTAGGTCTACTACGCACAATTAGGCCAAGAGTTCAAATGAGATGTCACTTAAGCCTCTAGATAATATTGAGATTTATAACTCATTTTAACATGATTTTTTGGTGTATACAAATGGTTTAGAGATATTTTAATGTAGATAAAACATAAAAAATGCTAGGTTAGGCTTTAAGTTATAGGTAGTCAAGGACAAGCCTAGTGTCCAAAGAGGAGGTATTTCACATTACATAGATTATATATGATTTTAAACCTATTGAATCATGTTATTATGATGAATATATATGTTTTATAGCTCTTGGAGTGCAGAGAAAACATCAAAAGGGCCATTTTTAGCTCAAAATCTAACTCAACATGCAGGAAAAGAAAAGAACAAGCCTAAGTAGGCAACTCCCAATGTTCATATCTTATTAGAGGTTATGAATGGGAATACAAGAAGGTTATAGGTGTTATATAGTGTATTGAAAAAACTTATTGTGGAATTTAGTGTTAGGTTGGAAGTGAAAACTTTATGAACAATGCTTAAGACTAAAAATACGTCTAAAATGCTTGAAAACCCTTACTAGAGACTTGATTGGTAAAATGGAGTTGGAGATACAATATAATGGACTAGTTTTACCATAATATATATTTTAAATTGTATATGTTTCACTCAATATCCTTCACATTCTAACTATCTATATAGACTCGTATAGATGGGGGCAAAAACAAGGGTTTTCTCACTATTTTTTATGTTTTACAAGTTTTATGAGGTTTAAAGAGATGAAAATAACATGGATGGAAATTTATACTTAATATAACCCCCAATATCACAATTATTACTTTAAATATCTCCTAACTATCCAAACCAAGTGCTTCAACTCAACCAGTCAAAATTGGCCTATTGGACAATCTAGTAGAAGTGTTAAAACTCAAAAGGAAAGTGATTTTAAAGTGTACATAATGATTCAAATGAAATTAAGGGCCCTTAAAACTTTAATTCACTCCCTCCCATGGATTTTCATATAAAAATAAATCCAAATTTGAGGCCAAGTGTACAGGGTGTAGGAAAGATGAGTTTTCTGGACAACAGATGATGAGGGTTCACTTTCATAAGTTTCTAGAGGACCAAGCATGAAAAAAATGAATGGAGAGGAATTTATGAGATCCTTCCATTATATTATAATAATTTTAGCTGATCATAATCAGTTATGGGACATTTAAATAGGTCCAAATCATGAAGGTAGTTTTTTGAGCTAGAATGAGGAGTTTGTTGCCACTTTTCATGAATTTTATGCCTTGAATTGACACTTGTGCTTCCAAAACTTAAATTTTTTAATCCCTATAATATTATAATGCAAAAGTAACTACTTACATTATCTTTACAAGTGTCCTTGTGATACTTAGACTTCTCTTTTTTTCTCTCTCTCTCTCTCTTAAGTTCTATAATAACTAGCCATTTTAGCATTGTATTGGATGCTCCACATGAGTATGGTGAGTCCCTAATCAAATGTATAAATTTTTATCAATAATATAATTTATTTTTACCTCTTAAATGACTTTTATTAGTGTTTTCATTTGGATGATAAATCTTGCTTAGTGAAAACTATGGATTCCTTAACATATTGCTCCATTCTTTCACCTATTTGTAACCTATTATTTTAGGACATGGGAAGTGTTATAAGAGATTTTCATGGTCTAATTGAGTTATTATATTCATTATTTCCCTCATATACCTCTTGTTTATTCCTCATATCTTTGTGCATTCATCCATAACCCCACAATGTAGTTATTATGTGAGAAAATGAAGATGGGAGAAGTGTATTTTTAGATTATCCTTTGATTTAAAGTTTAATATGAATATGGATATATTTCATCATGTAATTTTTTTTATCATCCCCTTATATTATTTTTCTTTCACTTATCCTTCTCCCTTTTCAACCCCCATGTTTAGTAGTAATTGTAATCCAAAGTGCTACATCAAGGGAACTAGCCCTATCTAGAAATTCAACTCATCCCTTAAGCTACCCACAAGCCTAGATGTTATTCCATTATGCCAATTTTATGAGTATATCTTTACCATCTCCTCAAAGGTTGAAAATCCAAGTGAAAAGAGTTATTATTTGAAGTTATTATATATGTTACATACATTTGTGCATAATTTAGATATCAAGGATGGGATGGATCCAATTTATAAAAATGGTTTCATAATATATTTATAAAAGATTATATGATTATTATGTAATAGTTATAATTATTTGTGGATGTTCCATGGAAAAAAATCACCATTTGTAAAACAATTAGCATCTTTGTTTTGATTATGGAAATGCATCCTCTTGGGTGTAGAAGATAGTTATAGTTCTATATCTATATAAGTGGAGGATAAATTACTAAAAATTTATGTTTTTCCTAAGGGTTTTTGGTGACTAAATATATTTTATCTTATTTTTGGAATTGATGATATTTTTTATGTGTATTATGCTTCTCCCTTTGTAAACATTTTTAATATTTGGTATTGTTTACATGTTACCTTGGTGGTAACCTATGAAACTTTGGATTTAATTTTTTTTACACTTATTTTTATAACAATATTTTTATTATTTAAAGAGGTAAGGGAACCCACAACCTTATTTTACCAATAAAAAAATACATTTATAAGTGGTGTAGTTTAAACCCATTTACTAAAGTACTATATGGTAGTTTTAGGTGAATACATTTACTTATAAATCCAAGAACATATGTTTAAAATAGTGATATGCACTATATGAAATAATAGGCTTGTTTAATAGTTGAATGACTAATTTATAATCTAATGTTTTGTATAGGGAATGAAAAATGGAACTTAGACTAAAATTTGAGCTAAGGAAAATAGTTACTATAATGAAAGGACTAAAACTTAAATCACATTTTAAATAAAATTTTGTAATGTAAACAAAAATAATCAAATGATAAAAGTAATCTTTTGGAATATTACTAAATAAATCATATTAAATCATTGATAAAAAGAGAAATGAACTCTATCACTCATAGTTGAAAATGAAATCAAATATTCAGACTTTAATATGATTTGAAAAAAAATTCAAAAATGAAAATCCTCATAGCTAAATTAAAATAATATAATAAATTAAAATCTACACAATCACTCATCACGAGAGGTCCCTTCTTAGTTTTTATAATGTGTCAAATCCCTCATTTTTTAAGAAACATTAGTCCAAGGTAAATTATAATTTTACGTGAAGATACATTCCATAAAAATATAGATAAGGAAGATACTTATTTAAATTTTATCACTATGTTATTACAACATAAATATTTAACTAAACTAAGAATACAAGATTAAAAAATAGATAATCTACACATTAAAAAATGAATAAAATAGTCCTTAATCTATTTGATAGGTTATGGTACAAATTTAATCCATTAGGAACAAATATGATGAAAATAAAATTTACAACTAACTTCCAATTGAAAAATGTTCTTATCTTCCTCCACTACATGTAGAAACTAACTCCTTAATATATTTTTGGTATGATATTAACATACCTCATAGTAAAATAGAGGAAAATTTTATATCAAGCATATCAATGGCTAATAAAATTGACATGAACAACTAAAATAAATGGATATGGATTAGGAAACAACACTTAGTGAATTCATAATAGGTAGCAAAATGACTATAGGAAATATCACTTAATGGATACAAATGTGGATTTTTTTTTAAGCAATTAAAGAAAATAAATAAATATTTAAATTTCATTTGAAAAAATAAAAAATCTAATATAAATAAATCAAAAATTAATGTATTCCATATAGAAACCATAATATTAAAAATCATAAGAATAAATATATGAAACATGTTTAGTTTATATAATTATAAACATAAACATTGGAAACTGATATAATAGGTTCATGAAATAGTGAAATAGGAGATTTTTTGAGGTTTATATATATTAGGATAATTACCATTATAAGCCTCATAACTACCCCCAACTTAACCTATTGCACATCCATGTGCAATACCACTAGTTTGATTAAGGGTAAAAATATATGTAATAATAAAAATTCTTTTGAAATAATAAGGCCTTATCTCTCCATCATACATTTTCCTTGGTTAACCCATCTTCTTTTCAATACTTTTTCCATATATTGTCATAAAAAAATTAAATTGGACTCAATTATTTCTTCTTAGTAAGGTATATAGAGCCCCCAAAAAAGGAAATGTGAACATAAGCCAATATAATATAGAATGCCCTTCCTAAATCAAATAACATAAAAAAATAACCCTCATTTTTTTATTTGATGAGGTAAAATGCTTTTGAAACTAGATCTATGTATTGGGAAGGTGAGGGTTTTGATACCTAGACCCACATCCAAGTAAAACAAAGAGGGTAAAAGGACCCCCCTAAAAACCAAGAGCATCAAAGATGGTTTTAAGGATCCTCCAACCTATAATAGTTATAACAAGTGAAGTGAAGGTACCCATGACCATGGTGAGACAAGAGGGTTTTAAGTAACTCAAAACCTAGTGAAACAAAACAAAAACAACTAGAGGGTTTGGAGGGTCCCAAAAATTTGAGGGACATGAGGGTTTTAATGGTTCCCACAACCAAGGGTTTTAAGGATCCTACAACCTATACATGAGGATTTTAAGTGTTCCTATAACTAGGGGTTTTAAGGTCCCACAATGTAAGTACAACAATGTTACTAAATGGTGAAACTTGAAGGGTTGTCACCCTTTGTCATGTATTCTCTAAAGACACTGAAGAATAGAAGATCAATCAGAGAAGGAGGTCTTCCACTAATAGGGTCTTCCACACAACCTCCACACAACTAAGTTACAATGAGTGGGATTATCCTCCCACTAAGATTCAGAGCCTTTACAAAGTGAAACAAGGGGGTTTCATGTCTCCTACAACCATTAGACATGGTTTTTAAAGGATCCCATAACCTTAGTAAAGTCAAGGATATTACATAGTAGTGAAATATATAAATATCCTTTGGTAGGATTTCCTAGAGGTTAACTCTACAAAATACGAAACCACTAAGTATAGAATATTTTCTATCACCTGGGTCTTCCACACAACTAAAATACTATAAGTAGGTGATTCCTCATACTTAGATCAATAAGGTATATTCCTTTATCATCCACTCTAGATAAATAGGATTTAGGTAGAAATCTTATATCCTTCCCAAACCAAACTAATTTAAATTGAGTAGGGTCCTCACTAGAATTTAACTTCTACATAAATTTAGACTTTCCTCCATAATTCCTATAGACTTTGGAGTGCAAACATGCCTAAATAAAGTCACAACCCCTAAAGAGGATTTATTTATATTAGAACTAATTTTATAAAGTGCTTAGAATATTTTAACTTAATGAGACCAAAAGTGGCCTCCTCTATCATCCATTTTTAAATAGTAAAAGAAGGCTACAAAAAATCAAGATTTTCCTAAACCCATAAACTATCCTTTCAAAGGAATATATCACTTTAAAATAGACCAAAAAACATACAGTGATAAGATGAGATAAATGGATTATTTTATTATCTAAGAAAACATGTGAGATTGAATCATATGCACATATAATAGCCATTTCAATCAATGAACCATGGGAGAGGGTTCCTATAACACCTATCTTACCCCAAAAAATAATCTTCACCCTTCCTTCACATTCCTTGTATGAGATCTTTGAGATTCCTAGAATTGGTAGAAGGCAAGAGTGAACTCCTCTAACTTCCATCTTGTTACAATAGAGAGTGTCTTTAGTATATTAGAACCCTCATGAGCCCAAGAGACAACTTCCATAAAAAACACCTCAAAAGTAGATTTTTTACTTAAAGTACTTATGTGACTTGAATGGATTAATCCATTAGTCAAATAACCAAGTGGAACTATGTCTAAGACTTATCTAATATCCATGCCATTCAAAAATCCAAGCGGATGAGTTCCTCCAAATCCCATCATAACCTAATCGGATTATAGGGGGTCCCCCAACATACAACTTGTAGGAGGTCCTTTGGTTTGCAACCATGTTGAGGGTGGTAGAGAAATGAGGTAGAAGACAATGACCTCCCCAATTTTGTTTCTTCCTCTACCAACCCAAGAGGTCAAATAAAAGCCAAAAATGGGAATTTTCACCCACGTCCCACCACCAAGAGTAGCCATAATGTTTTTAAAGTAATATCCCATTACTATCCTCAAAAATATGAGGATCAAGTGGAACAATAATGGTGCATATCATTTTATTCTTAGTCATTTCTACTAGACTTGCATAAATAACACCCTCATTTGGGTGCCTACTCTAACTTCCAAATGAACTCCTAATAGAAACTTCATATTCTTTATTTTTTGATTGTGTATCTATTATCCAAAACCACCATCACAAGGCCATAGAGCATGAAGGAATCAAAGGCAAAATATCTGCCATCACCACCAAACATCTATCATCATTAGCTATTATTACCACTAGATGTCCCATTTTTCCTACATCATTTCCTCCTTGCATGTACTCTTCTACCATTTCCATAAAATACCCCATCCTTTAGTCATAATCATTATCTTCCTTGTTATCCCCATCCTCAACCCCTACACCATGGTTCACTGTTCATCCTCCACTCCCTTTCCCACTCGACCTCATTTCTAAAATATGATCCTAAAAAAATAACTCTCATTATTTCAACTCTAAATTTATAAAAAGAGTAGGGGATTTACTTATATAAAGGAGATGTGAGTTCCCTCCATATATCTCCATAAGCATTAAAAGTTTCCCAACTAATTCCATTGGAATGAGATACATTATGATTACAAAATTCTTGTTTATGTCTCTTAATGGTCTAGGCTATTACTTCATATACAATCAAAACTTTCAAATAATTAATTATCTCACTTCATCTCTCATACTCTTATCTTACTACTATATTTGAATATTTATGTTGTTTGTATGCCAAGAATTATTTTTTCTATTAGCTTCATTGTTCAGATTAAAAGAAAATATAGAATCTTACCACCCCCAATAATTGGATTTGCATCCCATATAATATCAAAGGTAGAAATATAATTATATAGGTATAATTCATATATAAAATATTTAATCTCTATTATACTTGATAAAAATACATCATAAAAGGAAGTGGGAGTACCTATTGTATCAATCATTCCAAAGGTTACCTTACAAATTATAAAGTGTATGAACTACTCCTTAATATATAAAGCATAAAATATATCATGAGGCATGCATTTTATCATATTCATTGAAAAATTATAATTCCTTCTAAAGTATTCTCTCATTCCATCTAATAATATCCTTATTATCAAGTTCATCTTCCTTTTCTGCCAATCTATTTTGAAAGATTTTATTCTCCTTAAGAAAAATTTCAATCCATTATTACCTAATATCATAAAAAGAATACCAATCACCCATTATATATATAAAGATAATCAAGCTTAGGTTTATAAAATACATCCAAATGTGGTTGATGCACTACTAATGTAAGAATAATGAGATCTACAATGGTAAGATTTGAAGGGCCTACTACTTAAGGTTCAAAATATCCATTGTTTGTAACAATTTTAAAATATGCATTTATGGGGTTAGCGAATTCAAGATAATATTCATAAAAAATAGGTGTATATGGTTATTATGAATATGAGTATGGACTTATTTAGGAATATGATTAAGGAATTTGTTAGGAGTAGGTGAAAGGTTTTTTGTGAGAATGGGTGAAGGAGTTTCTAGAATAATAGGAGCTAGGATCTATGTAGAAATAGAAATGTGGGGTTATGAATAAAAAAGTGAAAGGGTTTCTATATGAGTAAGGGATTTTTCATTGAATCCTCCTTAGTTAAAATTCAATTTCAACTAGAGTTTTTAGAAACTCAATTTACTTATCCATCTCTTCATATGAACTTAATTTGTATTTATGTTCACCAAAAGGTTATTTACTTATAATATTTTTATAATCATTTTCTTAAGAAATTTATTCCTCCATAATTTACTTAGAGATACATTTATTATCCATGTTCCTATTTTACCCTTTTTTTAATAGTGTTTAATAGGTATTAAATATTAAAATATTATTTAGATTGAAGTATATGATATTTAATAATAAATTTAAATGTAAATGAGAATTGATTAAAAAGTGTCATATGATAAATATGGTAAGTACATCCAAAAATAATATATAACTTTTATTTTTTTGGTTTACTGAGAAACTAGATAAAATAGGACTCTAATAGATCAAGTTCAAAATAGAGTCTCTAGTAGTGTTTAGACATGCATGTGCTCCCTAGATAGCTACATAGTGTGGCCCTACCTATTAACTATAATTTTGTTCATTATGAATATGGTGAAATTGTGATTTCTCTACCACTTTCACAATTCTATTAATAGGTATATGATATTTAACTTTTTTTTTACCATGGATAAATATATATTTTCATTCTCCTTACCTTGAAAATCCTAGGTGTACTTGTGAGAGCTAAACCTTTAAAAAGATAAGGGGAAGTGTAATGGGCTCATCTAAATCCAATAACCCCCATTGATGTTTAACCACTGCCTACATATCTAGATAATCTAAGGAGGGAATATAAACACACATAGTTCTCCCACCTACTGTGATTGTGTAATTATGTTCCTTCACTATATATGTGCAACTAGTAATATTTATTTGATACTTGACAATGTTATATCTTGGCTTGATTTTAAATGTTTAAAACTTGTTTTATGAATACGTATAGTGATTTATATTAAATTTAGGAATAATAAGGTATATTATCTCAATTTTTGGTAGTGTAATTTATAAATTATAGAGATATATCAAGTCCCTCTAAAATAAGGTTTTGATTTTTTTATATAATGATCCTTTTGAATAATTTACTTTAACTAGCTTGAAAAATGTGTGGGATGACCCATATGGATATTTAAAAATTTATGAACTATTTGTTAATTGGTTTTGAGATAAGGACATGATAAATGGATAGGTACATGACAATGGACCTCTCTACATAGAATAGACATTTCCTATAAGAGTAGGGAAAACTACCATGAGGCTAGGAGTAGTTATAGAGTGATATAAAGTAGTTTTAGAGTTGGATTTTAAATTCATGCACAATAATGATGGTGAAAAGAGGGTTCAATCCAAAATATATACAAATATATAGATGAGGGGTGAATAAGAGTCATGTATTTGAGCATAAGTCAAGTGGTTTAATAAATGCCAATAATTAACATTGTCAATTATCTGTGACCAAATTTAGGTATCTATATTGTCAATTACATTAAGATAATCTATAGCCTTTTGTATCTATAAGTATATAACATGTGATGAAATGTTATTAGTAATTTTTTCCTATAAATATAAACTAATCTCACATTATATGCATAATAAATTCATCAAAATTTCCTTTTTTCTCTTTAAAGTATTGAAATAACACTTATGAAAGTAGAAAAGGGAAATGACATGGCCCTTGCTCACCATGTATATGAGGGCTATATTAGATTAAAATGTATATGATATCTAAGTACAGGGATAAATTGGATAGAATCCTAATGAAACATTTAATATATGCCTTAGAAAAAATAGAAACATTAAAGGAATAATTGAAAGTAAGTAAAAAGGTAGATAAGAAATAGAATAAAGGCAAGGATGATATTATTAAATATCCAAAAACATTGGTTTTCAATTATTTTGAAATAGTAGTAAAAATTTATACACATGAACCTCCCCCTAGATTTTAATCATTTAGTTTGAAATAGAATTTGATTAAATTTGTAGATGAAAAGGATTTATTTCTTTTAAAATTTTGATTTAAATAGATCAATGTAATTTTGTGAGGTCTTATTTTCTTATTTAAAACAATATAAAAAATTATTCATACAAGGCATATGTACATAATATTTTTATTCATAATGATATAAAGTGTAATTGAATTTAAATTGTTGGTGATATTATGTTGATATGTTTTATTTTGTATTTACAAAATGAAATTGGATGAGGTAAATAATGGGAAGATCATAGGCATATATTGGATTATTTTCCCTTATCATTGAGGGATGAATACCAATTCCATTGAACATTTTGGGATATTATTTAATTTAGTTTAAATGATTAGATAAATTAGATTTTTTTTTAGTATCAAGGTGGAACTTGCTATTCTAGGGGAGAAATTAGCTATTTAATTGGGTATATATGTTTATCAAAACTCATATATTATATGGGAGGGTATCCCCCTAAATTTTAGAGTGAAGGATCCCAATTATTTGTATACCTTAAGATAAGTAAGAGGAAGGGATATTTTTATCTAACATCCATGTAAAATAAGGATTCTTTTATGATTGGAATTAAGTTAAAATTTACTTTTATCTAGTCCCATTTTTTGATTAGAAATATATAAAGACACTAAGTAGAGAAGAATAATGTTAGAGATGGTTGTAATTTGAGAAAAATGGGCTACTATACACATTTTGATGAACTTGGTTTGGATTTAGTGGATTTCAAAATTATTTGTGAAATTTTATTTAGCTCTAAAGGATATTTAATTTTCCTGATAGTTTGAAGGATATTTAATTTTATTGATGTTTTTTTTCATGTTTTATCCACCATGTACATATTTTTTAGGAACTTATTATATTTTAGTTGTAAAATATTTAGTATGACTTCAGAAGATATTAATGCTCCTCTTCTTTAGGATTTATTTAAGTGTTTCACTACAAATGTTATCTTTAAGGTTCTTAGATTAAGGTATTATAAATGATACATACATTTATGCATGATTTGTATATCAAGAATGGAATGGCACCAATTTATAAATATGATTTAAGAATATATTTTTAGAATATTGTATGAACATTATATAAAAGTTATAATTTATTTTATATGTTCAATGAAATAAAATCACCTTTTGTAAAAATTTCAACATCATTATTTATATTATGGAAATGCAGCCTCTTGGGTATGGAAAATAGTTGTATTTTTATATCTATATAAATGGAAGAGATATTGCTACAAATTTATGTCAACTTTAGGGTGTTGGTGAAAAACTCTATTTTATATTATTTTTGGAGTTGATGATAATTTTGCTATGTATTATGCTTCTCTCTTTGTAAAAGCTTTTAAGCTTTAGTCTTGTTTTGGTGTTACTTTTGTGGTAATGTTGAAATATTTGATTTAATTCTATGTTGTACCTTACTTTTTAACAAGTTTTTTATTAGTGAAAGGGGTTAAGTGACCCCATAACCTTATTTTACCAATCAAAAAAATAAATTTGTAAACAACATACCTTCAACCCACTTAGTAAAGTAATACATTTAATTATCAATCCAAGAACATATGTTTTGAATAGGGATATGAACTATATGAAAAAATGGGCTTATTGACCAATTGAGTGACTAATGTATAATCTAGTGTTATGTATAGGTAATGAAAAATGGAATGTAGAATAAAATTTGAGTTAAGGAAAATAGTAACTACAATGAAAGGAATAAAATTTAAATAAAAAATAAAATGAAATTTTGGAATGTAAACACATAGAATCAAATTTTAAAATTAATATTTTGCAATTTTCCTAAATAAATAAGAATAAATTATTGAATAAAAATAAATAAATTATATCATTCATTATTTAAAAGGAAATCAAACATTCATATTTTAATATGATTTGGAGTAAATTACAAAAATGAAAATCCTCATAGCTAAAGTAAACTACTAAAATGATCAAGAATCTATACAATCACTCATCATGAGAGGGACCCTTATTATTTGAACTAATGTGTCAATTCCCTCATTTAATTAATAAAAATTACTCAAAGGTAAATTATTATCTTATGAGAACATTGACGTGTAAATAAAGGAATTTATACATATTCAATTACAAATGGTTTAACTCTAGTATTTATTTATTTATTTATTTTTAATTGATGACCAACTAATCCTACACCCTACATCTTCTTCATCAAATATAGAGAATGAGGATACTCATTTTTATTTTATAAATATGTTGTTACAACAAATTTATTTAACTAAACTAATAATATAAGATTAGCAAACATATCAACTACACATAAAAAAATGTTAAAATATTCTTTAAGCTCTTTGATAAGTTGTGGTGCAAATTTATTCCATTAGTAAAAAAAAAGATGAAAATAAAATTTAGAACTAACTTGAAATTGAAAAATGTTCTTATCTTTCTCCACTACATGTATCAACTAACTCATGGATATATTTTTGGCATGATATTAACATACCTCAAATTAAAATTGAGAAAAAGTCTTATAGCAAGCATATGAGTGGATAAGAAAATGGAGATGAACAACTGAAATAATTGGATATAGACTAGGAAACAATACTTAGTGAATTCATCATAGGTAACATAATGGATATGGAAAATTTCACTTAATGGATACATATTAATTTAAATTTAGATCCTAGTATACTAGTTACTAGTACTACATTTATACTATGCCTAATTATATGTAACTTATGTTCTTAAGACACTATTTTAAGACATTTCAGACACTCAAAAAATAAAAACTAGACATGGTTATAAGGCAAATAAATAAAAGGGTGATCCAGACATCTTCATGGTGATGAGTTGATTAGTTGCAATGTATTGGGAAATGTTAGTTTCTATTATACATGTTAAAACAATAATTTATTTATATCAAAATTAAATTATGATTTAATAATTAAATTATTCTAAAAAATAGATAATTTAAATAAAATATAACCCAATTTATAAGTTGTCTGATAAATTTATGACCTCCAAAAGTCAAATGACTCTATCTCCTCTCTTTATCAAGAGCGACTTTTTGACTTCTAACTGTTCATCTTTAGAGCCAGGACTAGTGATCTCTAGAGCTAACTAAGACCATGTGAATTTGAATTATTTTGTGATTTTTATCTTCTTAGTGGTTATTTTTAGTTTATTGGGGTATTCTAATATGGAAGAGCATAATACATGAACTAACAATAAGAGAACAATAGTAAGAAAGGAGATAAAGGGAATTTGGATTTACATAATTTATTTGGTGAGTTTGAGTCTTGGTTCTTAATTTATTATTACCATTAGCTGTATATGTTTGGATAATATGCTGAGAGTGTATGTAAGTGTCTTTAAAGTGTAGAGAATTTATATATGAGTGCTAGATACAGAACTAGTAAATATTATGTCTCTAAAGGACATTGTTGGTAGTAAGCTTGTTTACTTGTTACATAACATAGTGGAAGGGGAGTGTGAGTGGCCTTACCTACTAGATATTGTCCCACCTAGGGTTTTTTATAAAAAAATTGTATCTCTATTGTGTGATTTGATCATTCATTAATTTGATTCATATTCTTATGTATTAAGATTTAAATATCATTTTTTGTACTAGTGCATTTCTATTTTGGCATGTTTAACATCATATAATAGTCATAAGTCCAATTTTTAATTAGATAAATTTTAGTATCCATGTTGGATAATATTAATGTGAATTTACACCTAGTTTACAGATCATATTGGTATCATAGTAGGTTAGTGTTCCATATATTGTGTGGTTTTTTTGGTTATAATTTTGCATATATATATGCACATTACAAGAGGATAAATTTTTATTGGAAAAGGTGATTTGGTCTCTTTATAATAGGATATACCTATAATAAATTGGAAGAGATATTTAATAAGTATGGACTATACAGATTAGAGGACATATGAGAATGATGAATGGAATTTCAAAATTTTTAAGAGAATGTTTCAAGCATATCTCAATCCATAAATGAACTTGGGAAAATTATAAAGGTGGTCATGAAAATTTTTGAGTTCCATGGATACTTATAAATCAAATGAAGAGCTTAATTCTTCCAACCATGAGAAAGATAAGCTCCAATCTAGCCAAGATACACCTCCATTAAAAATAGAGGAAATGATTGACATTTAACCTTATGAAGGTGATTTAAATTCAAATAATCTTGATCATTGGCTATCCCAAATAGAATAATACTTTAATTTGCATCATATTGGTGAAGATAAACAAATTTATTTTGGAAGGTTGAAGCTAGATAGTCATGATTTAACTTGGTTTGAGAGTTATCTTAATTACTTGGTTATTAATAAGATACCATCAATTATTAAATAGGATAAACTTAAATTATTTATTAAGAGGTTGTTTTATTTTATCTATTATAAATAATAAAGTTCTATTAACTGATAATATTTGAGGTAAAAATAAGGACAAAGTGTGTAGGTATATACAAGTGAGTTTCAAAATAAGGTGGTCCAAATGGTAAAATATACATTTAATCATGGCATACTCATGAAGTATGTTAGAGGGATGCATAGTCACTTAAGGAGTACCATTTTACTTTCTAAGCCAAAAGACATAGATGAGGCTTGTTCTCAATCCCACTATCTTGAAATGGATGAGAATAAGGGTCCATCTTCCTCTTCAAAATATTCTAATATTCCAAAGAATAATGGGGTCATCAATGCTACTTATATGATTTCAAAAAATGATACTCAACAAAATAATGGGAATTATGATGTTGATATCCATGCTAATTATAAGTGTTGTAATATATATCCAAAATTTCATCCATTTAAAAATAAGAATAAGAAGAAAAAATCCATGATATCACTTCAAAGATAAGATATTAATTACAAAATAGATGTGGATGATAAGTTATGTTATACCTATATGAAAAAAAATTTATGATTGGATAGTAATCATTCTCAATACAAAGGTAAACCTTATAAACTCTTCCATATAAAATTTTAAATTAAGATGGTCAAAGTTGATGCTCTTTTCTATTCTTACTCTTAATCAAATATAACTAGCAAATATCTAATATAAACACTTGGTATGGAATTATATGATCATAATAATAATTATGCACTAGGATGGGTGAAAAAATTAGATATAAGGATTTACAAAAAAATTAAAGTCATGTTTTCAATAAATGAACATTTTGTTGATGAAGTTGTTGTAGATGTTGCACATGTTGACATTTGTGGAATAGTTTTTGACAACCCCTATTTGTAAATTAGAGATGATATTTTAAAGAAGAGGTATAATTATTACCATTCTATTAATAATGGGAAATGATACACCATTAAATCTTATTAAGGTAAATCTAAACTCTCCTTGGTGAGTTCCACTCAATTTATCTAGTTGATTAACACTAGTGGGAAGTTTCATTTCTTTATTTTAAAAGATAAGAAAGAATGTGAGGATAATCATATTAGGTTTAATAATAAATATCATGAGGTGAAATTCTTATAAGGATGTAAAATTTTAGATAAAGGTCTTCCTTGATACGGAAGTGAGCCACAAAAGGGGCATGAAAAGGTAGACTCATTAGTTCACAAGGTTGATAATTTATTTCAGCATATACACCTCTAATATCAAGAGAGGGTAAAGATGTGGGGAAGTAAATTTACTCACTATATAATTTATTAATATTTAATGAACTTAAAATATTCAAATTGGGGAGGTATGGTCCAAATTTGGATCTTGGTATACTAGTAATGTGTATTAATTTTACACTATGCTCAACTATATGTAACATATGTTCTTAATACACTATTTTAATACATTTAATACACTCAAAACATTAATACTAAACATGATCATGAGGAAAATAAATATAAGTTTGATTTTTAAATATTCATGGTGATGAGATGACAAGTTACAAGCTCTTGGAAAATATTAGTTTATGTTATACAGACTAACATAATATTTTATATGCATCAAAATTATATTCTAATTCTATTTTTAAATTCATCTCAAAAAATATACAAGTTAAAAAAAAAATGGCACTCAATTTAGAGGTGATATGAAAAATTTATGACCTTCAAAAGTCAAATAACTCTAGATCCTAACATTTTCAGGAATGACTATTTGACTTATGATTATTCATATCTAGATCCAAGACTGGAGATGTCTAGAGCCATTCAAGACCACATAAATTTGAAGTGTTTTATGACATTTTAGATTTTTGGTGGTTCATTTTATTTTTGTGGGGAATTATAAGGATGGAAGACCATAAATACATACCCTAAAAATCATAAAATAAAAAATAAGTAGGGAGATAAAGGGAATTTGGATTCATATAATTTATTTGGCAAGTTTGAGTCTTGGTTATTTGTTTATTATTTATGTTAGTTGTATATGATTGGTTCAAATATTCAAAGTGTAGATAATTGTCTTGAAAGTGTAGATAAATTTTTATAGGAGTACTGGATAGAGGATTAGTAACTATTGTTTCCATTAATGACATTATTGGTAGTAATATTTGATACTTGTTATATAACATAGTGGAAGGGGAGTTCAAGTTGCCTCACCTATTGGATTTTTTACCACCTTAGGTTATTCCAAGGTAATATTTTGTGTCTATTTTTTGATTTCTCATTCATTCATTTTCTTCATATTTTTACGTAGTAATCTTTACATTTCCTTTTTTGTACTTTATAATTTTTGTATTAGCATGTTTAACATCATACAACAATCTCAAATCCAATTGTTATTTAGCTAAATTTTTAGTTAAGAAGCTCAGTGTGGAATATCAATTTAGTTTACATATTACACATGTTTAAATTTTTTTAAATAATTAGATAAAATAAATAAATATTTCAATATCAGTTTAGAAATCAAATCTCTAATATAAATAAATAAATAATTAAACTATTCCATATAAAAAGACTAAACTTTAAAACCATAAGAATAAATATATGAAACATGTTTAATATATAATATTATAAATATAAAATGGAAAAAATGATATACTAGGTTCATGAGATAGTGAAATAGGAAAATGTTTAAGGTTTACATATATTAGGATATTAACATTTATAGGCCTCATAATTACCCATTAACCTATTTCATATCCATGTGAAATACCGCTAGTTTGTCTAAGGTTAAAAATACATGTAATAAAAAATTATTTTCAAACCAAAAGGCCTTGTATCTTCATCATACATTTTCCTCAGGTAACCTATCTTCCTCTCAATCCTTTTTCCATATATTGTCATCGTAACTTTAAATTGGGCTCAATTATCTCTTCCTAGTAAGGTTATGGAACCAAAAAAATGAAACACTAACCCTAAGCCAATCTAATAGAGAATGTCTTTCCTCAATCCATTAACATAAATTTATCCCTCATTATTAAAACTCTAAATTTATAAAAAGATTATAGAATTTACTTATGTAAAGGATATTTTAGTCCCCTCCATAAATATCTATAAGCATTAAAAGTGTCCCAACTAATTCCATTAGAATGAGACACATTACGATTATGAAATTCTTGTTTGTATCTTGTAATGGTCAAGGTATTTACTTCATATGCAATCAAATATTTCAAATAACAAATTATATCACTTGGTATATAATACTCTTCTCTTATTAATATCTTGGAATATATCTCTTCTCCTTGGTATGCCAATAGGTATTTTTCCTCCAAGATTCATTACTTAGATTATAATAAAAATATAAGTGTGCCACCCTAAATAATTAGAGTTGTGTCCCATATAATAGCAAAGGTGGAAACGTAATTATGTATGTATAATTTATATAGTTAATATTTAATCTTTGTATACTTGAGAAAAATTCATCATAAAAGGAAGTAAGATTACTTGATGTATTAGTATTCCAAAGGCTGCCCTACCAAGTTTATAATGTATTAACTACTTCTTGATGTGGGTTTTATGCACACCACAAAACTTGAAAAAGATAACATCTAACATTTTAGGATATATATGGAAGTGAATTTCCACTCTAGGGCATCAGTTGTAGGTATGTAGTAGAAACAAGCAATTGGTGGAATAACAGGTTGAACATGTAGGTCATTTAATAAGGTATATGGATGGATGTGTGAAATCTTAAATAAAAAAAATAATAAGTGAGTTGGTTGGGTGTAAAATTACTCTATGATGGGTAGATCTTAAAATAAAATCAAAAATGGAAGGGAAGGGAATGAAGGAAATAAAGTCCTATGTTCTCAAAGAGTCACTTCCAAAGCTATTTATTTAGTGGATGAGTATCTCCAAAACCAATGTTTTCCATTTATAGATGTTTCAAACTCATAAAAAAAACATGACCAAAAAGTTTGGGTAAGTAGGTATAGGAAAATTAGTGGTCTTAGTTGAAGGTTTCTCTCTTTAGAGTTGTTGTTACACACCCTTAATTTAGTGATTATATCTCAAACTAGGAAGGTATCTAGAGTAGCCACAACACACACCTGGAATACTATACTAAAGGTAAATACTCCTAAACACCTTCAAATATCAATGTTGTCTAAACTAATTGATTAAATTCAATTAAATTTACTAACTTTTAATAGAATTACACATCTATAGTAAGTACACTTCAATGATAACAACCAAGATTATCTATAGATTTTTCACACTTTAAAATTATTGAATTGATACAAATAAAGAAGTTAAAATCTTAATAGCACAAGAAAGGGAGAAGAGAGAACCGACATAATTACATGACAATCAATGACTTGATTTCTTCTTATATTGATAAAAAATCCAACCCTTTAAAACAGTGTTTTATATATATTTAAAGACTTGGTGAAGGGGTCATCTCATCCTCAAATTGTAAAAAAGTTTTAGATTACATTGTTAGATAAACAAAACCTAAGTTTAGTTCTACTTTGAAAAAATTGCATGTTACAACTTATAAATTATAATAGTAATGCAATGTGTGCATGTTGGAAAAAATAATTTAGTTAATTATAACATGAATTTAATAAAGAATAACCAACTATAGTTAGTTCAAATAAATACTACATGCAAAATTATATACAAAATTAGCCTTTAAATAATGCTTTCTTGGTGACTACATGGCATTGGTTATTATCATGAGAGACAGTGAAGTGGTAGCTTGAACTAAAATAGAAGTTAAATCTAGCATACTTGATGAATTGGTAATTAGAGTTAAGTTTTAATTCTTCTTAGCCTCTAATTCATGATAGTGTTCATATCTTGTAGCATGGTTTACCCTTATTATGCTCATAACAAGAAGAGGAAGTCTACTCACAAGAATAGGCAGTATATGCACAATTTTTACTTGTGTTATTAGCCTTGCATGCTCATCTTTTATATATCTGAAGCTTACCTAAAATATTTATACTTTGGTGGCCTTATTCCTCATAGAAGATAACTTAGCCTTAATGTCTTATAAATTTAATTTTTATAGACTCTGCTTGAGGTTAGTTGAGGCTTACTACAACATTTGATTAAAAATAGACATGACCACAATCTTTACAGCATCATCCCATGAATGAATCAACTCCATTTCATTCAAAATTTATACTATCTTCTTCCCTTATTCAATTATCTTTGAGACCAAAGTGTCATTAGATGTTATCCATTACCATGATTATTGGGTCCTTCTAATCACTAAATTCAATGCATTTTCTACCTCCATGTGTGACATCAAGTTCAGATGTCTCAAATCCTTATTAGGGGTATACAAAACAAAAAATTTGGCTTCATCTCATCTTCCTTCAAAGCCTTAAACAATTTGGTTATTAGAGTAGCTTTAGGGGCCAGTTGTGACCTTAAATAACCAAGAATGTCTAATATTTCATATATCCTCAAGGCTACATTCTAAACATCTTGTTCAATCTCAGAAGGAACATGCATTACCTATTATTGTTCTCTAAGGATATCTAGTTCATGTTCATGATCTTTCCTTTCTTATTAAGTACCCTCATGAATTGTTATATATTGATATGGGTTTCATGAACATCTCAGAGAGTTTTAAATGAGGTAAACTCTAATATTTTGGGGTATATCTACAATTAGGTTCCACTATAGGGTATGATTTTTAGGTATCTAGTTAGAACAACTAGGTGGTGGAATAAAAGGTTGAGCCTATGGGTTATTTATCTAGGTTTGTGAGCGCATGTGTGGATTCTAATAAAAAGGATAAATAACTAGGTGAAATGGATAGGTGGAAGACAAATGTATGGTGGGTAGCTATCAAAGAAACGTCAAAAATAGGGAAGAGTAAGTTATAAGTAAGGTTTTATGTCTTTGAATAGGAATTTTTTAATTTATCTCTTGGGTGAACAAGTATCTTAAGAACCAGTGTTTGTTATTTGCAGCTTTTGCACACTTATAAATAAACATGATTGGGGGTCTAGGTAGTTATATATAGGTTTTTTGATGATCTTATCCAAAGTTTTATCCTTTCAAGGATACTATTTCATACCTTTATACAAGAGGTCAAACCAAGAATTTATCAATGGAAATAATGGCTCACACCTAGAATAATATATAGATGAGATACTTCTACACACATTGGATTATCAATTAAACTTATGTTAACTTATTAGTCAACAAAAAATATCAATATTAAATAGATATTACACATATAAGACTAATATTCATTTAAAAAAATAGTCATATTTATTCATAGTAGTGGCACACATCATAATTATTGAATCAAATAAAAAAAAATAAACTTCAAATTCATTAACATATAAAGGGAAAAAGAAATAAAAAACATAGTTACATGACAATCAAATCCTTTATTTCTTCTTGTATTTTCATTCAAAACTTTGACCCTTTGTAAAGAGGGTTATACGTGTGTGTGTGTGTGTGTATCTTGGTAAAGGTTTCATCTCATCCTCAAAGATTAAAACACTTCATTTACATATTAATAGACTATAAGATAGTCTTGGTTACATATCGATGTATTACAGATATCACAATCATGCAATGTGTGCATGTTATCAAAATACTTAGTTGATTAATATATAAATGCAACTAAGACTGTATCTATTTAGTTATGATCATTACATGCAAAATGTATAAAATTATCCTTAATCTAAATCAGATCTTGGTTAACTTGTCTCAAAACTATCATCAAAACTATAGAAATATTTTTCATTGATGATGTAGTAACTAGAGTTTCACTTCAAGATACACCAGTGGATTGAACTATTATTACTATGGGAATAATAGTATGAGGGGGTGTTAATGTGGTTGTTGTTATCAGCACTATAGGTAAAGTTAGTTTGGGCAATTTGATAGGTGGTATTTGATGGGATAATTTATTATTTACATCCAAATCTTGGTAGTGTTTGTACACCTTAGCATGTTGCTCTTATATCATATTCATATCTAAGAGGTGTGTCCTAATCACCCTGCTTTTATGTTCCATCATTTTGTTATGCTATACCTTGGTTGCTTTGAAGCCAAACTTGAATACTTCTACCTCTATTTATTTCTTCCTCAATATACTCAATTTGGCCTCAATGTCTTCTAGGTTCAAACCTTAAAAACTCTAGTTAAAACTATTGGAGTATTGTTTAATCATTTGACCAAATGTAGCCTAGGTAACTAGCCTATGTATATTATCTTAAATTATAGGCAATTTTAATCCTATCAAAATTTACTTATCCTCTTTCTCTTACTCAACCAATTTATTCACTAACAACTCAAAGGATAATACCTAATCTCAGACCTCTTTCATTCTTATTTATTCTAAATTCAAAGCATTAGATGCCTATAGTGGGGTCATCAAGTCCAAATGGATGAATGCCCTATTATGGGTATATAACACAAGGAAATATAGCTTACTATCATCCTCTTTGTGGATTCTGAATAATTTGGTTGTATTATTGTCATGAAGAGATAGATTGACTCTCAAAGAATGAATAGAATAAATAATTTTTTATAAAATAAGAACTACATCCTACACATCCTGCTCAATACCCTAGGGAACCTAAATCACTTATTGTTTCTATCTAAGTCTCTAAATATTATTTAAGATCCTATATAGACATTTTGGTCCCTTCATATATTGTAAGGATGGATATTATGTGGGTTTCCATATAGGACTTGACATCCTCAATATAAAGGGACTAACCCTTTTGTCTATTCTACCTATTGATGAGGGAATAATCTTCTTCCCTCTCTTCCATGATTAATGTCCTACCTAAGCTATTCTTAATTTTCCTCTTCCTCACCCTCTATATTTATGATGTAGATTTATAAAACATAGATCTCACCATTGGTAGTTAAATTATCTTTAGATTAGGCTTCTTAGAGGTTGAGGCTCCTAATTACTTAGCCTAATCTATAAAATTGAGTTTTGAGGGATCTAAGGGCTGATCTTCCATTTGTGTATATTTTTCAAGGTCTTGCCTAGTTTGTGTGGAAGGATTGGGCATAGCTATTCAAGTGATCTTTGATCAATCTATGTTTCCATACTATGGAATTGGATGGACAAAAAAGATTGGTTACCTTATGGATGCCCTCTTAGTAGTAGCTACTATGTTTATGGTGGTTGAAGTGGAAAAAGGCAAGGGTGAACCCAATTGGGTAGAGGGAGATATAGTTGAAGTTATGGGTTTGGAAATGGCTATAATGGGAAAAGCTAGTGTTGATGGGGTGGATGGTAATGGAATGGAAACTAAAATAGTGGAGGGTAGAGTAGGTGTAATGGTTGGGTACAAGAAAAAGTAAACATGTAAAAAGTGCCTATGGAGGAATGAATGTGGACACAATTGGCCAAGGGTTCATAGAAACTACTAGTAAAGACATTAAAGGGAAAAAACCTAAAAGAGATGTGAGCAAAGTATCATTATCGAATGGTTCAGTTGTGAGAGGTGCCTTATCTTGAGCTCTTATAGCATTAATAAATTTTCCTACTATTTCTCCTCTTCATCCACCTCTTATATTGAAGGGGTCTATGGTCTACCTACCTTAGGCATCCTTTGATAGGTCTTAGTTGTTCTGCCTACCTATGGGAATATTTATTGTGATAGAAGATAAAGGGGAGTAATGCTCAATGTTGGGGATAAAGAAGAAAATATTTAGTCTTCACTAAAGGAATCCAAGCATAGAATACTAGATTATACTCTTTATGCACTACCTCTTGCTTGAGTTAGCTCCTCATCTAGCTCTTACTTGACCTATATTAGTTCAACTATGGAAGCTTGAACTAGAACATTGGTTCCTCTTCTATTTGTGTAAAGGAAAGAATATGTTCTTAATCGACTTGTTCATCTTGTTCTCTAATGAATGGTACCTTAGTTACCAACTATTTTTGGTCCACCGGTTAGCCTTGAGTTGTTTGGGGATTTAGTCCCTCTACTTCTAGTTCCTTTGATGGCCCTCCACTCTAAAAAATAAAGGATATTCATACTAAAGGAGGTGGAATCCTAAACTTCAATTTGCTGAGTATAAGAAATGGCTCCATTTGTATCACTCTCAGTAAGTCCTCATTCAATCCTATAGTTTTGGCCCTTTCCTTGACCTTCTCATTATCTTTGGCATTCAGGAAGATAAAATCATGGTTCATTGACTCATGCTTGTAAGTAAGGCCAAGGGTATGAGTTTTTTTTTGACATTACAATGAGGATCCTAGTCTCTGTGAGGAAGGTTAGGAAACACATATGCCTTTAAGACATTGATATCTTCATTGAATTTCCTACAAATTTTATACTGTTCACCCAATGGTGATTTGGGATCTATGGAATGTGACCTTTTTATTCTTCATTAATTCTTCATCAATGCCATTTCATATCTAATATGTTGTTTCCTACTCTGCTATTTTATCCAAAATAAAATTCAGGAGATGAAGAGGATCTACCTTATATCCTACCACCATGATAACTATGTAGTATGGATAAAGCCAATAATCTCCTACATTGTTGGCAAGTATTCAGGCTATGATAGGGGAAATTATTGGCAAATATTGGTCATGGATTAACATCCAATCCTAAGGATATGAGTCCTTAATTATCTTGGATATGTTTTTCACATATGAATATATATGCACAAAGCTATAATAGTCACAAATCCTTATTTTTATGACTTCTATATTGGGCTCCCACATGACTCCATTCTATCTATACAATGTGCCCATGATTGTATATAACAGGTAAGACATCATATGTACATTACCACCCAGTGGCCTCTTATCCTTATGTAGGATTTATTATTAGAGGAATATACTAATGACTTCCCCCACTACATAGATGCATTTAGAGGTCCTTAGTAGGTGTAATAGAGGAACCCATTTTAGGTTGTTCCCAAAATCAGCCATGCTCATTTTAGGGACAACCCCTACGAAACTTGTCCATTTAATGATCTTCACTCTAAGTTTATTATTCGAGGCAAGTTTCTCTTCATATTGAGTGAAGTTGAATAACATCCTAGAAAAGTTTGTGATGCTCCCTCGTCACGATTTATCAAAAAATGTGAAACTCATTATAGTGTTGATCTGATCAGATGCCAGATTTTGATAGTTTTCAAGGTGTTAGACATTTCTGGTTTTTCCATGCACTAGCAGCAATTTTCACCACTTTTACATGTTTTCAATATTTAAGTGTAATAGAAGTAAAAATCCACTCTTGCAAGTTATTTTGGTTTTTCATGCAGGAGCAGTAATTTTTGCCACCCTTGCATTTTCCTTCCTTTTTCATGTAGGAGAAGCAAAAATCACCACCCTTGCATCCTTCTTCCCCTCTTTATGCATGGGCAGAGATTTTTTCCACCAATTCATAATTTCCTCTGTTACATGTAAGGGTGGAGATTTTTGCCACCAATCCATGATCTTAATTTTTGAATGGCATTTATGGTGATGCACACCGAGTGGTTGGGGCTTGTTTTGGGGATTTTAATTACCATTTGTTACTCATTTTAATTATTTTTAGCTTCCTAAAACTCCTCCTTGCATCACTCAATCGTGAGAATGAGTAGGATTATGAATTTTCCAAATTTGATCTTAGGATTTCAAAATTGCTAGGTAAGTTTTGCTTTTTAGTCTTTTAGCTTCTAGGTTTTCATTTTTTGTTTTCTTTTCTTTAAGTTTGGTTTTTTCTTCTTTCCTTCTTTTTAGGTTTTGTTTTCTATAGTTTAGCTCCCCCTTGTTTTGTTTTTTTTGTTTTTTACCCTAGCAAGCCTCGGTGGTTAAAAATGTCAAAACCCTAGTGCATGTAAAACTAGTTTCTACCAACCTATGTTTTCTCATCATTTGAAAATAGCTGTCCTCACTTCTCCAAATAGGTCTACTAGGCAAAAGCTTAAAAAAAATAAAATCCCATCACTTCCACACAAGTGAATTTTTACCTGCAAGAGTGGTGGATTTTATCATTGAAGCATTCCCTACATGCATCAACCTATAATATCAACAGATTTTGCCACTTTTGCATGAAAAAATTTCTTATTTTCTTGCAAAGTCAATGATTTTCACCACATTTACCAATTTTAAACCTAGTTTTATGTAGAGGTGGTGATTTTTGCTGCCCTTGCATAAACCCAACTAGTAAGGGTGGCAAAAATCACTACCCCTACATAAGTATGGATTTTACCCCTTCCTACAAGGGTAGTGATTTTTTCCACCGATATAGAAGATAATAACCCCCATATGCAAGGGCAACAAATTTTTTTGCCCATGCAAACATTTCTTCAAATTTCCTAACTTTGGTAAATTTTTAGATTTACTTTTCTAAACCTACTTTATTCTATTTTTTTGGCCTATTCACACTTTAGCCATTTCAAGCACATCCCCATGGTCATGATCATCAACATGTAATTTTCCTATATTACCAATATTTCTCCTGATTGCATGATCATGAATTTTGTTGTAGTTTCTCTTATGGATCTTTCTTCATCGACATCCTTTTGACAAAAGCTCTTCTGGATGACTGAGGTTTCTTTAAAGAAGTTAAATACAATGAAGTACAAATATCAAAGTGTTTTTCCAATCACCTTTATTACTTCTAATATCGACGACATTAGAGATACAAAGATCGGTCATGTGGATATGGCTGAGTTCATGGAAAGAACTAAATCAAGCAATCCTACCCATGAAATGAAGAAGATGACTGATATAAATATTCATTTGGTATCTTCTTTCCATGTAGCAACTCACAACATATAATTTGTTCTCCAGTGCACTCAGTTATATAATAAAGATACTAGGGCTATGCTAGATGCTAGTGGTAATGTGGTAATTATTTTGGATCCTAAGTTCATCGATAAAGTGTTCATGTGTCCTCCTACTACTAAAGTAATAAAGCTTTATTTTTATTTTAAGCACAAAGAGAATATGACAAAGATCCTAAAAGAGAAAAGAAAGTAATAAATAATAAATGGCTCAAGACTCCAAGTGAAATTTTTTAAAGATGGCCACAAATTTTTCCAAGGAGTGATTTTTTAGAAGAAGTCAGTGATTTGATCACTCTTCTCAGCAAGGTAAGAGGTTTACCTTCTTCCTCACAATTTCATGAATAGATTTATACCTTCATCAAGATAATTCTCCAAGGAAAACAAATTATCTTCTAGGGAGAACAAGTCAACAATGCTCAACATGAGAAATTGATGAAGGTATCCACCACCTTCAAATTCTACATGACTTCCTACCTAGTGTATATTGTAGCTTCAATGAGAACCTTTCTAGGTTTAACATCAGAAGGAGATAGGAGAGTAACCCCAGTGCATCAATACTACTCTCAGTTAAGATTTAAGGGTTCTATTTGTCATTTTAGGAGAGTAAATGATGCTTTATTTGTAGTGTTTTTATGTCTCTTTGATCCTCAATTAGAACAAAGAAGAATGTCAGATGAGGCCTGGGTAGTTGTGAATGATTTTGGATATATGTTCTTGTAATTTCCTTCTTTTTCATACCTATGGTTTGGATTTTTCCAAGGTCATCCTTATATGCTTCCAAAATTCCCTTTATAAAAATTAGTCTTGATAGAGCTATGCAGGCAAATAATTGTCATATATAATAAATAGATGGAACTCAAGAAGCCTGATTTTAGGTTCCCAATTGAAATTGGTAGGTTTTTAGTGTTAACTGCTGGGAAAGCTAAAGTTATGAAAAATGAAATGTAGCTTGTAACCATGAAGAAATTCAAAAGAAGACCAAATTTTGATTATAGGGGCATAAAGGACATAATCAAAACAAAATCTTGATTTCATAAACCTATGACTGAATATATTTGGGTAGACTTGAGGATAGTGGAAGATATCAAGAAAATGGACTACAATAGATTATCTCTTGAGCACATAGAATATATATAAGACTTACTGATATCCCTAAGAATTTAGTGTATGATGGAGATTTGATTAATGATAGATACAATGCTGAATAGGTTGCTAATGCCCCTATTCCACCAATTCAATAGTCACACAAAGAGCTGACTTCCTTAAGAAAAAGATTTGAACCAATATTGGTAAACACTAATATTTGGTTAAAAAATAAAGGAATCACTTTGAAAGAATTCATCACAGGTTCAAAAGCTAAATTTCAAGAGGAAACAAGAAGAGTAGAAAATAGGATGAAGAATAAAAGTGATGTTCTTTCTTCTTTCAAGCCACATAAGCTGAAGATCATATTTGTGATGAAGAAGCCAAAAGTTATGGGAAATGAGTCAGAAATAGAAGATGTGGAGGTTGAGAAACAAAGCACTAAAGAACCAACAATAAAAAAGATAAAAACTGATGATGGACCTACATATCAATGAGGAGAGGAAACTTTGTCTCCATAAGAGAATGTGAAACAAGGAATAAGAATCTCTTCTTCCCTACCTGACACACCCATTACAGTTCCTTCACCTACTTCTCTAATTAATGTTCCCTCTTCTAGATCACCCTCTTCTTCCAAAATGATTTTTGACAACCCTCATAGCACTTTTGAATATATTCTTCATTCCTCAGGGTCAATTCATAGTTTGTCATCTCTATAATTTTATATCAAAGATGGTTCTACTTTTGATCACTTTGTAAAAGGTATAGTTTTTATTGATATTCCACATGTTATTTCTAGTACTTGTGCAAGTATAGCTCTGATGACTCCATCAATGGAGATAGATCCAAATGTAATTAATTCTATACTCCCACTATGGTTATCAGTTTACACTCCCAAAAGGAAGAAACAAGCCATCTCTCTAGATGACTTTGATTTCAATAAGTTGATGTTGTTGAAATCCAAGGCTCCAAAAACACTGAGGGTCCTTTCAAAGATGATTGGGGATAAGGGAAACAAATTTATGGAAATTACAAGACCTACACAAGATACAACCATTGAAAATTTGAATATAACTGATTACTCTATCTCTAGAGTTGAATTATTTAAGATAACTCATGAGAGTGCCAAGAGTGATATGCAGTCAGCCATGGACATCTTGATCTAGAAATTTGACACAGAGAAAGAGATGAAGGATCATTACAAAGCAATGGTGGAGAAATTGATTGTTGTAGTCAAGAGAATCACTTTCACTTTAAAAATGGTATCTCCTGAGGCCATTTCTATAGAAGACCCCATTATTTAGAAAGTGGAAAAGACCTACCTCAAGGGAAAAGTATTTGAAGAGTACTTGGACAAGATACATGCACAAGGAATTTCCTTACATAGTTATTAGAGAAGATAGATAAAATGAGAAAAATAAGATAACTTAATGATCTCATTAATGTTATTTCTCAAGATATTGAAAGCATTGAAAAGTATCTTGATAAATGGATGGATATAAGGAAACTGAAAATAAGCACCCTAATATCCATTGGTGTCATTATTGATAGGGACTCTTACACTGAAACTAAAGAGGCATTAACATATAGGAGTTGAGTGATTAGAGAGTTGATCAGTGACCTTGAATCTTTAAGGAGACTCAGTGATCAAAGTGATGTCAGTATTTTGCACAAATTAGAGGAGCTACCTTGCAAACTTAAATCATAAGATAAGTAATTCCTTTTAATAGAAGAAATAATTATATAATTTGAAGGTATGTTTTAGAAATAATTTGAAGATAAGACATTTTCAATAAACTCTGTGGACAACATTTTGGATAATTAGTTAACTCTAGATAATCTGAATACCAAGTTAGCTAGTCATGACGAATCGCTCACATTAGTAAAAGATGCCATGGTCAGAGCTAAGATGATTTTTAGAAACAATGTTAATCTAGACAATATCAGGATGTAGGTGGTTTTCACTATATATGATGCTCACATGAATAAAGATGGGGATATAAATTGAATCAATTTTCCTTTGATTTAATTTTCACTTCTTAGATGTACTTTTTGCATATGTAATTACATGTAAAAATATGGAAAGTCCAAAGTCAACAATGATTCTTATCTTTGACTAGGTCAAAGTAATTGGGTTTTTTTTCAAAAAATCCTCAAGGCCTCTCCTTATAAATAAAGAGGGCCTATTTTGTAATAGATATCTCTTAGTTATTGGAAGTAAAACTCTACAAAACTTGAAAAGCATTTTGAGACTTTGAGCTCAGACTGTAAATCAAATTTCATCAGGTGAATGAGAAAATAATTGACCTTTCAAACTTTGTGTTGAAATAACTGGTGTTATGTAAGAAATTATTCTTATGTTCTTTTCCTAGTATAATCTTATCTATCTGATCAAATAAGTAGAGTAAGTGAAAATAATCTAGGAGATGTTCTGAAGCTAATTATGGAGACTTTGTGCTACCATAATTGTCTTTAGTTTGTGTTTTAGTGTTTTGGAACAAAGGATATTAAAAAGGATTTGAACTACTTTTATCTTTAATAATTTTATACTTTGTTTTAGTTTTCGGTGAAAATTTTTTACTACACCTCATTCTACTATGATATGAGTCATAAATTAGTAAAAGAAGCAATGATAGACTTTGTCCTCTCGTGGGTTTCTTGTGGATTCATTTAATATCAAGGAAGTTTCCCTTTATTTTGTGAACATCATTTCTAAAAAAAGAGAAATGGATGATATGATCTCACCCTTGAGTTAATATTTAGTATAAGTTAATTTTGTGATAGTTTTTAGGGAGCCTCCCCTTGCTAAGAGGAGATATTTATCTCATTACACTGTGGTTGATATAACTATTTTGTCTTCAGTTAGTTGGTGAAAAAATATTCACCCAACATTTTTTTGGTGACTCCACTAGGGAAGAATGCATAATTTGAAGCTCCATGCTTCAAATTGAATCATTTCCAATTCTTTTCCATTATACATTCTAGTAGATCCATAGTATACATGAAGCTAGAGAGTTCAAGGTATTGTTGATCCTATATCTGAGTTGGTGCAACAAAATAATTTTGATCTTTTTCCTCCATGATCTTGCCTTCAGTAAACTAGGAGTTTTCCTCCTACCAATGTCAGGTCTCTAATACCAAGCGAAGCTTCTAGTTATGTGATAGTAAATTTTTATCTATACATATCCCATAAAGGTTTGTTATCCCTCCTTTTAATCATCACATCATGGCAGCCCAAGGCCCTTGTGGTAACACTTTTGGCCCTCTCAATCTAACCTCACCTTTACATGAACTACCTCATAGTTCAAGAAAGAATTTTCCCAAGTTCTATGGTGATGGGAAAGTTAATCTTAACGAGCATATTACATCTTTCTACATAGCATATGGTGTGATAGATGTTGAATATGAAGATATAGTGGTAAGACTATTTGTAGAAACATTGCAAGATGCTACTGCAAATTGGTTTTATCATCTTTAAGCTCAGACTATAACTATTTGGAACTCTCTCAAGACCAAGTTTGAGGCTAGGTTCAAACCCATAAAAGATGCACATGCATTATTGTCTTAGCTTATGCAAATTAAGAAGGAGCCTCATGAGTCTATGTGAGACTTCATAGCTAAATTCAATAAGCTGAGGAATAGGATCCCTGTAATTACTCAGCCAAAACCCAAAAATCTTAAGTGCTTCTTTATCAATTCTCAACTTTCTAAAGTGAGTTTTATGTTAAGGCAGTCTGGCCCTATAGATATTTTTTAAGCTTAGATTTTGGCTACCAAGGTCAAAGATGATCTTATCCTAGCAAGTAAGATAAGGAAATATTCTAATAAAAATAAATTTTCTTCATCTGCTGAAAGTTCTTCCACAAGCACCACTGATCCTATGGTGCAAAAGTTAGCAAATGAATTGCTAGCTATAAAAAGGCAAATGTCCAAAGGTATGTATATCCCTCCTTCCTATAGAGATATACCAAGGAGGACATTTCCCAATAACTCATATCAAGGCAATGCTACCAAAAATTAAGGGCAATCTAATCATCTTCCTCTCACACAGGGGAAGCTTGTCATTAAAGCAGTACCAGTCAACTCAATAGTTGGTTATCATGAAGCTAAACATCATCTCTCTTTCCAACCTAAATTAGATAAAGAAGATGATGCTAATCTCTTTGTAGAAGGAGAAGAAGAATTAGATGGTGACTCCAACATTAGTTTTATGAATTACCAAGATGAAGCTACAAATAAGAGAGAAGTGTTTGATGAATCATATGTTGTTTTTACTAGATCCCAAAACTAGTCAAATAAACAAGATAATAAGGGAAAAGCAAGAGAGGAACCTTAGCTAGTTATCTCAATTGCTAAATGGGGGACTTCACTACCTTTCCAATCAAAGGATTGGGTGACCAATAAGAAAGTAAGTACCTCAAATAATCATGTACCTTCTGCTTCTATTTCTCAAGCTAGTACCACATCAAATAAAAATTAGAATGATGGACTTACTTCCTCTATTTCTACATAATTGATCATGCTAAGAAGACCAAGATCTAAATTTTTGATGTTGAGTACTTACAAGCCAATCCTGAATAGTTTAATAAGTTGGCTAAATACATCAAAAACAAAACTATCTCTATAGGACAAGATTTTCTAAAAGTGACTCATGATCCCCCAAAGAATAAATCCACCCAAAATAATCTTGTCACTACTCCTCTTGTTGCCCCCCAAAAAATAAAATATTTTTATATTTCTCTATTGATAAATGGTCATAAGTTGAGCAACTGTATAATAGACTTTGGAGCTTCAGATAATGTTATGCCCATCAAGGTAGAAGATTCTCTTGATCTTACCTTAACTAAGAATTTTGGGAGATATTTCTCAATGGAAAACAAGAAAGTAAAACTTTTAGGTCAAATCAAAGATGCCTAGTTTACATTTGTGGCTTTTTTAGATAAGAGGATTAAGATGACAGTCCTAATGGCTGATTTCTAGCTTTCTATGGCATTCTACTTGGATGTAATTGTTACAAGGATGTAGGTGGAGAGTTTAACATAGATCTATTTGAAGTAAGGATACCTTTTAAAGGCATCATGCAAAAGTTACTTCCTAAGAAAGAGTAAAAATATATTGTTACCCAAATGTCAAACCCCAAAGCTCAAATTTTGTTTGAATCCTCAAAAATAGGTAATTATTTTCTGTCCATTAAAGATGTTTTTAGCTCATCAGATGAAAGTTCATTATGTGAATATTTAGAGAAAAGTTTAGGTAAAAGGTAATCTTCCCTCACTAACGAAGAGAAATCTTTAAGAAGATCAAATTATAATGATGTTTGGATTTTAAAATTTGGTGGTAGCTACTCTTCTACCAGTTTTAGAACCAAAATTGTTTTGATATCTCCACAAGGAGATATTTTCCCTTACTCATATAAGTTTAAATTTTACAATATCAACAACACCGTCAAATGTGAATCATTTTTGTTCATATTAAAAGTTGCTCATGCTAAAGGTGTTAAAAATTTTCATTCCTAAAGAGATGTTGAATTAGTGGTTTGTCCAGTGTGAAGACTGTACCAAACCAAAAATGAAAGACTGTGACATTATCACAATCTTCTATGGGATAACATTGAAAGTTTTGATGATTTAAATATTTATATAGTGCCAAGAGAGTTTAATGATCATGCAAATTCTTTGGCTATCTATGTAACCCTCTTGGTTCCTCATAAAGATTTCAAAGGGAACAAGTACACTATTGAGTTGGTCTTTCAACCAAGTGTACCTGATAATGCCAACCATTGGTAGGTGTTTAATGGTGACAATAAAATCATTGATTTTTTGGAAAAGATGGATAGCTTTGAGGAGATTTATTTTGAAGGTAGTGAATCTCCACCATGAGAATCAGTCCTTGAAATATATTCAAAAATTGATGAAGAGTTTTTTCAACTCAAAGGGAATAAAATTGCAAAAGGTTTGGTTTCTCCTAAGAAGTTATTTGATAAGCATGACAGGTATATCCAGTAGTGACAAATGGATTCAAGTTCCTCCAAGGAGTTTGATCAAATAAATTTGAGTACAGAAGAAAATCCCAAAATGGTCAACATTGGGAATTGTTGTACTTCTGATGAAAAGTTAAAATTAATAACTCTTATTCACCATTACATTGATTTTTTGGCATATTCTTATGATGATTTGAAATCTATCAAGCCTAAAAATATTTGGCATGAAATTCCCCTTAAAGTTGGGTCATTGCCTCACAAGCAAAAACAAAGGTAATACAATCCCAAAATATTAGGTACTCTCCTTTAAGAGATTTAGAAGATGTTGAATGCAAGAATAATTTTTATAATTCATCATTCCACCTAGATCATGAACACAATTCCTATAAGTAAAAAGAATAGAGAGATTTGTATTTGCGTTGATTTCAATAATCTCAATCAGCCTTCTCTAAAGGATAACTACCCTCTACCTATCATGGATCAAGTATTGCAAATAGTAACTAGCTTAGAAATGTTATCTATGTTAGATTGTTTTTTTGGGTATAATCAAGTGGATGTTAATGAAGTAGATCAACATAAAACCACTTTCACTACACCTTGGGGCACATTTGCATATCGTAGAATGCCTTTTGGTTTGATCAATGTTGGTGCCACCTTCTAGAGAGTGATGGATCTTGCCTTCAGAGATGAAATAGGGAAGTTTATTTTGGTATATCTTGACGACTTGATTGTATTCTCCAAACATCATCTTGATCATGTGCTTCATTTACAACAAGTTCTAGAATGTTTTTGGCAAAATGGTATTTCTCTCAATCCAAAGAAGTCAGTTTTTAAGGTTATAGAAGGTAAAATTCTCAGTCACATTATATCCCAAGAAGGCATAAAAATCAAATAAAAAAGAGTCAAATCTATCCAAAATCTTACTCTACCTGCTATTAAAACTATAGTTCATTCTTTCTTTGGAAAAGTGAATTTTCTACGAAGGTTCATTCCTAAATTCATAGAGAAAACTCACTACATTATTGACATGGTGAAGGTTAAAGCTAATTTTCATTAGACTATATAAGACAAAGCATCATTTGAAGATATCAAGAAGGCTATCACCCATGCCCCAATCCTGGTTTGTCTAAATTATACCAAAGACTTCATAGTATACAACTATACTTTTATACATACACTTTTAGCCATTTTGGTTTAACAAAATGAAGAAGGTGTGAAATCTCCCATATCATTTATGAGTTTTCCTCTCAAAGCTCATGAATTAAAATATTCAAATATGGATAAGAATTCTTATGTTGTGTTTGAGATGGTAAAACATTTTTTATTCTATATCCTGAATTCACATACTACTTATCTAGTGCCCAATATGACAGTAAAGCCTATTTTAACCCAACAAGAGTTCAGTACAAAAAGGGGTAATTAGATTGTTAAAATTCAAAATTTTGATCTTGATATCAAACCTAATAATCTAGTTTGGGGAAGAGGTCTCTGTTAATTAATTGTTGATAGCATACCAAAAGAAATAGGACATGAAGAAGTAGAGGTTGAGGACATGCCTACAGTTCTCTTTGTCACTACTACTAATGAGTGGTATTATAATATCACTCATTTTATTACTTATGTTGAGTGTCCTACCCATCTATCTTATAAATAAAAAATAAATTTTAAGTTTAAACCTACTAACTATGTCTTGTGAGATAATGGTTTGTATAAAAGAAGCTTTGATGGGGTATTTTTTCATTGCATGGATAAAGTACAGTAAAGTAAACTTTTGGAGTCCTTCCATAATTTGTCTTGTGGAGGACATTTTTTTATGCCTTTGATGGCTCAAAAAATTTTATGAGCTAGATACTATTGGCCTACACTATTTCAAGATGCATACAATTCGGTACGTAGGTGTGAGTTGTGTCAACAATTCATTGGGAAACCCAAGTTGGCTGCATTACCTCTCAAGCTGGTGGTGATTAAAGAACCTTTTCAGTAATGGGGTATTTATTTCATTAGCACCATTAAATCATCCTCAATTTATAGACACAACTATGTTCTCATCACAATAGATTATTTTACCAAGTGGGTGGAAGCCATTCCAATTAAGCATGTTACTTCAGAAGTAGTATGTAATTTCCTTAAGGAAAATGTTGTTTCCTGATTTGGAGTTCTAAATAAGATTATAGTAGATAATTCCACTATTTTCTCTTCTCATGAGATTACTGAATTTTTATACAATCATGGGATTATTCTTTCCCACTCCTCAGACTACTATCCACAAGGAAATGGTTAGACAGAATCAAGTAACAAGAATATGGTTACTATTATCAAGAAACTGGTAGATGACAATTAGAGAAATTAGCATAAATAATTGTTTAATGCTTTATAGGAAGATAATATTACACCTAAGAGGGCAATATGAATTTCAACATTTCAACTTTTGTATGGCTTGAAATGTGGAGATACCAATTACTTTGGAACTATCACTGAAGTTGGCAAAGGTAGTAAAAGATCAAACTTTTAAAAATTCTCTTGATAAAAGGATCATGTACCTAAATAAGTTAAAAGAGAAATAAAATATGGTAGTGAACCATATTTTTGAACATAAAAATTAGGTAAAGAAACTCTTCGACAAAGAAGTAAGGATTCATGAGTTTTAGATTGTGGATCAAGTCTTGTTGTGGGACAAGAGGAGAGAACCAAAAGGAATACATGGAAAATTTGATTCCTTATGGAGAGGTCAATTCACCATTCATCAATTCTATGGTGAAAATAGTTTCTTGTTGTAATATCAAGATGAAACACCATCCTCATTGCCTCATAGTGGGCAGCATATGAAACACTTCAATCCTTAAAGTATAAGATAAGTTCATTTGTACATTTGTATAGTTTTATGCTTTTATTTGTATTTTTATTGTTTTTTTGTGTCTTTTTATATTTTGGTAGCTTTAATCCATGGACCAATGGAATGGATGAAATAACTTAGAGACTTTATTCTACTCCCTTTAATTGTTTCAAAGTTTAATTGATGGAATTTCACCAGCTAGAGCCAGCTGTCATTCCCAAAATCAGCCACACTCATTTTAGGGACAACCCCTACAAAACTTGTCCATTTTGTGATCTTCACTCTATGTTTGTTGTTCAAGGAAAGTTTCTCTTCATCTCGAGTGAAGTTGACTAACATCCTATAAAATTTCATGATGCTCCCTTCTCATGATTTATCAAAAAATGTGAAACTTGTTGCAGTGTTGATCTAATCAGATGTCAGATTTTGATAGTTTTAAAGGTGTTATAAATTTTTGGTTTTCCCATGCACTAGTGGAAATTTTCACTACTTTTTCATGTTTTTAATCTTTAAGTTCAATAGTGGTTAAAATCACCACTCATTCAAGTTATTTTGGTTTTTCATGTACGAGTGGCAATTTTTGCCGCCCTTGCATTTTCCTTCCTTTTTCATGCAGGAGCAGCAAAAATTGTTGCCCTTGCATCCTTCTTCCCCTCTTCATGCATGGGTGGTAGTGATTTTCACCACCAATGCATAACTTTCTCTATTACATACAAGGGTGGTGATTTTTGCTGCCAATGCATGATCTCGATTTTTGCAATGCATGATCTCGATTTTTGCATGACATTTATGACCACATGTGTCAAGTGGTTAGGGCTTATTTTAGGGCTTTTAATTTATATTTTTTACTCATTTTAATTATTTTTAGCTTCCTAAAACTCCTAATTACAATCACTCAACCACGTGAATGATTAGGATTACAAATTTTCCAACTTCAAGATTAAGATTTTGAAATTACCAAGTAAGTTTTACTTTTTAGTCTTTTTGCTTCTAGGTTTTTGTTTTTTGTTTTCTTTTCCTTTAAGTTTAGTTTTTTCTTCTTTACTTCTTTTTAGGTTTTGTTTTCTATAGTTTGGCTCCCCTTATTTTTTTTTTAATTTTTTACCCTAGAGAGCCTCAGCAGTTAAAAACATCAAAACCTTAGTGCTTTAAAACTAGTTTCTACCTGACCTATGTTTTCTCATCATTTGAAAATAGCCACCCTCACTTCTCTAAATAGATATACTAGGAAAAGGCCTACAAAAACAATCAAATCTCGTCACTTCCACACAAATGAATTTTTACCTGCAAGAGTGGTGAATTTTACTGTTGAAGCATTCCCTACATGCATCAACCTGTAACATCGATAGATTTTGCTATTTATACACAAAAATGGTTTCTTATTTTCCTATAAGGTCAGTGATTTTTGCCACCCTTACTAATTTTAAACCTAGATTTATGTAGAGATGGCAATTTTTGCCACCCTTATATAAACTTGACCTACAAGGGTAGTAAAAATTTCCACCCCTGCATAAGTATGGATTTTACCCCTTCTTACAAGGGTGGAAATTTTTGCCACCGATACAAAAGATAATACACCCCATATGCAAGGGCAGAAAATTTTACCACCCATGAAAACATTCCTTCAAATTTCCTAACTTTGGGAAATTTTTAGTTTCACTTTTCCAAACCTACTTTCTTATGGTTTTTCATCCTGTTCACACTTTAGCCCTTTCAAGCGCATCCCCATGGTCATGATCATTGACACGTAGTTTTCCAAGATTGCTAGTATTTCCCTTGATTGCATGGTCATGACTTTTGTTGTAGTTTATATTGTGGACCATTCTTCATCAACATCCTTTTGACAAAATCTCTTTTAGATGACTGAGGTTTCTCCAAAGAAGTCAAAGATAATGAAGTACAAATATCAAGGTGTTTTTCTAATCACCTCAATTACTTGTACTGTCAATGACATTAGAGATACAGAGATCAATCATGTGGATATGGCTGAGTTCATGGAAATAATTAAATTAAGCAATCTCAGCCATAAAATGAAGAAGATAATTGATAGCAATATTCATTTGGTATCTTCTTTCCCTATAACATCTCACAACATAGAATTTGTTCTCCAATGTGATCAGTTTTATAATAACGATATCGGGGCTATGTTAGACACTAGTGGTAATGTGGTAATTATATTGTATCTTGAGTTCATTAATAAAGTGTTCATGTGTCCTCTTGTTACTGAAGTAATAAAGCTTGATTTTGTCAAAGCACAGAGACAATATGACAAAGATCCAAAAAAAGAGAAGAAAGTAATCAACAATAAATGGCTCAAGACTCCAAGGGAAAATTTGTCAAGATGGCCACAAATTTTTCCAAGGAGAAAATTTTTAGAAGAAGTTAGTGATATGATCACTCTTCTCAGTAGGGTAAGAGGTTTACCTTCTTTTTCATAGTTTCATGAATGGATGTATCCCTTCATCAAGATAATTCCTCAAGCCAAACAAGTCATATTTTAAGGAGAAAAATTTAGCAACAATCTACATAAGCAATTGACAAAGGTATCTACCACCTTCAAATTCTACATGAATTCCTACCTAGTGTATATTTTAGCTTCAATTAGAACCTTTTTAGGTTTAACATTAGAAGGAGATATGAGAGTAACCCCAGTGCATCAATACTACTCTCAGTTAACATTTAAAGGTTATATTCATCATTTCAAGAGATTAAATGATGCTTTATTTGTAGTATTTTTGTGTCTCTTTGATCCTCAATTAGAATAAAGAAGAATGTTAGATGAGGCCTAGGAAATTGTGAATGATTTTGGATGTATGTTCTTGCAATTTCCTTCTTTTCATACCTGCATGTTGGCTTTTTCCAAGGTCATCCTTAAATGCTTCCAAGATTCTCTTCAAAAAAATTGGTCTTGATGGAGCTATGTAGGCAAATAATTATCATACATAATAAATAGATAGAACTCAAGAAGCTCAATTTTAGGTTCCCAATTGAAATTGGTAGGTTTTCAGTGTTAACCGCTAGGAAAGCTAGAGTTATAAAAACTAAAATATAGCTCGTAACCATGAAGTAGTTTAAAATAAAACCAAATTTTTATTACAGGGGTATAAAGGACATAATCAAGAGAAAAACCCAATTTCATGAACCTATGATTGAAGATGTTTGGGTAGACTTGAGGACAATAGAAGGTATTAGGAAAATGGACTATAGTAGGTTATCTCTTGAGCAGATAGAATATGTAGGACTTGCTGATATCCTTGAGAATTTAGTGGATGATGGTTATTTGATTAATGATATATACAATGTTGAATAGGTTTCCAATTCCCCTCTTCCACCAATCTAATGGTCACAAAAGGAACTAACTTCCTTAAGGAAAAGATTTGAACCAATATTGGCAAAAACCAATAATTGGTTAGCAAATAAAAGAATCACTTTGAAAGATTTCATCACAAGTTCAAAAGCTGAATTTCAAGAGGAAATAAGAAGAAGAGTGGAAAATAGGATGAAGAATAAAATTGATGTTCCTTCTTCATCCAGGACACATAAGATGAAGATCATATTTGTGATGAAAAAGTCAAAAGTTATGAAAAGAGAGTCAAAAATAGAAGATGTGGAGGTTGAGAAATAAAGCACAGAAGAACCAACAATGGAAAAGATGGAGACTAATGATATACCTATAGATCAATGAGTAGAGAAAACTTTATCTCCATAAGAGAATGCGCAACAAAGAAGAAGAATCTCTTCTTCCCTACCTGACACACCCATTGCAGTTCCTTCACCTTCTTCTCCAATTAGTTTTCCTTCTTCTGGATCACCCTCTTCTTCCAAAATTATTTTTGACAACCCTCATAGCACTTTTGAAGATATTATTCATTCCTCAAGGTTAATTCCTAATTTCTCATCCCCATCATTTGATATCAAAGATGGTTCTACTTTTGATCATTTAGTAAATGGTGCCATTTTTACTGATACTCCACCTATTGTTTCCAATACTTGTGCAAGTATAGCTTTGATGACTCCAATAGTGGAGATAGATCCAAATGTAAGTACTTCTGTACTCCCACCATGGTTATCATCTTACACTCCCAAAAGGAAGAAACAAGCCATCTCTCTAGATGACTTTGATTTCAATAAGTTGATGTTGGTAAAAGCTAGGGCTCCAAAAAATCCAAGGGTCCTTTTGAAGATGATTGGTGATAAGGGACATAAATTTATAGAAATTGTAAGACCTCTGCAAGATATAGCCATTGAAAATTTGGATATAGCTAATTACTCTATCTCTAGAATTGAATTAGGTAAGATAACTCATGAGAGTGCCAAGAGTGATATGTAGTTAGCCATGGACATCTTGATCCAAGAATTTAATAGATAAAAAGAGATGAAGGATCACTACAAAGTGATGGTGGAGTAATTAACTGTTGTAGTCAAGAGAATCACTTTCACTTTAAAAATGGTAGCTCCTAAAGCCATTTCTATAGAAGACCCCATTATTTAGAAAGTGAAAAAGACCTACCTCAAGGGAAAAGTACTTGAAGAGTACTTGGATAAGATGTGTGCACAAGGAGTTTGCTTTCTCACAGAGTTATTTGAGAAGACATAAAAAATGAGAAAAATAAGAGAAGAACTTGATTATCTCATTAATGTTGTTTCTCAAGATATCAAAAACACTAAAAGGTATCTTGATAAATGGATGGATATGAGGAAACTAAAAATAAGCACCCTAATATCCATTGGTGTCATTATTGATACAGAATATTACACTAAAACTAAAGAGGCATTAACATATATGAGTTGGGTGCTTAGAGAATTGATACCTTGAATCTTCAAGGAGACTCAGTGATCAAAGTGATGTCAGTATTTTGCATAAATTGGAGGAGCTACCTTGAAAACTTACGTCACAAGATAACCAATTCCTTTCAGTAGAAGAAATGATTCTAGAATTCAAATGTATGTTCCAAAAATAATTTGAAGATAAGACATTTTCAATAAAATCTATGGACAACATTCTAGATAATCAGTTAACTCTAGATAATCTGAAGACCAAGTTAGCTAGACACAACAAATCAGCCACAATACTAAAAGATGCCATGGTCAGAGCTAAGATGATTTTTAGAAACACTGTTAATATAGATAATATCAGGTTGTAGGTGGCATTCACTATGTATGATGCTCACATAAAGAAATATGGGGATACAAATTGAATCAATTTTCCTTTGATTCAATTTTTGCTTCCTAGATGTACTTTTACAACCACTCTAGACATTTTTACATGTACTTTTTGCATATGTAATTACATGTAAAAATATGGAAATTCCAAAGTTGACAAGGACTCCTATCTTTGACTAGGTCAAATTAATTGGGTTTTTTCCAAAAATCTTCAAGGCCTCTCCCTATAAATAAAGAGGGCCTCTTTTGTAATATATATCTCTTAGTTATTGGAAGCAAAACTCTACCAAAATTGAAAGGTATTTTGATACTTTGAGCTTAGATTGTAAATCAAATTTCAATAGGTGAATGAGAAAGCAAGTGACCTTTCAAACCTTGTGTTGAAATAACTTGTGTTATGTAGGAAATTGTTGCGATGTCTTTTTCCTAGTATAATCTTATCTACCTGATCAAATAATTAGAGTAAGTGAAAATAATCTGGGAGATGTTCTGAAGCTAATTATGGAGACTTTGTGCTACCATAATTGTCTTTAGTTTGTGTTTTAGTGTTTTGGAATAAAGGATATTGGAAAGGCTTTAAACTCCTTTTATCTTTTATAATTTTATACTTTGTTGTAGTTTTTGGTGAAGAATTTGTGTTGAACCTCATTCTACTATGATATAAGTCATAAATTAGTAAAAGAATCAATGATAAACTTTGTGGTCTCATGGGTTTCTTGTGGATTTGGTTAATATCAAGGAAGTTTTCCTTTGTTTTGTGAGCATCATTTCTAAAAAAAGAGAAATTGATGATATGATCTCACCCCTCAGTTAATATTTAGTATAAGTTAAGTTTGTGATAGTTTTTAGGGAGCCTCCCCTTGCTGAGGGGAGAGATTTATCTCATTGCACTATGGTTGATATAACCATTTTGTCTTCAGTTAGTTGGTGACAAAATATTCACCCAACATAGGTGTATGAAATATATGATCACATGGTTGAAGATTCTATTTATCAATGCCATTCCTATATGGATTCCTATTATGAATCAATTTATGGGTATGAGACCCTTGATATATTATTTCAAATTGAAAATTTTCAATGGGAGAAGCCACCTTAATAATTCCTTCTCTTCATTATTTTATTTCTTCCATGTAATAATAGTATGTATATCAAAAGTAACATTTGTAATAGGCAAGCTCAAATACCTATTAAACATCTTTATTAATATACATGTGACAATAGTGTTTTTGTTGACATAGTGAAGGTATCACCCATCCATTATTCTACCTTTAAAGAAGAGGCCCCATAGTATATAAATGCATAACATAAATTCTATATTTGCATTTGCATAGTATAGGGATTAACATTTAAATTGGAATAGGTCCTTCACTAGATACTTATATTAAACTAAAATGTCCTTATTGATTAAAAATGATTCTATATTATCCACTTCTTCCCATTATTCTAAGTATTTTGGATAACATCTATCAAATGTATTAGTATCAAACATTGTGTCCAATTATTCTATAGAATCCTTGATTGAGAACCTAGATTGTACAAGGGTTCCTTTGTAGGACTTAGATGATGATGCCATGGTGATTTGATTGATACTAGTATGATTCAAGATTTAGATAATTTCTTATATTAACTTAGATTAATTTCAAAATTCATAAATCATTCGAGCAACAATTAAGGAATTTAGGATCACTTGAGGTTAAGTTTACTCGAATTTGATGATGGAATGATATGAACTCAGCTAGGTGCTTGATGTAAACTGATTTAAAATTCATGTACCATTACTCATTAACATATATGAGATCATAGCCTTCATTAAATTATAATTATACCACCCTATCCTAGTATACATGCCATGTAGGATGCCTTGTCATTTGGGGTGCCACTATGTAACATTCTTTATTTTTCCATGTGTCATTGTGTAGCCCAGTCAATGGAAGTCAAATTTTTATTTTTGGCCAAAAGACTCCAAAGAATATAATGCCTTTCAAAAAACTTTGTCCCAAAATACTTTATCCAAAATTTTCCAAAACAAGACTTTCTAAAACAAGGTTGGTTGATGACTAAGTATTCTTCATAATATTATGTTTTAGGAAAAAGTAGTTGTATGCAAAGTCCTCAAAGAGAAAGCTTCTAAAATTATTGTTCCCAAAACAAATCCCTTAGCGATAAATTTATTGAAAACAATCCTTATAATGAAATCTCTCTGAAATAAAAGTTTCCAAAATGAATCTTCCCAAAATAAAGTCACCAAAACTAAGTTGCCAAGATGAAGTTTTCGAAGGGGAAATTTCTGAAATGAAAGTTTCCAACACAAAGCTTCTGGTGAGAAAGTTTCCAAAATGATTCTTTCTAAAATAAAAATCATTGAATAAAAGTCTTTGAAGAATATGATTTTGAAGAGAAAAGACCACAAAAAATGTTGTCGATGAAAACCTATCAAAGTAATTATTTCTAAAGTGAGACTTTTGAGAGCAAAGTTTCCAACAAGAAAGTTTATATAGAGATTCTTTCTGAAGTGAATGTTTCTGAAACAAAGTCATTGAAAACAAATTTTCCATAGAGAATCATTCTAAAGATAAATTTCCAAATGAAAGCTTCTAAAGATAAACTTTCCAAAGTAATGTATACTCCAAAATAAAACAATCTAAATTCCTGTCATGCAAATCCATTCTTTCCATCCTTTTCATTAATAGGGTTAGTATGAATAAATAATTCCAAATGAAAATTAAATATACCAAAACATGATTAAATGTTAAAATCACCAAATTTATATAGATAATACAAGTATAATAACCCTCAAAACTCATAGGTGCCCCTCTAAGATATTCATTATTTCCAAAACCAAAGGGGGTCCCCACTTTTCAAAGAAAAAATATAGGGTAGGGTGTGTTGAATACAAAAAATGGTGACTCATAGGGGTCAATACTCCTAATTTTTCAAGAACCTAGAATCCATGGTTTTAAAATTCTAATATCAACCAAAAATTTATCCTAAAATAAATGACTAAACTATAAATGGAAAGAGATTCTTAATAATCTTGTGCAACATACTAGCTTTATTGACCCATGAATCTATGGGTGAAAAGTGTTATTCTTTACATATTATTTTGGATTTTTAGGAAATAAGGGTGGGCCATTTTTTCACTTTGATTGAGTTTTAGGTGTATATATGGAGAGCTTAGGCATTTCTCTGTTGCCAACTAGGCATCCATAACCTTGATAGAGATACCTTTGATCACCTATTCCTCCTTCCTTCATATTTTCCATGATGCATGATGCATTGATCTCATTTCATCATGTAGGATTTGAATCCTTTTTTATTTTATTTTAGATTTTTGGATTATGCCCTTTTGTTTTTATTATTTTTCTTTGTTCTCTTTTTGAAAGAGGGAAAAGGTGACCACAATGAGCTAGTCTTAGTTAAAATTTTGGTTTAATCAAAATGTCCCTGTTAACTCTTGCCCATATCCATTATTATTACCCTAAATAAGTATTAGCGTTTTATGTGAATTTTACCCAAGGGGATAAGGATAGTTTTCTAAATGTGCATAGAACTATGGGAGTAACTTTCACATACTTGATGAAATCATTAGTTTCAAGACATATGCATGGATAACTCTCTCATTGCTTACCTAAATTAAAAGTTATCTACTACAATATGTATTACCTATTCAATTAAGTTGGATTCAAAACACCCCAAAACTTGTTTGATTATACTAATATTGACCAAAATTCCACTATCGTGGGATCAAAAGAAAACCACTATAGAAACTAAGAAAACTACTAAAAGTAAAAAAGACTACTCTATACGAACTAATATAAGAAAAGAAAATGACAAAAATAAGGAAATTAACTAATAAAACAAATATAATATACTCCTAACTCTACCAAAATGTCTTATTGTTACTTAGAGACCTATCCAAATGTGGCATCCATGAAGTAATGCTTTAAAAAATGTCCATTGACTGTGTATGTCAGATCATTACCTTGAAGATCCTTTAAACAAAAAACATTATTACCCAGTTTTTTGAAATTTGATATGGTCCTATCCATAACAAGGTAATACTTTATGCATTGTTTTTTTCTCATGGGAATTATCTCATAGTAGCACCAGGTCATAGATCTAGAATGCTTTGAATTTTGATCTCTTATCAACCATCTCTTAACCATGTCCTAAAGTTTGCTAAATATTTGCAATAATTTATCTCTATAATCTTCTATTTCAATAGTATCCATAAATCTAGACTTTATTTTATCATTGGGATCTATGTATTCTTGCATAAACTAATATGTTAACAATTTTAGCATGATTGGGAACACTGGCTATTTCCCATATACTACTAGATATGGTGAAGATTTTAGGGATTGATTGTACCTCATGTATACCTAGAGTACATATTTTAGTAGGAGGTGCCACTCCCTTGGTTTATCTACAACTAAATTTTTGATTGTATAAATGAGGTTCTTATTGGTTGACTCAACCAATATGCTCCCTTATAGGTAGTGATTGGAGGATGATCTAATCATAATATAATTATCATGGGCCACTCATTAAACTCAAATAATTAAAATTTTTGATCATTATCACAAAAAAAAGATATGAGGGTGCCAAATCTAGCTGTGATATGTTATTTAAGAAAAATTATCACATCTTAGGCTTTAGAGTTATTGGTGGATCCTACCTTAGTCCATCTAGTATAGTAATCCATAAAAGTGATCACAAACTTATGTTTAGCTAATGACTTTAGATTTATAACACCAATAAAGTCTATAAACCATTAGGAAAATAACCTACATTCACTTATAGGATAGATCAACATGGTTTTATGTACCTCTCTTTTGGTCAAAAACTAGAATTCATGACACATCCTCATATACAAGTGTGCATCCTTGAAGACCATATACCAATAATAAACCATTATGAGTATTTTATGAGCTATAGTGTTTTTAGATGGATGATCACTACCTATATTTTGATGGATATTTTTTAATATTTATTGAGACTCTTCACATGACACATATCTTAAATAAATTCCTTCATAATTATTTCTATAGAGAACTCCTTTTCTGATCATGTAATGAGCATCCTTGAGTCTTAAAGCTCCCTTTTGAGTTCCTAAGGGCATGTTCCCATGAGCAGGAACTAAATGATACATGAATACGAATCTTCTTGAGAGACCTATGTCTAGCAGACCTCTTTAATAATGATGTGTGGGTTTAGTTTAGTAATCAATTAAATGATTCCTTGTCCCCTAATGATCTCAGATAGTTTGATTTTAATATCAAATGCTTGTAAATTTTCCATACATTTACCTCTACTCTCCCCCAAAACATTTTGTCTAAGCATGAGCTTGATAGTAGGATCTGGTACTATGGCAATAGTCTTATTTTGGAGGATGTAGTGTCTAAACATTTTAACTACTTTTATGAAAGCAAAGATTTGCTCTTTAATTAGGGAATACTTAAGCTCTACATATTTAAAGTTAGTACTCACAAATTCAATAGGATGTTCATTTTCTTTCATTTTCTTCCTGAGTACTATAGTAATAGTATATTCTAAGGAAAGTGAGTACAAGAAGAAGTCTTTAATGAAATCAGGGATTACCAGCATTAGGGAGTGCAAAATAGCCATATTTATGTCTTGGAAGGATTCTTCACTTTAGGAGTCCACTCTACTTTGGAAAATTGTTTGAGCATTGTGTTCAGGGGTCTAACATTCTTGGAAAATCTTGATATGAATTTCCTTATGAAATTTATTTTTTCAAAGAATGATTTGAGCTCCTTTTTACTATTTGGAAAACTTATTTTTGAAATACCCTAAATTTCATCTAGGTCAATGGTGATTCCATCCTTGGTAATGATGTGGACTATCATTTTTCCTTTGGTAATGCCAAATATACTTTTATTTAGGTTGAGTGATACCCTAAACCTCACCTCTCAAAAATACACTGAAGATGGTCTATATGATCAACTCTAGTTTTAGAAAAAATAGTGAGATCATCTATATATATAATTATGCATTTCCCCATTATTCCTTGGAATGCATGATCCATTACTCTTTGAAAATTTACTCTAGTATCGATCATCCCAAATGGCATTCACTTATATGCATATGTTCCCCAATTTTTAGTAAATGCTATTTTCATCTTACCTTTTGATTCAACCAATACTTGATTATAACCTCAAAATACATTCAATAAAGACATCATTTTAGAGCCACATACCATTTTTATTACCTCATATAATGAGGGAAAATGTTAATTGTCCTTATCTAATGCTTTATTCATATTTCTAAAGTCAACACAAAGTATGATCTCACCACTCTTTTTATTTACTGGTACTAAATTGGCCACCCAAGTCAAATGTCTAATAGGAAAGACAATCCTAGAACTTAGTAGCATTTCCACTTCCTTTTAAATTAGTAGTTCCAAGATAAGATTAACTAGCCTCTACCTTTGCCTAAATGGTTTATGATCAAGATTGAGTGGAATTTTATGAGAAATAACTCCATGTAATTCATAAGTCCACTTAAGTCATCATAAGTCCATGTAATTACATATTTATACCTAATAATCAGTTCCTTGACTCTTTGCCTTTATTTAGGTATTCAACTTAAGCCAATATTGATGAAGTGTGTATTCTTTTCATCACCAACATTTTATGAGATAAATTCATATGCATTAACCTTTAGTTGCCTCTATGATTGAGCTGAAGGATCTATATCAAAGGTCCTTTCTAGGGCAACCATTCCCAATGGGAGGAGATTCTCTTTTAGATAGATAATGCCTTCTTCATCCAATTTTCATGGAATCTATGGATTTTTGTTTATCATCTATTATTTTAGATTCAAATTGTCTTGAATTTGTTAGAAATTGGACAATTTATTGGTCATCATTAAATACTTGAAAATTTTAAACATTGCCTATTTTTGAATGACATAGTACTAATTAAATGGAGAGATTCTAGATTTTTGACTCTTGTAAGGGTGGAAAATTCATTGTTAAAGTGGCAAGTGAATCAATAGCTCCATTTTATTCTCTGAGGATAGATATTATGTTGAAAGCTTTAAATGATTCAATTAAATCATAAGATCTATGCTTGTACTTCTTTAGATAGGATAATTTACACTGATATTTATTTTTCACTTGGTTTACCATGAGTTCAAAAGCTCCATATACCATCAATTCTTTGACACTGTTCTTGAGGGTGAACTATAATCCCAAAATTAAGGCTTCATATTCCACTCTATTATTAGTGTATGGTAATTGCATCCTATATTCTATTAATATTTTCTCTCATTATGGATTGATCAACTCAATACTGACACCTAATCCTTGCTTAGATCTAGCTCCATTGAAATGGAGGGCCCATAATTAGGAAAGGCCTAGAATTTCTTTTGGTACTTCATGTTTCATGGTAAATGTATAAATTCTAAGGCTAGGAGATTTACAATTTACCTCCTCATTTGTAGTATTGTATTCATAATAGGATGCTTAATTCTTTGTTCCCATTTGATTCTAATATATTTGGTTATGCCTCTCTTATGTAGCCAAATATGTGAAAAGTCTATGGAAAGATATCCATTCAACATTTTAAACCAATCTCCACTCAATAATAACCCATAACCTTAAAGAATATCCACTACCAAGATATCGATAGTCATATACACTCTAGGTTCTCAATAAACCTAAATTATTACATTATTTAGCTCTCCCAATATAGGTACTACTATTTTATCTAGCTATGACACAGTCCTATTAGATAGATTTTGTGTTAAACTAAGCTTCTTACAAATATAATTTGGAATCACTATTTTTGAAGCTCTTGAATCTACCAAGCACTTATGTATATTCTTGAAAAATGCTTGAATGGTTAGCAATAAAGGGGAAACTTTAGTCTTGCTTTTGTAGATAACATTTGTGTTATCCATCCTGGACTTTTTTTCAATATAATTACCCTGGATGAACTTCCATATGAGCTCTTTTTACACTATGATTTGTGATAGTTCATGAAGAGTAATGTTAGCCTTGATTTTCTTCATACCCTCAACAATATTGTATCCTCCTTTATTTTGTTCCTCTCTATGCTTTATTTGATTGTTACCTTTAGGGGGAGGATGATTATTGTCAACCTTGGTATTTGGAGGGATAACTATATTATTAGGAGTATAAGTAGTAAATATTTGTCTATTCCTTTGATTATAATTATTCCTATTGAACTATTGGAATGCCTACACTTCATCATAATTATTCTCTAGGATATTATCATCTTAATTAGGGAAGGGGGACTTAAAAGTCTCAAAGACCATATCTAAATTATAAATGATAGATTCATGAGGCCAATCAAGAGGATTCATAATTTGATATTGTTTGATCATTTCTCTCTAGAATATTTTGAAGGCTATGCATATTTATATATAATCCAATTCCCCACATTGAGATGTATTATAGACCCTACATTAATTGGGAACATTTGTTTCCATGATATTGATATCTAGAAACTTATATATTACTATTGGCCTACATTTTTAGTAGGCCTATTGAAAGGCCTATTATATCTCAAAAAGGTATAATTCTAATTCTAATTATTATTTTTGGTATTACCCATCCTCTTATACATGTTCAATAAATTATTTCTCATGTTTTAAACCATTATTTGTATAGAATCTAATTCAAATTTTTTGGAATTAGAACCTTGACTGACTATTACATTAATATGATCTTGATCTTGATTATTTATTTGTGTATGATTATTCAAAAACATAATTTAGATTCATTTTTTATTGCATCATGGGAGGTAGAGTGCACAATTGATTCTAATTAAAATTAGGATCAATCTGATTCACATGTGGGATTTTATTCAAGGATGGAAGTCCATTGTTGAATTCCTAACTTCTTAGATTGTGAGGGCTAAGCTATAGATTGAGCTCCTTTTCAATGTTGATAGCCTTCTTGGAATTCCAAATCTAACATATTGGTAGTAGTATCTCTTTGTAAGAGAATTGAAGTTATAGGATCAAAGACATTCTTATATATTTCAAATGTTATATTCTCATCTAGCTTTTACATGACTTTTAATTAGGTGTGCATCTTCTATAATATTCTATTAAAGGCTAAACTGGACTTGTTAGGATCCCTTTTCATGTTGGTAAAGATATGGTATACCAAAATTGGATTAGTTACCTATATAAATTGTGTAAATAACATACTTTGACACTTGTCCCATGAGGTGATGTAATTTTATTTCAAATTGAGATACCAATCATAATAAAAATCTTGTAGAGTAAATGGAAAAAAACTACATGCAACATCCTCATGGATAACATTCATTAATCTCAAAGTATCCTTGAAATATTTGATATGTTCTTAAATCTTCCTCCCAATTGAGGGAGATAAATTAGACCAATACTTTTCTAGACTACTTGGTAGGTCATGTTGGTCTCTAGGGATGGTAATGGCAAATTTGATTAACCAGGGTTGCGCCTATTAAACATTTTAACCACAAGTCAAAATGGGACAACCTCCTATAGTAAAAAAATTATATATGGGTATAATATAGTGTCATGGGCTGGTTTTTAGTTAATTTTATGTAATTTAATGCCATTTTAGCCTTGGTCATAGTCTATTTAAGTCTTATGTCAATATGAGTCACCTAGGGGTCATTTTAGAGCATTAAATGTAAATAGTAGGTTTTCATGACATCTAAGTAATTTAGAGTCATAGATGAAGTTTGCATATGCCTCAATAAATTATTAGAGATATATAGGATTAATTAAAACCTCATAACATGAATCTAACTAGACCAGACCATCATGGGATGTTAGACATAAATATATGGGTTAGCTCACTTATGAATATTATAAATGTGCTAAAAAATCCTTGTGTGGCCAAAATACCACATGCAATAAATGAAATTAGTGTCAAGAACATCCCTTGACAATATTTTTTCTTGATGAGCTCTCCATATTGAGATACAAATATCTAAATTTGAATAAGTAGTCAGTGATGGTCATGTAGACATCAAAATAAAGCTCGATACTTAACCATTAGGGTTCAAATTATGATTGGCATGTCAACATCAATGATGGGTACATAAACATCAAAATAAAGTCTTGTAAAATATCCATTTGAATTAAAATGGTGGAAAATCCAATTTTTGGCATTCAAATGTACATCAAGATCTGACAATGTGAGGACAACCTAATAAAGTTAGTGGGTCTAGGTAAAATCAATGGTACACATTCAATCATACCAAGTAGATCAATGGTGAGTGAGATTCAAAGGTCAAGGATATTATATTGAGAATAATACTACCAAAATTCATAATCTCTATACCTTAGATCAATGATCAATGGCCAACATTAAAGGTCAAAGTAAAGAGATTCTTGACTAGATTGATAGGGCAAATCTGATCAGATTCTAGATAGACAAGATGAATTTATGTGTCCAAATGATAATAAGCATAGTTTATAATGGAATGAAAAACATGGAAATGGGATTACAAATGTAAAAATATGTATTATAAAGGGTTATATATCAAAATAAGTCCTTCAGACTCATATGCTACCATGAAAGCTTAGTCAAAGACTCAAGATGAACAACGACTACCGAATGTGAAGAATAAAGTCCAAGAAAGTAATGAATGACTATAGATGGTGAATATAGGTGTTTATAAGATATTTAGTAGCTGGAAAAGTATCTATGATTTTAATAGCATATGTGTTGACTCTCCTAATCTAGTTTCAAATCCTTGAGAGATGATCCATGATGAAAGCAGTTTCACAAAAGCTAGTTAAAGAGTCTTTAGATGATTTTAGAGAGTTTGTCATGGTTTATATGGACATTTTTCTTAGGAAACATTCATGGTATATTTCAAAATCCATTCTCATATAATGTAACTAGTTTTCATGCCTTTACATGTGTCATTCTTTTCTCCTCCTTTTCGAGTCATATAAGTAGCAACCATTTTCACCTTTGTAAGATAGACCACACCTAGTATGCTAAATCCATACTAGTTTGATGTCACATTTTACCATATATTAATTCAAACAATCTGGTTTTGAGTTCAATAATATCTTATTTGATTGTGTAAAGTGATGAATGGTTAAGTTTAGTGATTCTATCCTTTGATTTTCCTTGTCTTTTCATGTCTTTTACAAGAAAATCTCATTACAATAGGTCATACAAAGTGTATGAAAGTGTGTTAGGATCATTTCAAGTGTATGATTGTAATTGGAGTGTGAAATTTTTCCTTTGGTTCATTTACCTTGTGTTGCTTCATACATATCACCTCTATATTTAAACACTCATGTTAGAATCCTTTAGGACTTCAAGACTAGTTTGTATGCTTTATTTCTTAGTGAATGAAATTTTATGGTCATGTGGAAAACATCTTGGTATATCACCCCATTATAATAGGTTCAATTCATGAAAATTCAAAATATTTTCCCTACAAGAAAGCATTGGCATAGGTGAAAGAATTTCAAGATACATTTAGGGAGATAAACCTTAAATATAGAGGCTCACTTCCACTATAGGTACACCCACATACTTGAAAGTGTTCCCATGTTTCCCAAATCTATAAGAGGATTGAACACCCTCTTCTAGGGTACAAGATTTGGTGAAAAATAGTTTTGGCATGCCCAATGAGATAGTTATCTTCAAGACAACTTGTTAATGTGAATTTTAGTCTTGACATCATTAGTTTCAAATTAGTGTACTACTTAGCATTTGGAAACTCTATCAAGGTAAAATCTGGTTCAAGATCATTGTCCTATTATAAACTTGCTCTCATAATTCCTGGTTCTCACTAGGTCATCCTCTTATAGAGTGTTTAACCCCATTAATCCACCTATTTAGTATGAAATTCCAATTGAAATTTAGTATCCTCAACCTAATCTACCCTTTGGATAATAAATATATTTTGATACAAAGGAATAAATTGAAGAGATTGAATATTTTGAGGATTTTGAATAAGCTATGACTAGACCTCATGCTTTCACTATCTTCAACATTGAAAATCCAGTTCACATTCAAGCATATGATGCTATTCCTAATTCCACAAAAGGTTTTCCCATATTCAATGGTGAGAGTAATGTTAGACCTAGTGAGCACATTAGGGATGTATCTAGTTTTTCTAGCTTCCATAATATCACTCAAGAGAACATTTCTATTAGACTCCTTTCCATGTACTTTAGAGGGAAATATCTTAATTCATATAGGAATATATAAGGTGGATTCATTACATAATGGGTGATTATGGAGTATTTATGACCTCAATATTTGGAAATTAAAGTGATCATACCTATCTCATACAACAACTAAATGTGATCAAAAGAAGATCCAAAGAAATGATGCATGATTTCAATGAGAGGTTTCAAAAGACCTATTTTAGATTGCCTCCTCCTATGAGACCACCTCCATGTTTTGTGTTCCTTACCTACATGAGATCCATTGGTACTAAAACTTCTATCATGATTTAATCCATGGGGGGTTCCACTCTTTCCAAAGTATATGATCTTGCTATCAAAGTTAAGAATGGTTTCATCCAAGATGGAAGATTGCCTTCTAAGGTTTATATGTCTCCATTGTCTTATACTTATACTAATACTCCATATATGGCCCAATTACCCAATTCTAATACCAAGTTTAAATCTGATCCTAAGAAGCAAGATAATGCCATAGACAAAGATGCATATATTCAATGTTTGGAAGCTAAGATTGGGAGAGGGAATATGAAACAAAATGCCTATCAGAATACTTACCCCTATCAACAAAGTATGGTCAAAAATATGGGAGAGTAAGAGGCCAAGGGAAACCTAACTTCAATAGGCCTACCAATGTGCATAACCCCAACTTCAAAACCAATGCAAAAGCGATGGTACTGATTCATATCAAATTAGTGCAAGGTGAAAATTGGAAGTAAGGTCAATTCATGGATGATAGTGAAAGTGGAGATCAAGATATTATTGATAAAAGATAATTTATTCATATATTATCATCTAAAGATGAAGTTATGATGTAGAAAAGTGAATGTGGGCAACCTCAAGGAGAGATCTTCACAAACTTCCTAGTTGAGGACACATTTGTGCTTAATAAAGGAATGTCTATTATAGATAACACTAGAGCCAAGAGGAAATACTTAGGTGGTGATATTAATGTGCCTAAAATCTCATTCATTCCTTATACAAAGAAACAAGGTATGATTTCAAATGTGATAACCTACAATAACTCTGTACATCTTCCAAATTATAACATTAGAAGGATTGTTCAAGGCACTCCAACTCCTCAAGTTCTGAGCACTCCTTCACTTCCAATAATCCAAGGGAAACTAGGTATGGCTTATTTAAACATTTTATACTCATTTAATAGTAATAAAACATCCATTTCCCTTTGGGATGTTATTCATATGCTAGGTTAAAAAGAGCTCCTACAAAAATGATTATCTATTATCCTTATTAGTGTCCCTCATTAAAATAAAATTCATCATCATGTTGTCCTTGAAAATGCTCCTAACACTATTTTTAAACCATGTACTAGGTCTCAAAAACCTCCACCATTTTATCTCACCCTCATAGTGGATGATAAACTGTTCCATAACTGCACAGTTGATAGTGGATCTTCTACTTCAGTCATGCCAAAAGTGGTAGCTAATAAATTGGGTCTAAAGTATGAGCCTCATAGTAAAGGAGTTCTCCAAATATATGGTACACCTACCAATATTATATGAATAATTAAAAACTTGAAGGTTTTCTTGCAAGATCATCCTTGTTTTCCTATCCTACAAGTTATAGTTGTTGTTGACCTCCCAGCTCACTTTGCAATCTAGCTATCAGGGGACTTTACAGCCAAGAGAGGTGGTTATATCTTAGTTTATTGGTATTTGTTGGATTTTAAAACAATATATGAAACCAAGGTGACCATAAGGACTCATTCTCTTTCAAGGTTTCATATTGAGCCTTATGTTGAGATAAGTTCTAATTTGAATTGTGTTGTTCATGAAGAAAAATATTCTATTGTAGATGATGGTACTTCTTCCAAGCTTGAAGGAAATTTTTATTTGTTTCTTGATGAATATGGTACCAATACATATGAGAATTATACTTATTAATGTATGGAGGAAACTGATTTGGTATTATATTTTATACATGAAGAAGGAATACCAACACCTATACTTTCTAAAGAAGATGGTGAAGATGATGAGATGTGGAAAATGTTTTTTGATGGTTCAAGAAGTAGAGTAGGTATAGGAAATAGTGTTATGTTGGTCTCCCCATGTAAATAACAATACTATGATTCATATATATTTCATTTTATTTGTAACTGTAATGTGGTTGAGTATGAAGGTTTGATTCATGGCCTTCAATGGGAAAAGAAAAAAGAATCAAGAACTTGCAATTATATGGAGATAGTGAATTGATTATTCATCAAGTTAGGAATTTGGTTGCTACCAAAAACCCTTTTCTTAAGTAATATAATCATAGGTTATGGGACTTTCTTGAATAATTTAATGCATTCAACATACAATCAATCCAAAGGGAGTAAAATAATCATGTTGATAGACTAGCTACCATAGGAGCTCAATTTGATACTCCAACTACCATAAAAAAAGAGGGAAAGCAATATCACATTAATATATTTATTATACCCTCTATACTTGATAACGAAATGTATTTTCAAGTGTTTGATAGTGATAAATATATAGTGTGATTATTTCAAAATGAGGTTGAGTTTTATTTAATAAATCAAAGGAGACTCTATGAATATTCTGGTGATCATATTGTGTAGCTAAGGAAAAATAATATACCTGAGGGTCTAGTGACCTTAGAAAGTATATTAAATGAGAATTATAAAAATAAGAAAGATAAGTGAGTATGTCTACAAAAGAGGAGAATTATGAAAAAGTCTTGATATTCAAAGATAGAGTCCTCAAACTAGGCAAGGTATGTTCTACATTAGAAAAACAAGCATTCATTGAGTTATGTAAATAATTTCATGATATCTTTGCTTGGGAATATAAATAAATCAAAGGATTTGATCCTAGCCTATCACACCATACCATTGAATTGGAACCTGGAGTTAAATTGGTTAGATATAAACAAAGACCCACCAATCTCAAGGCTGAGTAACTCATTAGGTTAGAGCTCACTAAACTTATTAAATCTAAAATAATCTTTCCTATCAAGCACCAACATGGGTATCTAACCTTATGCCTATTATAAATAAGAATGGGGAGATAAGACTTTGTGTGGAATTCAAAGATATTAGTAGGATGTCACTCAAATGTCATTATCCTCTACTTTCAATAGAAAAAAATTTTCAAGTGGTTTTAGGTTCTCAACATTTCGCTCTCTTAGATGGATATTTAGGCTATAATCAAATTCTAGTGAATGAGGATGATCAGTTAAAGACAACATTCACTACTAAATGGGAAACTATTGATTATAGAAAGATGACCTTTGGTTTGTCAAATGTTGGTGCACCTTTTAAAGGGTGATGGACATGGCCTTCAAAGGATTGATTAATGATATGTTGGTGGTTTATCTAGATGAAATAAAAAAAAATCTAAAGATGATAATGAACATATGTAACACTTGATACAAGTTTTTGAAATATGTAGGCAATATAGAGTATCTCTTAATCCAAAAAAATGCATATTTGTTATCCATGAAGGTAATCTCTTAAGACATATTATCTGCAAGGATGGTTTGGATATTGATCTTAAAATAATAGAGGCTATTTTAAGCCTATCATTGCCCTTACATAAGGAAAGTCTCTAAAGTTTCTTAGATAAGATAATTTTTTTTAGGAAATCCATACCTATTTTTGCATATTTTATAGAAACCTATCACAACCATGATAAAAAAGAATTAGGTATTTTATTAGACTAAAGAAATAAAAAACATTTTTAAGGCCATTAAGAAGGTAATTGCATAGTTTCATACTCTTTTGAATCCTAATTTTACCAAATACTTCATGTTGTATTCATTTTCTAACCTTGATACTATCTCAGCCATGTTAAGCAACCAATAACATTTTTTAGTGAAGGATGATGAGGGCGTGAATTAGCCAATAACATTCTTTTGTCAAGGTTTAGAAGATTATTAATTCAAGTAAACCTTAATGGAGAAATAAGTCCTTATTGTTTTAAGGGGACTAAATAATTTTAGACATATGGTTACAAATAATAAAATTCATATTATGGTCTCTCATCTCAGTACCAGGAGTTTATTTTGAGAAAAGATCTTAGTGAAAAGAGGGTAAGGTGGATCACTAAATTAATTGAATATGATGTTGATATGAAGGTGAAAAAGTTGATAAGGGGTAAATGCCTTTATGAACACCTATCTTTTTATTTTCATGAGTCAAAAGAAGAGGCCCTAGTCAATCATGATTTATACCAACTAGCTAGTTCCTTGCATACACAAATTTAGACAAAAGATGTGATCAAATTCCTTCAAAGTGGTGATTATCCTATTGATATGAGTATATCTCAAAGGAGATATTTTATATTTCAAGATATTTCCTTTTGTCTTTTAGATGGTGTGATTTTTAAAAGGGATACTAATGGTGTATTATTAAGGTGTATTGACAATGAACAATTTGGAGTGTTGCTTGAGAAGTTCCATGATGAACTAGTAGGAGGTCACTTCTCCCCAAGAACCACAACTGCTAAGATCATAAGGGTAGGATATTATTGGCTTAGCCTCTTCAAGGACTGACATGATTAGGTGTATACAATGTGTTTTCTTTGTGGAAAAAAATCTTGCAACTCTCCCTTTGAAGCCTATCCAAGTAGATCAACCTTTCATGTAATGGGGTCTTGATTTCATTGGCATGATAAACCCCCATCAAGTGTTACTCATAAATGGATACTCATAACATCCAACTATTTTACAAGGTGGGTTGACATAGTAGCATTGAAGGAAGGTAATGAAAATGCTATCTTGGAGTTCTATAAGAGCATCATAAAAAGGTTTGGTACTCCTATTATTTTAGACATTAAGGTCTTGCTTTTATGGTTTCTAATACATTTTATTTGGAAAGTAGTAATGACATATTATTGAGTACTTAATTTAACTATTACCCTCAAGGTAATGGGTTGGCTAAATCTACTAACAAGAATTTGATTAGAATCATCAAGAGAACTTTAGATCATAACCAAAGGGCTTGGCACACCAAATTGAAGATGACCTTATGATATTATATGATAACTCCCAAGAGGTCAATAAGGAATTCTCCTTATTTTCTTGTGTATGGAAGAGAGGCTAGGTTGTTTATTTCTCAAGATTTACCTACTTTAGAGTTGGCACATCAATTAGAGTTGATTTAAAACACTCTAATGGAGGTGAGATTAATAGAATTAATAGAGATAAAAGAGACTATAGAGAAGGTTCATCAAGCCATGGAACATCACCAAGTTCTAATGAAGAGGTCCTTTGACAAGAAGGAAACTTCAAGAGCATTCCAATAGGGTGATATAGTGTTGAAATGGGATGAAAATAGAGAAAAACTAGGGAGGAATACCAAATTTGATACCCTTTGGAGTGGACCATATGTCATCATCAAGTGCAAGCAAATAAATTCTTTCTAATGAGAAATGATGAATGGAGAGGAGCTGCCTATCCCTATGAATGGGATACACTTGAAGCTTTACTACTGAGGTATTGACAGTCAATTTTGTAAATAGGAAATTAGGTATGTGTTTTGTTTTAGTTGTGTCTGTTATGTTCCTTAAGTGTTCTAGTTGAACACGTGCATGTTTTTAATTTGTGTCTTGTTATTATTATTTTCTATTGTCTGGTGTGTCATTTTAAGTCAATTTATATGTCAATGGGTGTACACATGACTCCATATCCTAATGGATAGGATTAGGCAACTAGTCATGGCATAACAAGCATACCACCCTTGGGAAATCACTAAAGATGTTGAAAATTTTGAAAACAAATCAAATTGGGTCAACCCCCCTATATTCAAAAACATATATAGCGGTCAACATAGTTAATGGGTTTTATTGTTACCCATTCATTTAACCAATGTATATTAGTGTCAGTTCTTACTAGGGCTAGTGTCTAAGGTAGTTTATAGTAAGGTCATTTATTAATTTTGACTAATAGTATCTTTTTGGGAATTTTGAGTTGCTAAAATCTAATTCCTATCTTATCCATCTAAGCTATTTTTGGAAAAGAAATAAATTAATTTGCATGAAATATAAAAGACACCATTCTTTGCTAAATTGATCAATCTGAAAAGTAATCACACTTAAGTTGTTGAAAACATCAATCATTCACTATTCTAGAATAAAATTGTAAATACTAATTTGAAACTCATACCTAAAAAATGAAAGTACATCAAATCATTGAATATAGAATGAAATATAATCAACAATCTATATTGCAAAAAATGTAGAAACTAAGTAACCAATTTGCTTATACAAGAAATGTGAAATCAAACAACTATTTTATTATGTAGGTTATAAATCTGAGTTATACAAACATAAATATATATTAGTATTTGAATTAAAATGATAAAATAAATACCAAAATAAATCCCTTGTCTCCTTAGGGAGTGGGCCCTAGCTTACCCTTAGATTCAGGTTCAAATCAAATCAACTTCAAGATATAAAATGAAAGAATAGAAATGTTGTAATAATTTTATTTTAGAGAATGAAGTTTTACAATATATTTTATGTGCAAAAAGTTATATATACTGACATGGATCTATCTAGTTATTCTATACAAAGCAATTGATTGACCTGAATTATAGATAACATCTTGATTATTTTAAGACAAAAAAATATTGTGAAGAGATTTGGTGATATAGTTAAGAAAGAAAATCATGGAAATGAGATCTTCAAGGGATTAGAGGTTCCGAAGATAACACTATATATGACTAACTTTATCAACCAAAAATTACATATTTGAAATACATATCTTCCATTCTATTACTACTATCTGGAACAACTTCCAAAAATGGAAGACCAAAAAAAGTTGATAGCTATATATATATATAGCTATCAACTTTTTTTTGGATATAGCTATCAACTTTTTTTGGTCTTCCATTTTTGGAAGTTGTTCCATATATTACTACTATCTAGAACAACTTCCAAAAATGGAAGACCAAACAAAAATTGATATATATATATATATATATATATATATATCTGTGTGTGTGTGTGTGTGTGTGTGTGTGTGTGTGTGTGTGTGTGTGTGTGTGTGTGTGTGTGTGTGTGTGTGTGTGTGTGTGTGTGTGTACAAAAATAGAACTAATGAAAGAAGTCTTATAGATTGTCATGAGGAATATAGAGAAACTATCTGAGCCCTTAAAAGTGTGTCAAACTCAATTTTCAAAATGAGTTGGGCCGATCTGTAGAAAAAATTTCATAATCTAGAGCTAATTTTTGAAATTTGTAATTGACTGTCAAGATCCATAGCTGACTATTGAAATTTTTAGGCAACTATTGAAATCTATAGGCAACTGTCAAGATCTATAGTTAGACAAAATTGATGAATTCCTTGTCTTATATCCTCTTTATCTTCATGGAATCTTGGAAAAAAATTTAATATTACTATTATTGCCTATATATAAAAAATATAAGGCCTAAAACATGCAAATGTTATAACAGAGTGAAAAGAAGAGAGATTTAGACTTTACATGAGTTCATGCAGATAAAAGATCTATTTACTACCTTATTCTAGTTATAAATACTAAGATTTCATATACTGCTCAATATTTGTCATTTTTAAGGCCACAATCATAGCATTAATGAGTCATTTTGTGGACTCATCATCTTCCCCACACCTTACCTTTTGTAAGTCACTTTAAAAAATAGTTGGCTCTATCTCCATAATTATGAACTCTCTATTTCAATTTTAGAATGAGGTCATATATGTCATATTCATCTGGGCCTATCTGCTGACTAAGAGGAGTGAATCATTTATCCTTGTTGACAAAATGGTACCAGATACCAAACTTCTCATCTTTTTGAGGTCCAGTATTCTACCATGGAGACATAGGGGAAAGTAATAAGGGAGGTCTAAATCTCATCCCTATCCAAAATTCTTTACCATCTTTCTAAAGTAGATCAGTGATCATCTCAATAAAAAATTGAGCTCTTCTAAGTGTTCATCTGAGAGTAGTGGGAGAGAGAACTTATCTTATTTTCAAAAACACATTCATTAAACTCCATCATTGTTAAGCAGTAGTCAACACTTCATCCAAATGATTTTTAATAAAGAAATCAAAACTAACAATTCCATCTTGTAAGGCATGAATATAGTTCTAACAAATGTTTAAATGTTGCCAATATATATTTTGAATTATTGATAAAGTTTCATGTGCATCTTTAAATTATGATCTAATACAAATACCAACTTTTCTTGCATGATTTATATAATCATTATATCTTTCTTGCTAGGCAATCTGATTTCTATAAGTATATAAAAGAGCTCTCAATTGTAACTCTCCTATAAAAATATTAATTAATAAATCACTAGTGTTACCCAAACCAATGTCACACAATTAAAATTCATAAAGGAAATCATATTTGTCAAGGGTACTATTCTAGAATACTAAGAGAAATTAAATACTTGTATAGATTTCATGGGGAAGTCCACAGGAAACTTGAAGCAACTACCATCTAATAAACTACTCATGTAAAAAGAGATTGTAAGAAGTAAGAATTCTATAGGCTAGAAATTTCTCACTCAATTGACAAGTTAGTTGAATGAGATGTTGACTCTGCTCTTTTTTATGTTTACCTTTTTCTATCTCTTCTTCTAACTAGTATTTTCTTTTTTAAATCTTTGTTTTGTTTTTTATATTCTTAAAATTTTGAACAAACTTGTTCCCAATGCTTTTTGATAGTAGCATATGAAAAAGTAGTCTGAAACCCTTTTGTAGCTTTGGATGGAGGGATACTAGATCCTATTAGATTTTTCAATCTAGTGTTCTCTATTTTAGACTTGAAAAGATATCTTCTTAAAGAAATATTTTTTTTCAAGTGATTTGGAATAATGTCATACATCAATCATTTCATTCTTTGCTTCATCTCTTTCCTTAATGGATTGCATCTCCAAATTTTTAATTTGTTTCCTCAAGTGAGAAATGATAAAGTCTTTATTTTGGGCAACAATAATCAATTATACTATGTCTTTTGCATTTTGTTCAATAGTAGCTTCTAATTGAGATAGATTTAAAGCATGTTGCAATTCTATATCCTTTGTCTCTTTTGAATGATGTTCATCCTCTTCAACCATAGGGGCTTTTCCTTTATCATTTTTCTACTGTATATAAGGAGTAGGATTTTCATTAGTCTCATAAACAATTTATTCAAGAAAAGAGATTTATTCTTTTGTTCCTACATGAGGGTCACGAGTATATGTAGGGGCTTATTTCAAACTATATAGTGTTTTAGAAGCTATAGTCTCATCATAGTCAACAACCAAAATAAGTCTTCTTCATTTTTTATTAGGAGGAGGTAGAAATTCTTGTGGATTGGGCTGAGATATAAGGTCTTCAAGAGGTTCTTCAATTATATGTATGAGTTTTTGATGAATAACCTGTTGACTTCTAGTGGAAGGTCGAAGCCTCAACTTCCTATTTGTTAACTTAGGAGGGGGAATTTGACTTAGAGGGTCTAGGGTTTGTAATGAAACAACCCTAGCTAAAGACCTTATACTATGGACTACTTTGGAGAAAATAGATTTAGTAAAAATATTTTATGGAGATTTTGAACTAGAAGCATGCATAATAACATGGACTTGTTTGACCATTTGGGGGTTTTTCATTTCTTCCCTACTAGGAAAGTATTCAAAGTTTCTATTCCATTTACTTGATTCAAAAAGTGATGTTGGATGATGAGGTGAATCAGTCCATGGTGATGTATGGTAGAAGGGTTTTTATCATATATTAAGGTTGTTACATAGATAGACCCTAGGAATAATGAGGGTAGGTTAATTCTATGTTGGGGTTGTTCAACACCAAATTATAAATGAATTAACATCCTCATTACTATACAACTTAGTACATTGTATTATCCTTCACATGCTAATTATTTAATAAGCCAAAAATTAACTAACCTCCATGGATCTAGTAAGGACTCTCTATTAACCCCTTTTACCCTTCCTTTTATGTCTTCCACAAAGCTTGGCACTGTCTCTCCTTGCTAAATTTTTTGACAAGGTCATGAAATGAAGACTTTCCTATAATTCTTACACCTTCATCCAAAATCCCTGATAATTCACTAAGAATTTATGTAGAAATAGGTATCGAGACCACTCAAACTATAGAGAAATTAGTTTATAGATGGAGAATAAATTTTATCACTAATGTCTCCTCAAAACCTTGGAATTTCAAGAACAAATCTAACCATCCAGCTACAGATAACACCTCCTCCACTAGTTCATCTCTTAGTATCTTATTTTCATTTCCTGTCTTAGACTTCTTAAACCCCATGGAAATATTTTCTTGAAATCTACTTTCATAAGGAAATTAAATTGCATTGATAGAATGATAAAATGATAGTGATGGGTGAAGGTTTAGATAGCTATGGAGGTGATACAAAGCATGCCAAATAATGATGACAGTCATTAATTTGACATGATACTTGTGTACTTAGTTTTACATTAAATTTTTTACAACATCATCATTCCTTTTAAAAACCCTTTTTAATTTATTTCCCACATTATTGTGTTGTCATATCATTATGAGGGTACTTTTATTACGACAAGATTTTATCCATAGCTTTGTAACTAATTTTTTAAATGACATCATATGCTTTTCCCCATTTTTCAGCACATGCATAAAATTTTAAATATCTAGACTAAATTTTGGCAAAAAAATAAACTCTTTACCTCATAAATCTCTATATTATCCTTGTTTGTCCTCCTTGCCTATTCTTGCATGGACAATTTGCATGAGTACTAGTATGGAAAATAATAACATAATATTTATTGAATTTTTGCACTATTTTTTTAATTTTTATTTTGATTTTTTCTCCCTTGACTAGCCATTTACTAGTTTTTTGGTCAAGGCTCTTTATTTAGTACATGAACAACCAACAAGCTAGTTTTTTGGTCATGGCTGTCAACAATGTCTTGAAGGATTTTCATTATTGATTTTTTTTAAAATTTTATGGAAGAGAGTAATTCTCTTCTTTACTCAAATCAAAAATATTTTCTATTTGGAATGGTCCTAACCATCTAGTTATAAGTTTAACTTTGAAATGTTGATACTTGAAATCATACAAGAGTGTCCAATATCCTTCTTTGAATTGTCTTTCTTTAATATATAGATCATGCCATTATTTCCTTTGATATTGTGTCATTTCTATTTGTTGTAATGCTTTTTTCCTTTTTTCATTTAATTCATTTAATTACAACATTCTTTCTTTTTTAGCTTCATCCAAATCAAGTCCTACTTCTATTGTAGTCCTCAAAGTTTGCATTTTAAATTTAATTGAAAGGAGAGGTTTCTTACCATACACCAACTAATATGGTGAAAAGCTAGTAGTAGTCTTCTATGTAGTGTTGTATGCCCAAATAGCTTTTGGGATTTTGGTTGCCTAATTCTTCCAACTGCTATTGACTATCTTGGTAAGGATGTTCTCTAATTCTCTATTAGTAACTTATACTTGTCCATTTTCTTGATAATAATATGGTGAAGATTTTCTATGGTTGAATTGGTAGATCTTCATGAATGATTAAATCATATTAGACATGAATTGTGGTCTTAGATCAAATACTATCTCCCTTAGTGCTCTAAAACATTGCATTAGCTTAAAGCAGAGATAATCTATTGTTGCTTCTTCATTTGTATAAGAAAGAGATTTTACTTCAACCCATTTAGTTACATAATTTGTGCATACCGACAAATATTATTTACCTTATGAAGGTAGATCAATGGGCCCAACAAAGTCCATTCCCCACTTCTTAAAAGGTTCTAGAATTACTTGTGGATGAAGAGTCATTTCAAAGGATAATTTAGGTTTTCTCATTCTTTGGCATACATCACATTACCAAACATAAGTTTTTACTTTCTTATAACGAGTTGGCTAGAGGTATCCAGCTCCAAGGATCTTATGTATTATTCTTTTGATTGAATAGTGTCCTCCTCAAGGTTCATCATGACATGCACAAATGATGTCATATATTTCGTTTTCTCTTACACACTTATGGAAAACATGATTAGGTCCAAGTTTAAATAGTATTCCATTAATACATTTGTAGTAAGAACTAATTTTAATTAAACCTTTCTTTTCTTTTTTTATGCATTGAAAAGGAAACTTCCCTGTATCTAAAAAGTTTGTTATATCAAAAAACCAAGGTGTTTGTGTTGAAATAAAAAACAATTATTCATCTGAAAAGTTGTCTTCTATAGGTTCTTCTTCATCTACATTATGTAATATAGAAATAAGGTTAGCAACCACATTGAACTTTCTTAGTTTATCAATGATTGTTATATCAAATTCTTATAGTCATAATAGCCACCTAATAACTCTTCCAACTACTACCAGTCTATTCATCAAATATCTAATAGTTTCATGATCAATATACATAAAGATTTTATAACCAATAATATAATGTCTAAATTTATTTATGGTGAATAATTACAAGAAATTCCTTCTCAGTGGTTTTTGATAGGATGGACTCCAAATAAATTCACTTTCCTTTGTGAGGAGATCAAACATTTGGGTAGAAATTTTGATGAAGTCTAAAATGAACCTTTTGTAGTATCCTACATGTCCTAAAAAAAATTTAATGTCAATTTGATTTTGAGGAAAAGGCAATTTTGAAATAACTTCAATTTTATTTAGATCCACTTGAATTCCTTTTGTAGAAATATGATGTCCTAGTACTATGCCTTCTTCTACCATAATCAAACATTTCTCATGACTTAGGCACAAATGGTGATCTTTACATTTTTGCAACACTTTTGTGAGATTACTTAGACTTTCATTAAAATATTCTACATGAATAGTAAAATCATCCATGTAGACCTATACATAATCATTGGTCAAGTCTAAAAATATGGCTAGAACAACTCTTTAAAAAGTGGTAGGTACATTGCACAAACCAAAGGGTAAGACTTTATAAGAAAATGTACCCCATAGACAAGTAAAGTTTGTTTTATCTTGATCTTTAGGTGCCACTTGTATTTTAATATATCCACTAAAGCTATCTATAAAATAAAAAAAACTTTTTTTAGCTTGATTATCAATTACTTGATCAATAAATGGTAGGGGAAAGTGATCTCTCATTGTTGCTTTATTCAATTCTCTATAATCTACATGCACCCTCCATTTACCATTTTTATTAGGGAAAATGAATAAAGGAGAGACCCATTAACTGTTAGAAATAGGATAAATAAAAATGTCAGTCTTCACAATGTATCTCAAGGTAGGGTTGATTCTTCTTTGTGGTTGCCTAATTGGTTTGATGTATTCTGTGTAAATGTCATGTGTACATATACTTGGATGAATTCCTTTCATGTCTTGATACTCCCAAGAAAAATCTTGAGTATGGTCCCTTAGTACATCAAAGACTTTCATTTATTGATCATTTATCAACCAATTATTTATGTTAAGTATCTTTCTTGGTGTTACTATGATCTATTTAGTGCCTAGATGAGAAGAATCAATTTTTTTGAATTCACTCATTAATGAGTTAAGAGGACAAGGATGTGGTAACAATGTGTGAACTGTGATAGTGTCTTTAACAAGTTTTTCTCCTATAAGAATGATTCCAACTAGAGGACAACAAAAGGATAATAGAAATGATTTTTGGCCTTCATATGCCTGTTAAATTAAACGATTTTTAAGATTTGAATGATCATACAACATGTTTAAAGAAGTGGAAGATGATGAATGATCAGAAGAATAAGAAGTGCTACCTTCAAAAAGTTGCTTTTTCAAGTTTGTGGCTGATCTATTACAATCCGTAGCTAGACTATCAAGATCCATAGCAATTCCAATACTTATTGATAATTCATATTCTACTTCCTTTACATGATCAATGATTGTAACCATGGCTAAAGAAGAAATGTTATCAAGTTTTTTGTTTGGTTGGTCAACCCACAATTGTTTAAAAGTATTGATTGATGGTTAAGCAAGTGGATATAAGGAAATTGATTTTGCATTGAGACCATTAGAGATGGTCATATCCCCTGATCTACAATTAATAAATGTAACTACAGTTGCTAACCAAGGTCTACCTAAAAACAATGGATAACCAATTTACTTTTTTTTAGTTGGAGGACAATGAAATCAATAAGATATTCCATTGACTCTATAGTCAAGGTTATATTTTCAATGGCATCTTCTATTTTGGTAGTGGAGTGATCTGCCATATATAAAATTATGGTGGTGGGTTGCATGTCATTCAAATAGAGGCTCTGCATAGTGTCTATAGTCATAATATTGATGCCAACTCCTAAATCTACCAACACATTTGGTATCTCTTGCTATCCAAATTTTTACAGAGATAATGGGACTTCTTGGGTCTCTATATTTTGTTAAAAGTAATTTCTATGTCAAAAGGTCAGCGAGTTTTCCATCAACCTGTATAGTCTTGGGATATTGTCTTTTCTTACCAGGTCTTTTAATACACAAACTTTTGATTACCCTATTTACTTATATAATGTCCCTAATGGCTTGTAATAATGAAATTTCTATGTTCATTTTTTTTGAGTTTTTGTATCAATTTGGATTCTTTGTTTTCCACATCCTTCAATCTTACTCAAAAAAGAGCAAATGGAGGTGTTATAGTATGTTCCTCTTCTTTTTTTGCTTTAGTTTTAGACTCTTCTTCTTTCTTAGTTTGAGTTGGTGAACTTTTTTTTCCTTATGGAACTTATATGATGATGATCTATGGTTCTTGTATTATTCTTCTTGATTTAAGTTGAATATGTATACATTCAATAGCTCCTACCCCTACTTCTTCACCTTGCTCATTTATAGAAACTTGTCTATTTTTTGGATTTGCTACTAGTTGGATAGGTAGTTGGGGTTGGTTTACTTATTCTGTATGGCTCACTTGATTCTATTAAGGAGCTATCAATGCTTGTTGTTGTTGTGGAAACCTTCTTTGTATTATAGTTTGGATTAGGATTCCAAGGTCAATTTATACATTGTTGTTATTATCCTTGAGGTATCCAAGATTATTGGAATGATGGGGTCATCATCCATTATTTTGGTATCCATTCATGGGTGTTCCACTATGGTGGTGGTGCCCATACTTGTGGAGGTGCATGCCATTGAGTAAAAGGAATCCTTGATCCAAATTATTGTGCTTGATTTTTTTGGAAGGTGTTTCCTTGTCTCTGGACATAATTCATTTCTTCCATAGTCTTAGCATTCTAATAGAATTGAATTTTAAGTGTAGGAAGATGAATAAATTTATTTGTGTCATGGTCTTTATTATCACATATTCCACAAACTTTAGTCTTATCTAAGGGGCGATCACTAAGTACATGTTTTAATCTATATTTTGGGTAATAAATTTCTAGTAGTTCAATATTGGATTTGACATTAGCCTATAATCCATCTAATTTTGAATTTAGTTAAACTAGTATGTCTATTTTGAATTTTTCTAATTCTTTCATCAATTGGCATACATCACTAGTTTTTTCCAATTTCCCTTCCTGCTACTAGGTTTTGTTCTAGAGTAGTTGGTACATAATTCTTGGATCTCCAAAAAAAACTAGTTTAGTAATATATCCTTTTCTCATAAGATTTAAAGCATACTATAGGAGTCATCCAATCCTTTAAGTAAAATTGTCTTGACCACTTCTTTTGGTAAGTCATAACCACATCTATTGAGGGCAAGGGCAAACTTATCCAAGTAATCTTCAAGATTTTCATCTTAATTTTGTATAATTTTGAATAAATATTCTTTCCTATTTTTAACCCTACAATAATCTTGATATTTTTTAAAAAATTCATTTTCCATATATCTCCAATTATTTATAGAATTTCTTATTAGGCCCATAAACCACCTCATTGCTCCTTCCTTCAAAGTTGAGGGGAAGAGCTTCAAATTTTAATTGTCTGAAGTGTAATCATAGGTCTAATATAGGACTTTGAACTCAAAGAGAAATTGATATGGTTTTTTAGTGGACAATCATCTAAAAATAGATAAATGGGCTGGAGAAATGTTTTTCATTATTGTCCTATCATCATTCTCAGAGAGAATGGGGTAATAAAAAGTCCTTTTAGGAGGATTTATATTTGGATTTTCCACATTACTTACATTGTCTACCATTAGAAACAAGGTTTCAATAAGATGATGAGATTATTAAATAATTTTTAGTTGTTTATTTAAAGAATCACCCTTTTTTGAGGAAGATTCCTCAATACTAGGATTATCTTCCAACTAAATTTTTTTATGACTAGTTGAAGGTTGATCAAATTCCTCTTTGGCTATATCCCTCTGAAATGATTCTTATAAATATTTTAGAACTTCAAGATACTCACTTGAGGTAATCTTCTAGTCCTAAGTGAAATTTTAGGGGAATTCTAAAGATGAGATTCAATAGCTTATTCAAGACTCTCAAATACGGATGATGAAGGGATTCCTTATATAGGTTATTGAGTAGGATTTTAAACTATAGATGTTGAATGACTTTATATCTTTAGAGGATATCTGGAAATAAACCATCCTTTAGAATCCCTAGGTTGGAACATAAATTGATTGATCTTTGAATGATTTTGTGTTTTTTTTACTATTAGCTTAAAAATTTACCTTACTAACATTTTTCACAAGAAATTACCTAGAAAAGGTGCCAAAAATGATGGGTGTCATTTTTACCGCTTTATTTAACCAATGTATATTGGTGTTAGTTCTTACGAGGGCCAGTGTCCAAGATAGTTTACAGTAAGGTCCTTTATTAATTTTAGTTAACAATATCTTTTTGGGAATTTTGAGTTACTAAAATATAATTCCTATCTTATCCATCTAATCTATTTTTGTAAAATAAACAAATAATTTTGCATGAAATATAAAAGACACCATTCTTTGCTAAATTAATCAATCTAAAAAGTAATCACACTTAAGTTGCTAAAAACATCAATCATTCACTATTCTAGAATAAAATTGTAAATAATAATTCAAACTCACACCTAAAAAATGAAAGTACATCAAATCATTTCTTATGTAATGAAATATAATCAATAATCTATATTTTAAAAAATCTAGAAACTAAGTAACCAATTTGCTTATACAAGAAATGTGAAATCAAACAACTATTTTATTATGCAGGTTATAAATATGAGTTATACAAACATAAATATATATTAATATTTAAATTAAAATGATAAAATAAATACTGAAATAAATCCCCTATCTCTTTGGGGAGTGGACCCTTGCTCACCCTTAGATTCAGGTTCAAATCAAATCAACTTCAAGATATAAAATGAAAGAATAGAACTATTTTTAATACTTGTATTTTAGAAAATGAAGTTTTACAATATATTCTATGTGAAAAATGTTATAAATCATGAAAAGGATCTATCTATTTATTATATACAAAGTAACTAACTGACCTAAATTATATATAACATCTTAACTATTTTAAGACAAGAAGATATTCTGAAGAGATTTGGTGATATTGTTAAGATAGAAAATCATGGCAATGAGATCTTCAAGGTATTGGAGGTTCCCAAGATAGCATTATATAAAACTAACTTTATCAATCAAACCTTACATATTTAAAATACATATCTTCCATTCTATTAATGTTATCTAGAACAACTTCTAAAAATGGAAGATCAAATAAAAATTGATAGCTATATATATATATATATATATATATATATATATATATATACATACATACATATACATAAATAAAACTAATGAAAGAAGACTTTTAGATTGTTATGAGGAATATAGAGAAACTATCTGAGCCCTTAAAAGTGTGTCAAAATCAATTCAACAATGATTTGGGTTGATCCATATCAAAACTATCATAATCTAGAGGTAACTATTGAAATTTGTAGTCAATTGTCAAGATTCATAGCTTACTACTAAAATCCATAGCCAACTATTAAAATCCATAGACAACTATCAATATCTGTAGCTAGACTATATTGATGAATTTCATGTCTTAGATCCTCTTTATCTTCATGGAATCTTGGAAAAACTTGTATTATTACTATTATTACCTATATATAACAAATTATAGGGCCTAAAACATGAAAATATTAGAAAAAAATGCAAAGAAGAGAGATATAGACTTTACATGAGTTCATGAAAATAAGAACATCTATTTACTACCTTATGCTAGTTCTAAATACTAAGATTTCATACAATGTTCACCATTTGTCATTTTTAAGGTCATAATCATAGAATTAATGAGTCATTTTTTGGTCTCATCAATATTTTCATGGGGGTTTTTAGTTCATTTTATTTAATTTAATGAAATTTTAGCCTTGGTCATAGTCTAATCAAGTCTTATGTCAATATGAGTCACCTAGGGGTCATTTTAGAGCATTAAATATAAGTAGAAAGTTTTCATGGCATCTAACTAGTTTAGAGCCATGGAAAAAGTTTTCATATGCCTCAAGAAATTATTTTAGCTATATATTATTATGAAAAAGATCATAACACAACTCTAACTGGACTAGACCATCATGAGACATTAGATAGAAATAGATGGGTCAGTTCACTTGTGCATATTATAAATGTGTCCAAAAAGCCTTGCATGGCCAAAAGATCACATGTGATCAATGCCTTTAGTGCCAAGAACATCCCCTAAAAATATGATTGCTTGACTATCTCTCCATCTTGAGATATAAATCTTTAAATTTGAATAATAAGTTAATGATAGTCACATGGACATCAAAATAAAGCTTGATAATTAAACATTAGGGTTAAAATTATGATGGACATGTGGATGTTAATGATAGGTGCATAGACATAAAAAAAAGTCTCATAAAATATCCATTTGAATTAAAATTGGGGTAGATCTAATAAGTGACATTCGAATGTACATCTAAATCCAATGATGTGAGGATAACCTAATAGATTTAGTGGGTCCAAACAAAATCAATGGTATATGTTCAATCATATGAAGCAGATCAATGGTAAAAATGAGATTCAAAGGTCAAGGAGCTTAGATTGAGTTCAATTCTACAAAATTTAATAATCATATGACCTTGTATTAATGATCAATGGCTAAATGTAAAGGTCTAAGTAATGAGACTCTAGATGAGATTGATAGAGTAAATTTGACTAGATTCTAGATAGACAAGATGAAGTTATGTGTCCTAATGACAATAGACATAGTTTAAAATGGAATTAATAATGTGGAAATGGAATTACACATGGGAAAATATGTAGGATCAAGGGTTATATATCAAATCAAGTCATTCAGACTCATACACTATTATGAAATCTCAATCAAATACCTGAGATGAATAGTGATTGCCAAATGTGAAGAATGAAGTCTAAGAAAGTAATGAATGACTAAAAATGGTGAATAAAAGTGTCTAGAATATATTTAGAAGATAGGAAAACATATATGACTATCATATCATATGTTTAAACTCTTTTAATTTATTTTTAAAGGCTGGAGAGATGATCCATGATGAAGGAAATTTCATGAAAACTAGTTAAAGAGTCTTTACACCATTTTGGAGAGTTTGTCATGAAATATATGGAAAACTATCTTAGGAGACATTCATGGTCTATTTAAAACTCCATTATCCTAAAAATTAATTTGTTCTCATGATTTTACATGTGGCACTATGACCTTTGATATTCTCCACTTCATTCTTTTCTCCTCTTTTTTTGAGTCCTATAATTAACTACCATTTTGGCCTTTGTAAGATAGACCACACCTAGTATGGTGAATCCCTACTAGTTCGATGCCACATGTTACATTATAATAATTCAATAAATCGAATTTTTAGTTCAATAATATCTTGTTTGAGTGTGAAAAGTGATGAATGGTTAAGTTCAATGATTTTATCTTTGCTTTTCCTTGTTCTTTCATGTCTTTTGCATGAAACTCTCATTCTAATAGGTCATATAGAGTGTATTCAAATGTGTTAGGATCATTTCAAGTGTATGATTTTCCTTGGAGTGTACAATTTTACCTTAGGTTAATTTACCTTGTGTTTCTTCATACATCTCCCTCTATATTGAAACACTCATGTTAGAATCCTTTCGGGTATTGAGACTAGTTTGTATGCTTTACTTCTTAGTGATTGAAATGTGGAGGTTATGTGTAAAACATATTGATGTATAACCCCATTATAATAGGTTAAATTCATGAAAATTCAAACTCTTTTCCATATAATCAAGCATTATTATAGGTAAAATCACTTCAAGATATATTTAGGGAGCTAGCCCTTTAATCTAGATGCTCATTTCCACTATAGGCACAACCACATACTTGGAAGTGTTCCCATGTTGCCCAAATATAGAAGAGGATTTAACACCCTCTTCTAGGGTGTAGTATTTGGTGACGATAGTTTGGAATGCCTAGTAAGACCATTATATTTAGGATAACTTATCAAAGTGAATGTTCGTCTTGACAACATCAATTGTAAATTGGTTTGTTACTAAGTGTTTGGTGATTATGTCAAGGTAAAATCTGGTTTAATACCATTTCCATCCTATAAAATTTATCTCATAAATCATGGTTATCACTAGGTCATCCTCTATTATAGTGTTCAACCCAATTAATCCACATATTCATCCTAAACTTCTCTTTGAATTTTAGTATCCTCGACCTAATCTACCCTTGGGAGAACTAGTAGATTTTCTTAGAGAGAAAAATTTTGAAGATATTTTAGGAATTGAAAATTTTGATGAGTTTGAATAATATATGGCTATACCTCATGTTTTACCTACCTTTAACACTATAAATTTAGTTCACCTTCTATTATATGATGTTATTCCTCCTAATTCCACAAAAGGTGTGCTCATATTTAATGGTGAGAGTCATGTTACACCTAGTGAACACATTAGGGATCTCTCTAGTTTTTGTAGCTTCCATAATATCACTCAAGATAACATTTCTATTGAACTTCTTGTCATGTCCCTTAGAGGAAAATATCTTGACTGGTATAGGACTATATAAGGTGGATGCATTACATCAAGGCATGGTTTTGGAGTATTGTTGACCTCAAGATTTAGAAATGAAAGTGATCATGCCCTCTCATACATCAAATAAATGTGATTAAAATTAAATCCAAAGAAATGATGCATGATTTCAATGAGAGGTTTTAAAAGACTTGTTTTATATTACCTCTTCTCATGAGACCACCTTTGAGTTTTGTGTTCCCTACCTACTAAAGAGCCATTAATAATACAATTGCTATCATGCTTCAATCCATGGGGGGTTCCACTCTTCCTAAAACATATGATCTTTTTATCAAAGTTGAGAATGGTCTCATCTAAGATGGAATATTTCATCCTAAATTTTCTATTCCTTCATTATCTCATACTTATACTAGTACTCTATATGTCGCCCAAATACCCAATGCTAACACCAAGTCTAGAGCTTCTCCTAAGAAGGAATATAATGCCATGGACAAAGATGCATATATTCAATGGTTAAAAGGTAAGCTTGGGATAAGGAATATGCAACAAAATGCTTATCATAATCCTTACCCCTATCAACAATAGTATGGTCAAAAAAATGGGAGAGGAATAGGTCAAGGGCATCATAACTTTAATAGGCCTACCAATGTGCAAAACCCTAAATTTACCACCAATGTAAGAGAGATGGTATTAGTTCATAAAAACTTGGTGCAAGGTAGAAATAGGAAACAAGGTCAGTTCATGGATGCTAGTGAAAGTGGAGAGCAAGATCTTATTGCTTAGGGAGGAGTTACTCCTCTCTTATCATTTGAATATGAATCTATGGTGTAGAGAAGTGAAGGTGGGCAGATTCAAGGAGAGATCTTCACAAACTTCCTAGTTAAGGACACTTTTTTGCTTAATCAAGGAACTTCTATTACAAAAAAAACTAGATCCAACAGGAAAAATTTAGGTGGAAATAATAATGTGCTTACAAGTTCATTCAATCCTCATATAAAGTAACAAGGTATGGACATAGATGCAACAACCTCAAATAAATCTACACATATTACAAATCAAAATGTTGGAAGGACTATTCAAGGCACTCCAACTCCTCAGATTTTAAGAACTTCCTTGATTCCAAGAATATAATAGAAAGTACGTATGCCTTATTTAAACATTGTAGATTCATTGAAGAGTACAAAAACATCCATTTGCCTTTGGGATGTTATTCATATGTCAAGTCAAAAAATGCTCCTATATAAATAGTTATCTACTATCCCCACTAGTGTCCCTCCTTTAAATTAAATTAACAGTCATGTTTTCCTTAAAAAATCTCCTAACACTAGTCTTGGTTAAATATCAACATCTGACAGATATCATAGTCATGTAATGTATGTTATCAAAATACTCAATTGATATATATATATATATATATATATATATATATATATATATATATATATATATATATATATATATATATATATATATATATATATATATATATATATATATATATATATATATGCAACTAAGAATTATCTATTCAATTATGACCATTACATGCAAAATTTACAAAACTTAACTTTTTATAAATTGGCTCTTGCTTAACTTGTCTTAAAATTATCATCATAACTATAGTAGTGATTTTCATTGATGATGCATACCTAGGGTTGCACTTGAAGATACAATGGTGGATTGAACTATTGTTACTATGGGAATAATAATATGAGGGGGTGTTAATGTGTCTATTTTTGTTGGAGTTATAGGTGGGTTCAATGTAGTCAAGTTGGTAGGTGGAATTTTCTAGGATGCTTTCTTATTTACATCCAAATCCTAGTAGTGTTTGTACATGTTAACATGTTCTCATATTAGATTCATATTTAGGAGGTGTGGCCTAGTCACGCTGTTCATCTAATCCATGAGTTTTTTATTCTCCACTTTGGTTACTCTAAATCCAACCCTAAAAACTTTCACCTTTGTCACCTTCTTCTTCATTGTGCTCAATTTGGCCTTAATGTATTTTAGGGTCAAACCTTGTAGACTCTACTTAAAGTTATCAGAGGATTGTTTAATCATTTGATCAAATATAGATCAAGTCTCCAACCTACCTATATTATCTTGAATTATGGTAATTACAATCCTATCAAAATTTACTTAGCCTCTTTCTCTTGCTCAGTCAATTTATTTGCTAATGCCTCAAAAGATAATACCCAATCTTAGGCCTCCTACATTGTTATGAATGATAAATTCAAATAATTAGATGCCTAAAATGGGGTCATCAAGTCCAAATGGATGAATAAATTATTATGGGTATATAACACTAGGTAATTTAGTGTACTATCATCCTCTTTGTGGATTTTGAATAATTTGATTATATTATTGACATGTAGAGACAAACTAACTTTGAAAGAATGAATAGAATCAAGAATTTCATATAGCCTAAGAGCTACATCTTTCACATCCTACTCAATGCCTTGGGGAACTTCAATAACTTTTTATTGATATTTGAGTGTCTTTAACTCTTCTTAGAGGTATTATATAAAAATTTCATTCCAATCATGTATGAAAATGGTGGCTTCTGTGTGGGTCTCCATATAGGACTTGAGGTCCTCAATATAAGGGGATTGACCCTTTTATTTATTTTTCCTCTCGTTAAGGGAATAGAATTCTTCCCTATCTTCCATGATTAGTTTCCTACCTAATCTATCCTCAATTTTACACTTCCTCACCCTTTACTCTGATGATGAAGCTTTATCAAATAGAAAGCTCACCATTAGTAATTTAGTTATCTTCATATTAGGCCTCTTAGAGGTCAAGGGTCCTAATTCATTAGACTAATCTATAAGAGTGAGCTTTGAAGTATCTAAGGACGAGATTATTATTAGACATAGTCTCTTGGTGTCCTAAGAATGTCATGGTTTTCATTGATGTAAAGCTTGGCCATGACTAATAATGCATTAATGACAAAGTGATCAAATTGATGGTTTAGAGAGTGTTTTTTTAGTTAATTAATTGATTGATGATATTAATGGTATGGACATGTTATAAAGACCCTATGGGATGTTATGAGTGATTAGAGTGCTTATTTAAGTGAAAAAAATTCATCATAATAGTCCTATGAATGTCTAAACTCAAGTAGTCATCTTGGTAGATAAGGCCAAGTAAGAATTTTGATGAGATCATATTTCACATATGTGAAAGTTTTAGGAGTAACTTAATACATGGATGGTTTTCCCTATGTGAGGAGATCATATGGTTAAAATTTTAGGTCATGAGGTTGAGTGTAGAAATTTTTATTAAGGTGTAAATTTGGCCTCTCAGGTAGAGTTCAATAAGTTCCCATACTTAGAAAAATTTGCATTAATGAATATCTATAGTGAGTGTTTAATCAGATCAAAGAGTTAATGGTGAGAATTTAATCTAAATAGATAAGGATATAATAGACTACATGATATTTTTATTAGTGATATAATGGTGTGTATTTATTCAATATGTTAAAGGATTCTCAAAAGGCATGTAGGGATACCAAGCCATAGAAGTTCATTGGAGTCAAATAGTCAATGTGCTTAGAATGCATGTGAGGGTGCCAAGTGTCTTAATTGTAGAAGCATAGATCAATGATCAACAATAAAAATTGAAAGGTAAATACCAATATAATATAAAGAGATAGTTGGAGAAAATTTTATCTATATTCCATGGGACATGAGACAAAGACATGTGTCTGTAATATTTGCATGTACCAGTGATCATTGGTATTTGAAAATAATAAATGAAAAACCAGTGCTTAGTGTTTATTCTATATATTTTGATCTAGGATGAATTTAATGGTAGATTAAAAAGTAAATTTTTAAAATAATTTAGGGAAAATCCACCAAATTTTATTAAAATATTTTAATGTTTGTATAGTCAAAGATATTAAGCTCCAAAGAAGACTATGTGTATGACCATGTTCTGCAAGTGATCTATGAAGGATAATTGAGTTGTTATTAATAGTATTTTGATGTTTAAATATGAAATATTTATTTGATACTATTTTATATTCTATGAGGAAAATTTTTATGTATTTTTGAGGCTTCACCAATCCATTTTTAGTGTGAACAATTGCTTAGAAGTTGAATGTGTTTTTTGAATGTACTGGCAAATTGAGTGACCATGTTACAGTAGTGAGTGCAAGGTGTTATAATAAGAATTGAAGAATAAAATGAGTATGGAGATATTATATAATTCTATAAATATTATGATAAATTATTTAATGTCATGATATGCCCTTGATCGGATATGGAGAGTCAAAATAGCTTTATTGTATTTTGACTATATATGACTAGTCTGAATAGTCATTTTGAGAGAGTTGATTTGAGTGATTTGAGACTTTGTTTAAGTGTATAAGGCACATGGAAGTATTTAAAAGGTAATAAATGGTTAACCCATGTGAAATAATCATATTTATATGTGAAATAATTAATTGTTTGGTTCATAAGTTTGAAACTATGTTTTCTATATATGAGCTAGGAGACCTAATTGGTAGGTTTAAGTGTTGAGTTGGTGTTCCAAGTGGAATGGACCCATGAGAAAGTTATAAATGGTATATTGGAGATATTTTTAATGTGTTATAATAATTTTTAAAGGATTAAGGTATTCCATGTAGTCTCACATGTAATGTGTGAGTATGAAGGCCTAATTAATTTAGGCCTCACCAATACCTAATGATGATTTGGGGATAATGAGGTAACTACCAAAATATGAAGAGTGTATTTATTACATATAAAATTTATGAGGAAATATTTAAAATTTATAACAAATATGTAAATCATCTTGTCTTACCAAGATGGGTTAAAGGAAGAGAGTGGTATAAGTACAAGGTCTAATTGAGCTAATTATGTGTGTGTGTGGAGTCAAGAAAAGGAGAGAATCTTTAAAATATAAGGTACAATTAAATTAAGACCATAAGAGTGTGAAAAATATAATATATTATTGTATAATTAATTTGATGTAGGAGGATGCATATACCATTAGACCTAATGAGCGTAGAAGATGTAGTTCAAGCAAGTTAGCCCTAGAGGCAGCTTGAGAGATATTAGAGGTGAATAGTGCAGACAAAGGTGATAATCATTAGTTGAAGAATAATAATAGGTCTTCAATGTGATATATATAGGTAGCTAAGTGAGTTATTGGTTTCCTAATGGTGTTGGTTCCTCCTTGGAAGATAAATTTTGCTAAAGGTCTAGTCATTGTGGGTGCTCATCTAGATAGGGGTTGTAGCTCTTTATGGGTTTTGGTGTCTCACTAAACTAAGAGATGGGTGTTACTTGATCAGTTGGTATTGGTATAAGTTTTTGATATTGTTTTATAATACTACATTCCATATTGTAGGGTTTAATGGGTTTTATCCCCCAGGATAGTTTACCACATATATGATGTTTTCATGTGATATATGTTCTTATGTATGCTTTAAATGTATGTGCTTTCATGTTTATGTTACTTGATCAAGTTGATGTATGATTAATTTTTAAGAGTTTTTAATTGAATTAGATTATCTTTCATCATTGATTCACCCCCCTCTTAGTGATTATACCTCTAACAATTAATATCAGAGAAGGACTGTCTTTACAAGTTTAACCACTTGAAGGTAATCCCAGATACAATATGGCTAAACAATTGAAGAAAGAGAATAAAGAGTTGAAGGCTCAAGTGGAGGTTACTTATGCTTATCTAAAATTAAGTGAATAAAATTTCAATCATCTCAAGGTACTTTTTGAGAAGTATAGATGTAAATTGAGCGAGTTTGATCAAAAGAAGATCATGGCCTCAAGATATAAGGCTATTAAGGATGAGTGCATCAAGATCAATAAGGAGCTAGAATCCTTAAAGGAAATATCAATATAAAAATATCATAAAGAGAATATCAACATTATTAAGGATTAATTAAGGGTTATAATAATAAATCTGAGTATAAAAGAGGAAGAATGTAGACATCTCAAGACTCAGTTAGAAGAGACAAATGCCAAGTTGAGTTCAAAGCAAGGTGAACATGATGATTTGAAGTACAATCTTTATTATTAAATATTAATGAATAAAAATCATGTATATTGAGGTATGACATGAATAAAAAATATAAAAAAGATAAGGAGACCATCCAATATCTCATAATTTAGTTAGAGGTTGCAAGTTCAAGTATGAGAGCTAAAGAGGATGAGAGCATTCAATTGAAAACTAAGCTAGATTAATTAAAGGATGAGCATGATCATTTTTTTGTCAAGATAAATAAGAATAATAAAGAGAAAGATAGGTTAGCTCAAGATAAGAAGGTGAATATTGATTAGGTAACCAAATGTTATAATATATGAAAGTTCATTTCATGGTCATTTTTTTATATGTAAGCTTTTTGGTCATAATGTGAGAAATTATATAGAGAAGAGTAGATGGTTAGATAGAGGTATGGATAATGTATTCTACTATAAATGTAATGACATGGGACATATTAATAGATTGCTCCATACAATGCATGGGAAAAGACAAACCCAGGTATGGAGACCTAAGACAATCAAACTTGAGCATAGTGAACCTAAGAGATAATATGCTATTTGTTTCAATTATCTTCAAGTTAGTCATATTGAAAGATATCAATAATCAAGATCTAAAGTAATCAAAAGGAGCATGGACATCTTAGTGTGCTCAAGAAATGTCAATTCTGGTATGGAATCCTAAGGAAGTTAAGACCATGAAAACTAATTTAGGTAAGCTAAAAGATCAAGGTGGACTGATTACTAAATCGAAAGAAGAATCAGATATGAATAAGGTTCAAGAATGCCAAGAGAATGTGTCATCTATTTAGATAGAAAATAAGAAATAAAATTTAGTTCAATTCAAGCTCAAAGAAAATACCAAAATGCTAATTGAGGCTAGTTCTGAGGTATGTATGGATCCAAGATAATATCCTACTATTGTTAGGAATGTTTCATGTAAATAACATCAATTTTCATTACCCATTGATGAGATTTTTTATTTAGTTGAAAATCTATGTCATGAATCTTTATTGTCTCCATATGTTGTCAATCTAATCTTGGAATAAAAGGATAACATATTAGTGGATGAGCATGTTATTTTTATTAATCTTAAGAAGAAGAAGAACTATTAGTATCAAATGACCAAGGAGGAGGAGAAAGAGGAGTTGCAGGAAACTCCTAGTTTCACATTGTTTTGGGACATTATGGGTCAGGATGTCTCTCTATAGGATTTAAGGAGACACTTGACATCAATAGGAAGCATAGTGGATGTCATTTGAGATTTGGTTGATGTTTCTTGACAATAAAGGTCATAAGAAGATGTTGGTTTTGAAGGTTTATAGGTAGAGAATTTAGGTTTCCAAGTGCTGATGAAGGTTGGTGATTTATCAAGATATTCTATTGCATAAAAAGGTATGTTGATCTTGTTCAAATGTGCTCAAGGTATGTTCAAGTTTTTTGGTCATAAAGGTAATAATTTTTTAGTTGATTAAATTGATTAAATAATGAAGATAAGGTTGATATGGAGTTTGAGGAGAATGTGTTGTCATATCTTTGATATCATGAAGAATGTCTCTGATTTATTTAGATGGTAAGTTGTGTATGTTATGGAGGTGATAATGTTCTAAAGATAAGATGTTTCCACAAGAGCTTTGACTCAATTTTTACTAGTAGACCTATTCGATTAAGAGGACTTGTTGAAGATGTCATGATCTAGGTGAAGCATGGAGTTAGGGGAGATAACTTAGATAGTTTTAAAGGCTTGAATAACTATGCATGATGTGAGGGGGAACATATGTGAGATGTTTTATTCATGGTGGATATATGAATAAGTTTTATATAGTTGTGAATTCAAGAATATTGATATGATGACTTGACCAAACCAAGTCATGTGTTTTGATAGGGTATTGAATATTAATGCATTATAAAAGAGAGCTTGTGAGTTTTGTAGGTAGATAAGCTGAAGGATCAAATAATCCCAATTTCATATTGGTGTATGTCAAAGGGGGAGCAATTGATTCATATGCATTAATGTATGTAAGTATCTTGAGCACCTAAAATAGTATTTGAATGCATACATGATGTTAATGAGTGGCTTGGAGAACTATGAATGACATGAGATGGATCATGTTGTTATGGGGATCTTTCTAATATTTATGAGAAGTTTGTTAGGTCAATGATAAAGTTAGAATATTGAGGAAGAGACCCTTTGTCATTAATGTCGAAGGGGGAGAAAGATCATAATGGATTTGTTAAGATTTAGAGAAGGCATTATGAGTGTGGTTTACCATCAATGAAAAAGGGGGAGATTGTTAGACATAGTATTTTGGTGTCCTAATAATTCCATGGTTATCATTGATGCCAACATTGGTCATGATTCATAGTGCATTAATGACAAAGTGATCATATTGATGGTTTGGAGAGTGTTTTCTTCATTAATTAATTGATGGTATGGACATGTTAAAAATACCCTATGGGATTTTATGAGTGCTTATGAAAGTGAATGGAATTCATCAGAATAGTCATATGAATGTCTAAACTCAAGTAGTCATCTTGGTAGACAAGGCTAAGTAAATAGTTTGATGACATCATATTTCACATGTGTAAAAGTTTCAAGAGTAGTTTGATACATGGATGGTTTTCCATATGTGAGGAGATCATATGGTTCAAATTTTATGGTCATGATTTTTAACTTAGAAAAAAAATTATGGTGCAAAGTTGGCCTCCTAGGAAAAGTTCATTAAATTCCCATACTTAGCCAAATTTGCATGATCAAAGATCTATAATGAGCATTTAATCAGATCATAGATCTAACATCGATCATTTAATATAAATAGATAATGATCTAATAAGTGTGTAATCTTATTAATAGTGATCTAATGGTGTGTATTTAGTTAATATGTTAAAGGATGCTTAGAAGGCATGTAGGGCTACTAAATGGTAGAAGTTAATTGGAGTCAAATAGTCAATGTGCTCAAAAGGAATGTGAGGGTGCCAAGTGTCTTAATCACAAAAGTGAATACCAATTATCAATAGTGAGCATTGAAAGGTAAATACCAGGATACTCTAAGTAGATCTATTAAGCATGTTTGATCTAGATTCTAGGGGACATGAAATAAAGACACATGTCTACAATATTTGCATTTACTCATGACCATTGGTATTTGAAATTAATAGAGGAAAAACCAATCAATAGTTTTTGCGCTATATATTTTGATCCAAGATGAATTTAATGGTTGAATAAAAATAAAATTTGTAAAAGACTTCAAATAAAATATATAAAAGTTGATTATAAGATCTGAGTGTTTGTACAGTCAAAGATATCAAGCTCCAAAGCTAACTATATGTTTGACCATGTTTTTCAAGTGATCTACGAAGGATAATTGAGTTGTTATTAATAGTATTTTGATGTTTAAATATGAAATATATATTAGATAGTGTTATAGAATGCATGAGTACCATCTGTGTGGATTTTGGATGTTTGATCAATCCATATTTAGTGTTAATAATTGCTTATAAGTTGACTGTGTTTTTTGAATGCATTGGTAAATTGAGTGACCATGTTAGAGTAGTGAGTTGAATGTGTTATGAGAATAAATTAAGAATAAAATAGGTATGGAGATATTATATAATTACCTAAGGCTTATTATAAAGTATTGAATGTCATGATATACCCTTGATCAGATATGGAGAGTCAAAATAGCTTGATTATATTTTCATTGTATATGACCAATCTGAGTAGTCATTTCGAGAGAGTTGATTTGAGTTATTTCAGCCTATGTTTAAGTATATGAGGCACATGAAATTTTTTCAAATGTCTTGAAGGTTTCACCTATGTAATATAATCATATGGATAGGTGAAAGACTTGAGTGTTTGCTTTAGAAGTTTGAAACTATGTTTTATGTATATGAAGACCTAAAGAGTAAGGAGATATAACTGGTAGGTTCAAGTGTTAAGTTGGTGTTCCAAGTGGCTTGGAACCATGAGGTAGTTATAAAGGGTCTATGAGATCTAGGTTTGATATGTTTGAAACATTTGTAAAGGATAAAGGTGGTCTGAGTAGTCTCACATGTAATGTGTGAGTATGAAGGCCTAATTATTTTAGGTCTCACCAAGAGCTAATGATGGTTTTGGGCTAATGAGGTAATGACCAACCTATGAAGAGTGTGGTTACTACATGTAGCATGCATGAGGACCTATTTAAAAGGTATAATGAATATGTAAATCACCTTATTTGACCAATATGGGTTAGAGGAAGAGAGTGGTATAAGTACAAGTCTAATTTAACTAATTGTGCTAGTTGTGTGTGTGTGGAGTCAAGCGAAGGACAAAGCCTTTAAAATATAAGGTATAAGTTAGTCAAGACCATCTCAATATGAAAAATATTAGAAATGCTTTTATTATTAAGTTTATGTAGGAGGACACACATGCCATTGGACCTAATGAGCCTAGAAGAGGTAGTTTGAGTAAGTTAGCCCTAGAGCTAGCTTGAGAGATATTGGAGGTGAAGAGTTCATACAAAGGTGATCATCATTAGTTGAATATTATAAATAGGTGTTCAAGGTGATGTATTTAAGTAGCTGAGTAAGTGCCATGTTTTTTAGTGTGTTATTTCTTCCTTTTAAGATAAATCCTGATAAAGGTCTAGTTGTTGTGGGTGTTCAGCTAGACAGGGGTTATAGCTCCTTGTGGCAGTTATGTATCACTAAATGAAGGGATGGGTGTTATTTTATAATTTGGTGTTGGTATAAATGTTGGATCTTATTTTATAGGAATATATTCCATCTTGTAAGGTTTAATGGTTTTATCCCCCAAAAGGGTTTCCCACATATATGATGTGTTCATGTGATATATTCTCTTATGTATGCTTTGGATGTATGTGATTTCATGTTTATGTTGCTTGATAAAGTTGATCTATGTTGCATGTTTAAGAGTTTGGAATTGAATTGGATTATCTTTCATCATTGATTCACCCCCCTTGAGTGATTGTACCTCTAATAATTCTACTTATGCATGTTCTTTAAGTTCTTTCTCAATTTGTGTGGAAGGATTAGGCATTGATATCCAAATGATCTTTGACAAATATATATTTATATATTATGGAATTAGATGGAAAACAAAGACTAGATACCTCCTCAGTGCACTCTTGGTAGTAACTACTATGGTTATGGTGGTTGAAGTGGAATAAGGCAAGGGTAAACCTAATTGGATAGAGGGATATACAATTGGAGGGATGGATTGGGTAATGGATGGAATGGATAAAGATAGCATTGATATGGTGGATGGTAATGGAATGGAAACTATAACAGTGAAGGGTAGAGCATATATAATGGTTGGGTTCAAGAAAAGAAAACCTACAAAAGCTCCCATGGAGGAATGAATGTGGACACAACTGGCTCAAATTTGATATAAATTGGTGGTATGGCCATTAAAGGGAAAATGTCTAAAGGAGCTATGAGAAAAAGGCCCTTACTAAATGGTTCACATATGAGAGGTGCCTTAGCCTTGAGTGTTTATAGACTTAATACCTTTGCCTATTGTAGCTCTTCCTCATCCACTTGTTATGTTGAAGGGGTCTATGGTCTATCTCCCTTAGACTTCTTTTGATAGGTTTTAGTTATTTTTATTGCCTATGAGATTGTTTCCTATGATATAAGAGAATGGGGATTAATTCTTGGTGTTGGGGTTAAGGAAGCCATTATTTCCTCTTTATTAGAGAAATCCATGTATATAATCTTAGATTCTACTTTATGTGCATTTCCTTCTACTTGATTCATCTCCTTAGCTAGCTCTTGCTTGACCTATATCAGTTAAAATGTGGAAGCTTGAACTAGGAACACTAGTTCCTCTTCTACTTATGTGGAAGAAAGCAACTATTCTTCCTCAACTTGTTCATCTTGTTCTCTAATGAGTGGTACCTTATCTACCAACTTTTCTTGGTCTTGAGGTTGATCTTGAGCTATTTGGGGATATAATACCTCTCTTTTTAGTGGTTTTGATGGCCTTCCACTTTAAAAATTAGAGGATATCCATCCTATAAGAGGTGTAATCCTAAAATTTGATTCAATGAGTGTAAAATATGAATCTTCCTACATCATTCTAAACTAGTCCTCATTCAATCATGCAATTGTGGCCCTTTCCTTGACCTCCTCATCATATTTGGCATTCAAGAAGTGAAAATCATGGTCTATTGGTTAATGCTTATAGGTGAGGCCAAATGTATGGATTTTATTTTGGACCTTGCCATGAATATCCTAGTCTATGTGAAGAAGGATAGGTGATTCATATGCTTTTATAGTAGGGGTACCCACTCTAGGTGTACAAAATAGATGCTTGCATGGAAAAATAGTATATTTAGAATTTTCATTCCCACATGGATTCCAATTATGAATTAAGTTATTGGAATGGGTATCTTGGCATTCTATTTCAAAGTAAAACTTTCCCCAAGGAGAAGCCACCTTGATAATGCCCACTCTGCATTGTTATATTTCTTCTATATAATAATAATATGTAGATCAAAAGTAGCACATATAATAGGCAATATCAAATACATATTAAACACTTTTACTGATATATACATGAAAATAATGTTGTTGTTGACATATTGAAGGTATCCTCCATCCATTATTTTCTCTTCAAAGAAGAGGCCCCGTAATAGATCAATGCATGTCATAAATTTTGAATTCATAGCTACATTGTGTAGGGATTAATGTTTGAATAAGAGTAAGTCCTTCAATAGCTATTTATATTCAACTATAATATCCTCCTTGATTAAAAAGGAGTCTATGTTTTCCACTCCTTCCCATAATGCTAAGTAGTTCAGATAGCATCCATCAAATGTAGTAGCATCAAATACACTATCCAAGTATTTTATAGAATATTTGATTTAGATGATGATTCCATTTATATTGGTATGCTCCAAGTTTTCAAAAATTGATTATATTCACTAAGCTAAATTTCACAAATCATAAATCACTTAGGTATAAATTAGGATTTTAAGATTGGTTGAGGTTGAATTTTAGATTTAAGATGGAATGATGTGAACTCAATTAGTTTCTTGATGTAAATATATTTCCAACATTGATTTCTAGTTTTTGTAACCTTACTCATTAACGTCTATGATCTAATCACCTTCATTCAATTAAAATTTGACCACCCTATTCTAGTGTACATGTTATGTAAGATGCCTTATCATTTGAGGTGCCACTATGTAGCATTCCTTATTTTTTTATGTGTCATTATATATATTAATCATTATAAGTCAAACTTTGATTTTGGGCAAAGAGACTCCAAAGCATAGAATGTCTTTCAAAAATATTTTCCTTGAAATACTTTATCCAAAAGTTTATGAAATAAAGTTTCCATAACAAGCCTTGCCAAAAACAAGGTTTGCAAATGAATAAGTATTCTTTGTAATGTTATGTTTCAAGAAAAAGTCATTCCATGAAATGTTCCCAAAGAGAAATCTTTTTAAATGATTATTCCCAAAACAAATCCCCTAGTGAGAAATTTCTTAAAAAGAATCCTTCTGAAACAAAGATTCTAATGAAATATCTCTAAAATAAAATTTGACAAAATGAATCTTCATAAAATAAATTCACCAAAACTATGTTTTAAAAATGAAGTTTCTAAATTGGAATATCCAAAATGAAAGTAGCTGACACAAAGCTTCTAGTGAGAAAGTTTTTGAAATGATTATTTTTGAAATAAAAGTTTCCAAAGAAAATTCTTTGAAGAATATGCTTCTGAAGAGAAAAGATTGGGATGAAAGCTATTGATGAAAACATGTTGAATTAAATTTTTCCTAAGTTAGACTTATTGAAACAAACCTACCGATGAGAAAATTTCCATAGAGACTCTTTTTGAATCAAATGTTTCTGAAATAAAGTCACCAACAAGAAACTTTATACATAGAATATTTTCAAAGAGAAATTTCTAAATGAAATCTTAAAAACACCAAACTTGATAAAGTAATGTATCTCTAAAATAAAATAATCAAAATTCTTGTCATACAAAGCCATTCTTTCCATCATTTTCATTAATAGGGTTAGTCTAAATATGTACTTCCAAATAAAAAAATATACCACAAAATGATTCAACATTAAAAGCACTAAATTTATACAAATAATATAAGTATCATAACCCTCAAAAATCTTAGGTACCCATTCAAGATATTCCTTATTTCCAAAATCAAAGGGGTTCCCCACTTTTCAAATAAAAAATATAGGGTGGGGTGTGTTGAATACAACACTATTAATGACCTAGTATGGGTCTCCATATAGGACTTAAAGTCCTCAATGAAAGGGGACTAACCCATTATTATATCTTGTCTCTTAGAAAGAGAATAAAATTCTTCTCTTTCTTATAAAATCAAGTTTTACCCTTTGTTTTCCTCTATATTTATTTTCCTCACCCTTTGCACATAGCCAATAGACTTATCAAACAATGAACTCACTATGGATAGCTTAGTTATCTTTAGGTATGTCATCTTAGAAGCTTATGATCCTAGTTATTTGGCCTAGTTTGGAAGTGTCAATATTAATGGGTATAATAGGTGTGTCTATATTTTGGTATCTTTTATAAGCTAAGTATCAAGATCTAGCTTGGGCATGGTAGGCCATATTATTTTGGACTAGTATACATTCCCTAGATGTGGCATTAGGTGGACAATGTAGAATGGTTTCTTTATACACATAATATTTTCAAAATTTTATCACTTATTGACACATTATATCTTGTATTAACCCATTGAGTCTTAATCTATCTAAGTACATGCTTTAAAGAGTACAATGAGAAAGGGGTGGAAAGACCATTGGTGCTTCATAAGATTATTGTCCCTTTTTCCACTTTCCATCTACACGCTTGTATTTTAAAATCATTTACCCTAAGATTATTCTTCTCTATTGTACCCATTACAAACATTTGTCATATCATTGTCCTCCTTTTTCTTGCATTGACCCCCTTTCTCTAGTTGACTGTACTAGGTCGACTAGGTTGACCCTATATAATTTTAAACCTCTAATTACTATATAGGTTTGACTAGGTTGACCCTACACTATTTTTGGGTTGTTTTCACTTGAGAGTTTTATTAGCCCTTTGACTGACCTAGCTTGAGATCTAGTGATTTATCTCCCAAAAACACACAGGGTCAACTGGGTCAACCCCATACAACTGACATATTCAAAAGGATTTAGGGAAAGATTTAACTAGATACACAAGTTCATTTCCAACCATTTGAGAATAGAGAAGTGAAGAATAATAATTAAGAATTAAAATATAATTATTGACTATTATACTTGAATAATAAGGCTTATGGTTCCATACTTTATTTGGAGATATAGACCTTGTCTTATGGATAAGTATTTTATATGCATAGATAGGTTAGGTAGTGTAATAATGATTTGTCTTTGTTATCCTTACATACCACATAATTCTCTTGTGAAGCACCTTGGCCAAGGGAGAAATTAATTCTTGATGGGTTCATCTTCAAAAGTAAGTATTCCTAACTTTATTTCTTTCTCTTTTGTAAGAGTAGATAGACAATGAAGTTATGCTTTTATTCTATTCATTAGGATTTTGTATACATTAACGTGAGTATATGTCTTATAAGGATGTTTAGTTTAGTTTGTTTTATTTTTAAACCCCAATTTTTGCCATAAGCTTTGGTGTGCACTAGATTAGATTTAATTTCTTGGTTATTATAATAGATTGAATATCAAAACCTAGGACTCTTTTATTGTTTTGTGATTGTGTTAGATTGTAGGCTTTGGAACCCTTCCTATCATGGTGTATTGTGACAAATGATCCCCTAATCAGGTCTAATAGATCCCCATATTGGTCATTCTTCCACTTAACAAATTTATTTCCAATTAGAAGTGTAAGTATATTATATCTTCTCTGAGCCAAGATTGATTTATAGACATGATGCATTTTTGATTGCATACATTCTAGTGAACCCGACATGAACTAACCCTTGTAGGATTTATTCACTTTAGTTATTTTTCATCATTATTTTTATCATATAGTTTCCATACTAGTCCAAATATATTGACCCATCTCTAATCTATGTGTGTAGGTTTTTAGGTACAAGCTATTGGATTGACCCTGTCAACCTAGTATAGGTTTTTAGACTTCCAGACTTCCAACCTAGACTACTAGATCAACCTAGTAAAACTAGTACAATTTATAAAATTTAATACATCCATATTCAAGATAATAAGTCAACCCAATTGACCCTATATATTTTAGGTAGTCAGCAATAGGTTTCTATAAACCTTGATCAACCCAAGTGACCTAGTTAGTAGAATTAAAAGCATATATCAAGGTTATTGAATAAAAATATTCAGTCTCTACATCTCTAATACACCAAGGCTTATTTCTACTTCTCTATCTCTTTCTTTATAGTCTTTCCTTCACAATTTGAAGTCTTTAAAATTACCCCTACATAGTCAACTAGATCGATCATATCAACCCAATTTTATGTTTTATGCATTATCTAGATAACTAGGTCGATTATGACAAGCCTATTTATTTTCAAACCTTGCTTTCACAATATAGGATTGACCCTGTTGACCTTATTGTGTATTATGTGCATACATTGTTCACTATATCAACATTGTACCTTGTTTCAAAGTTATAATTAACCTTATATGCTACTAATTAGCTCACACTTTCTTTTTTTATTTCTTACATGCTTCGAATAGATCACATAATTTAATTAGGTGGTTTTTCAATAAATAACTTGGTTTCACTATTTTATATTTTATGTACACATGAATAAATCACAAAATGTAAATAAGCATTTTAAAATTTGACTAACCAAGGCCAACCTAATTGGATTTCATCACCAAAGGGGAAGTTGACTTGATGTTTTGGTCAAGTATAAAGTATGGTTAATGGTATATTATGGATAATCACTTGAAACCCTTATCACTATAGTGTGTTAAGTGACAGGGTAGGCCCCAAAACCAAACCTATATCATTACCGCTAAAAATACCTTTCAACCCAAACTACTTGAAAGCATCTTTATTTTTCCTTTTAGTTCCTTTATTATAACCAACTTCCCATCACATTTAAAATCATATTCTAATAATCTAATAAACATTCAGGTTGACTAATTAGTTATCTATTTACTTTCCAAGTTTATTATTTTCTCTTTACTCAATTATATTTTGTATTGAAAAAACTTACATTAGTCAGTGTTGGTACATGTTTTTGTGATCTATGATTCAATTTGATTAGACAACATTGATATAATTGATTATTTATTTCCTTTCAATTCTTTTCAAATTAATTTTAAAAATTATCTTATTTTTATTCACAATCTGTTATAGGTTTCTTAATTTTCCATATCTATTGTACTAGGTCAACCTTGTACCTTTTTCAAACATCTATTCATTATAATGGATTGACCCAGTCAACCTTGTACTATTTATATATCTTGTTTACTCTTTTTCTATCCTCTGTTTACTATGATAGATTGACCCAATTGACTCTATACTATTTATAAAATGTGTTTATGTGCTAGGTCAACCTAGTTGACCCTGTACTATTTTTATCTTTTTTTGTTGCCTTTATTTCTCATCTTCCTTTCCTTCCTTTCATCATGGTTTTTTTCTTGATGACAACACTAAGTTTTAGTCAATAGACATGAATAATTTTACCAATTCTCATAAGGTCTCCCATAGATAGAGTAGGGCTTCTTTTTTGGATGCTAGTAACGTTCACATTGTCACTCATATAATGAAATATGGGTCTCCCCCTAATACCTCTTTATAGTGTAATCATCTTTTCTCATTATAAGGCCAACTTGAATTAGAGTATACCCCCAAAATACTCTTATTTATCTTTGAATTTCTTCAACATCAAAGAAAATATCCTTTTACTATTTACAATCTTGTGATTAGTGGTCAATCTAAAGAGTATCAAAAACCTATTCCTACATTATCAACTAGATTTTGGAGTACCACATTCTTTTATTCTCAACCTCTTCCTTTGACTATGACCCCTTCTCATACCATGGCCTATTCTTATCTAACTTCCTCCACCTCCATGCCTAGTATATCAACTAACATGGTAAGTTTTACATCTAGTGGGCATCTCATAATATCCACTATCATCAATCCTTCCACTAGTGCATCAGTTGCTACCTAAGGTAATCATGCTTCTAGTTCTTCTTCCTCTTAACCATTCACTAGTCCATCTTTTGATACACAAGAAAAAGTTTCCACTAGTGGTCCACACTCTCATAATTCCTCTCAAGCTCCTATCAACACCAATAGTGGTACCCAAGCCACTAATACCACCTCTAATGATTCTAATAATGCTAATTAAACACATTAACTATTATTACAAATACTCAATCAAATGAATACCTTTCAAGATCATAACACAAATTAAATAATGAGAATGCAAAACCACCTTCTCTATCTTCAAACTCATCCTTAACCAATGGCTTGGGGCACACATAACTATAATGCCCCCCCTCCTATTAAAAATTCTCAAGGAAATCTCATTAATCAATCTCCCTTGGTCAACAAAACCATTAAGCATATCCAAAATTAACCTCTCATTACTCAAATTGATAAAATTGATATAGGAGGTAGCACACCTAAAATTTCATATAATGGATCAACCGATCCTACCCTTCATCTTAAAACATTTAGAAATATTTATAATTATTGGGTCAAATTAAAAACCTTTGCTACCACCAAACTCTTAGCCAAAACTCTCACAGGTGATGCCTTAGATTGGTACAACCAACTTATAACTCATTCCATTACTATTTTGAAGGATTTAGTTAATGCTTTAGTTCAATAATTCTAAACTAGTGATCTTCCCAAAAATACTTTAGCCCACTTCATAAATTGTAAACAACTTGAAAATGAATCTGTTCAAACCTTTGTTAAAAGGTGGAAAACTTTGTCAAACAAATGTGAACATAACATGGTTGATGATAATATTTTCCATCTCTTTACCAATGCCCTTTTTCCTAAACATCAATATCATGTCCGTACTCTCTCTCCACATACATTGGAGGAGGCTATTGACCAAGCTAAATGATAAGATTTCCTTATGTGTCAATTCAAGCCACACAAACCTTCTATAGGTCCTTGTCTCTTAATTAAGAACAAAAATCACAATTTTAATAAAGATGGTGTTATAGATTATTATGACACCATTCACAATGTTCAAGCTATCATTCCTACCCCTTCATTAGAACTAGCTCCCTCTTTTCAGAAATATACCAATCCTCACTTATCTTCACCAAACAACATAAATGTTCATAAACCTTTATCTTCGCTTGAATTGCTTAAGCATCTACCTATGCCTCTTCCATGAAAAATTGACCCTACCCATCCTATGAAATCCTGGTATGATCCTAACAAGTTTTGATGGCTTCATGCTAGTTGGGTTCATTCTCATGAGGCCTATAGACAACTTTGTAATTTAGCTATGAAATTTCTTATTGGTCCTAATTTTGATCATGATTCTATCATTCAAAATCATAAAAAAGCTTATGAAATTAATTTTAAGGATTATAAATCACATGACAAAACTCAAGCCTTGAATCAAGCCAATGTTCATTTGGCTATCTACAAAGACCCTCTTCCTAATCATCAACCTATCCAAGACAATCAAGATAAATACACCCCTTCCACCAATAATGTATAAAGTCTTGTTGAACCCACTTCTAAAGAGAATGTGCTTAACATGTCTAATATACAAAGGGTGGTTACTTTTATAGATTCCCAACCTATCTACATTCCTCCTTCATCTCAAACATATCATGTTATCCAAGATTCTTCCCCAACTCATTTAATTGAGTTAGGGCAAGATGACCTTATTACCTTTAATGACCTAATTTATGATTCTCCCTTGGATAACACTTCTTATTCTATTTCTACCACTCTTCCATCATCTTCTAACACTAACGATGCTCAAATTTCTACTAACACTTCTTCTACCAATTCTAAAAATCAACTTGAACTAGCTACTTTATCATCATAACATAATTTACAACCTTGTTTTACAACTTTTTCTTCTTATCAACATAAATTCTAGTGCACTTCAACTCCTCCTTCCAAGGACCTATTTAATCATTATGCACCTATATCTAAAAACCTTCTTATGGGTTATGATGTGTGGGATCCCATTGTGGAAATCACTAATCTCCCATCCTATATTCCATTCTTTGAGCTTATGATGACTTATACACATCATAGAAACTATCTTATGAAACTAGTATTCAAGATGAATATTACACGTCCTCCCCTAATAGGGTGGGAGGAAACCTTATCTAGTTCTGAAGATAGTATATTACAACAATGTGAAGATTTGTCTATCAATGTTGATGAAACTATGGAAACTTATCTTTCCTTAAAATTCTATATAGCTTATATAATTCCTAATGAGATTATGCTTCATTCAAATGATCCTCCCTTATTTATTAGTGTCCAAATAGGTGATATCCAAGTTAAGAATGCATTGATTGATGAGGGTTTTGGAACCTACATTGCCTCTCTCAACTTCATTAAGGCTCTTAAATATTTAGAATACAATATCAAGTCTACACGTATCACTTGCCAATGATATGATAGAAGGAAAATGCCTCCTCTAGGTTGTGTTTGGCTTCTCATTACTATCCCACTTATCATTGTTCATGTGAAGGTGATGATATTTAACTTTCCCCTTTTTTATAACATATTTCTTGGTTGGTCGTGGACTCACCATATGAGAGCCATTTATTCTTATACCTACCAATGCATTAAATTACCTCATAATAGAGCCATTTATATGATTCAAGATGACACTATCCCTTGGAATTTTGAATAATTCCAAGACCATGGTATCTTATAAATTCCTACTCTTGAACCTTTACCTAGCATTCCATTCTATGAGTCTCAATGTCCCAACTTTTTCATTAATTCAACTTGAGGTTACAATAGACATCCCAAACTCATTGGGAACATTCCTCCTAAGCTCTTACATTCTAATGATGATGAGTCTGATGAGATTAACCTAAAGATTAAAACTTCCAATCTCTTACCTCACCTCATCTCACAACTTCCTACTTCCTTGTAGCTTCATTCTTGCAAGCCTCTTTGCAATGATATTCCTATAATCTTAACCAAGACTCAACATTCTAGTGACCACACTTCCTTGGATGACAAGGTCATCCCTACTTGTGTCATTGATAATCACACCTAGGATTATGATGATGGTTATTCCCTAGATGATCGATTCTTAGGCAATCTTATACAAGCTTTTGATGCCAAGATTATCTATTATCATTCTTTCTTGCTTGAGTTTTTTCATGTATCTTCCTATATTCCTTCATTTACAGTTATTAATTTTATTATTTTTACTCTTTATCATAGGGTAAAGATGGCACCAACACCTCCATTTTTTGATGAGCCTCGTAAGAGTATGCTCATGAATTGTGTTATGAGTGGGTCTTACCACTTTGTTAGGTACCCTGATCATCATAGTTGGTTTACTCCTAAGATTAGTGTAACCCTACTTAGACATTTTGTAGATCCTTCTCTTCCCTTAGTATAACCCTTATAAGATCCCATTCTCTCTCCCACTATAGTTGAGACACTTCTTTCTACTTTTATAATTGAGCCTATTCTCATTCCTACACTTGTTAATCCTACCCTTGCTTTTCATCCCATTGTTCCTTTCATTGGGCCTAGTTCCATTCATTCTCCACCACCAACTTCCCTTGATGATGGTTTGCTTCCCCTACCTTAGATGGATCCATTTCACATGAAGTATACCAATGAGTCTTCTCTAACTCTTTCACTCTTATTACACATCCTTCCATGAGTGATTTTCCTAAGACCACTCACAAGTGTATTTATTGCTTCCATGGGATAGATAATCATTATTCTACCCATTGTTTCAAGTTACAATAGTATATTGATACTTTACATCCTTCCTCTCCTTCCTTAGACAAATCCATGCTGCCCTTAAAGGTTCTAGTTGAATATATACCTAAGTATGGTGAGGTGCATTGTCTATGACACCAATGTAGTACCCATCACACCAATCATTACTACATCCTTCAAAAACACCTTAAGGATAATTGTATAGCTATTATTTTACCTTATTCCATTCCTCCCATAATAAGTCTTCTCATTCTTCTCATATGGCTCCACCTCTAGTGGTTCCATCCCATATTATAGTCCCTTTATCACCTTTTGTGCTTCCACTCATAATTCTTTCACCTATGGACCTTCCTTCACTCATGGATCCTTCTCCACCATTGATTCATACATATCTTATATATCTCACTCCCACACATTCTCCCAAACATCCCTTGCTTGATTTCCCTCCTCAACATGATCCATTGAGTATTCTTACTTTTTTAATTGAGGAGATTAGAAGAGAAGTATTTTCCCAATTTTCATTAAAGATTGACAAGACATTATCTACAATTCATATCTAGCTTCATAGAGATTTGTTTGATGTCTTGGATAATGTGTGTGGTAAAAATTATCAATATTTGTGAGCACATGCATGGTGATTTTACATTTACATTTTGATTGGATGTGTGCTTTAATTATATTTTTATCTATCTATTATATCATTTGACACTATGTCAAATTCACATTTTTATTATATAACAATTTTACCTTTTGTACTATGTCCTACTTATATTTTCATTTATATTTTCATATGATTGTCTTTTTTATCATTTTTTTCTCTTTTTTTCTTGATTTTTTCTCAAAACTCTCTTCTTGTGTCTTTATGATTGTTTACTTTTTTATCTCTATTTCTCATAGTTGATTATCATTGTGGCTTGGTTATACAAACCTTATTCCCTTTGGTCCTTGTCTCCTTTTACCATGTGATCAGTTAGCCAAAAATCCATCTCATTATAATCTCCATTCACCAATCCACTTTTATATCTCCTTTTTCCCTTCTTCCTTTTTCACAAACTAAGCATATACATGGTTGATACTTGAGATCACATGTTATTTCATTCTTAATCTAAGTGTCCTAGTCAATATTTGTCTTTAGTTACTTAACTTCTTTTAACCTTAGCGTAAATCTCATTTCATGTGTATCACTACATCTCTCATGATTGTCATTCCAAAACCATATGGAGGAGGAATCTTCAAAAGTCATAAAAAGTTAAAATCTAAATCATATTACAAAAAGAATTGATATAAAAGGCAAAAATATTCTTAAAAGTCAAATCACACTAAAATACATGATTCAAAGCACATATCCTTCTTGTAATCAAATATAAAACTCAAAAATTGGCCTGTCAATAGAGTTGAGGTCCTTTGGGGTGTGGTAGGCTAGTAGATTATAAAATTAGAATAAAAAATTCTTTTAGTGCTACCTACTTTCTCATGCAAGTACCCAATCTTTACAGTAGACTGATGGATCTGTAAGGGGTCCTGAGGAATGGGGAACACATCATGGGAATGGAGGTCTATTTTACCTTTTTCTTGTACTAATCTACCATCATGATATTATCTTAGTAACATGCATATATACATACAAATCTTTGTGTTTATAGAAAATATGTTTCCTTTGCACATTGATGGTCACTAGTTACTTAGTGTCTTCTCATGTCCTTAGTATGCCTCTTATCTCCTAAGGTATTCTCATAAGATGCTTACATTATGATTTTTAAACTTCATGTTTCATTCCATATATCCCTCATATTTCCCTGTTAGAAATACTATTTTGTTTGCTCATCACTCTACTTGGGATTTCATTTGTGAGTTTCTTTATAAGATTACAAATAGGACCTACCATTCCTCACAAATTACCACCTTTTTCATTCATATTACCTACATCCTTTATTACTTTAGTTTTCCTATTTATTCTACCCTAGTGGTGTTCTCTCTATTATTTTCTTCATAAGACCATAGATAGGACCTGCCATTCCTCACAAAATTTTCTAATAATACAAGTCACAAACAAAATTACATGTGTCAAATATGAGATAAGACATGATTGATTATGAAGTTACACATCATTAACATGATTCCTAGCTTGATTTAGTGTGTTTTATGCTTACTTAATTTCTATTTTGCTTTTATATTCTTATTTTTGGGGTGCATGTAAGAATATAACCATTGTTTTAATTTTTCATACTTCCCAACTTGAATTAATGTGATAAATTTAAGACCAATCTTTTACCAATTTTTTTAATCTTATACTTTCCAATGTGATTTACTATAATTTATTGACTTTATTAAAAAAAAATTTATACCATTTGTGCCTTTTTACATACCTTCCATTTTATTACATTGTTTTCATACTTCCCAATGAGATTTTACCATCCCTTGGTTCTTTATACTTAGTAATTTTCTTGTTATTACACATTTCCAAACTTGAAATAGTGTATAATACATTTTTGATTGATTATATTTTACCATGTCCTTTTTTCCTATTTCTTTTTACCCATGAATGTGTTCTACATAATGCTAGAAAAGAAACCACATCTCATATATTTCCTATAGCATATACAAAAACAACTAAATACATGTGCTAGAAAGAAATATATCAAAAGAATACACAACCACAACCATAATCATGACAACATACACAATCAATATCAAATATGCCAAGATGATATATATATATATATATATATATATATATATATATATATATAATGAGTTTTTGATATAACAAGTAAAATCATTTATAATTATCTAGCTCTATGGTTGGTCTCCATCTTATCTATCTCATGGCCTAGCCATGATGTCTATTGAAGCCTCAATCTAACTACTTTGAATAGTGCACTAGAAATAGGCCATTTGAGCTCTTAGTCCCTTTACCTATCCCTATAGGTGTGCTATATGTGCTTGTGTCTATGCCAATTAGGTTAGGGTCATTGTATGTGCCTATATCATCTACATCATTCTAACTAGATGTGCAGCTCTTTCCTTTGTCAAGGCCTATCATGCCTATATCTCTTTTACACCTATCTATGTTGGTGTTTGTATCCTCTTTTTGTGCTTGTATCTACCTTGTTGAATCTCCAACTAATCTGAATTAGCTCACCTAAGCTAGGGAAGATGGTACACTGGGGTCCTCTAATGTAGTAGGGTCATATAGCTACATAGCTTTATTTAAGACATCATAGAGTGTTACCCTCACAAGGGACCCCCATCTCTCATCCTCATCCTTATCTATACCTATATAATAACACCTATATAGACATTAGATCACTATTATATCTCATAATATCTATCTATCTCTAGTCTCTATTTCAAAATAAAAAGTTAAGTAATAATTTAATCATCTTTATTACCTGTATGTGTCTCAACCACTATGGTCTCACCATCCACATGGCCTCTTATCACCTCCTCTATATGTCACCTCTTTAGTATAAATCTAGATATCATGGCTCTTATCTTCCTCAACCTATGCTTGAGTGGACTCTCTATCATCTATCTCTCCTCTATCTTACCTACTATGTCATTAGGGATTGTGATAGTCTCCACTCTCTCCCCTTTCCTCCTGCTCTTCTCCCTATCATGCTCACCTAGTCTATGGTCACTCATGATATGGTCTGAGCATTGGCCTCATCACTAGTGGCCTTAGTCCCCTCTTCCCCCATGGCTTTCTCACATGTTGATCCTAATGCTTAGACATCAATATCAATGTTGATGGATGAGGTAAACCCATCTATCTTGTTACCCATACCAATTAATGTGTCTCTCTTCACTAGGTGTAGTGTCTAACCACATCTATCCTCATTATATATGGTGCAATTATGTCCCTAATTAGCCATGTAGTTTTTATGTACCCATATGGATGCCACACTATGTCTATGCATCTCACTATCTATAGTGCTAGAATGTGAGGCATGACACACTCTACTAGTCCTCTCTCCATATCCACACTTAAGGTGACCTATCATTGACCACATGAGGCAACCCAAATAATTTATACATAGGAAACCTCTCATATATCCAAGCCATTATTAATATTATTAGTATTATAGACCTCTACCCTCTGACCAACACCTCATACATATCATGTATGAGTTGGACATCAAACATGCTAACTCTCCTACCCACAAATATTGTCTCTAATCCTATAGCCAATATGGCTAAGGATCTCATCTTTTCCATATTGTTTGGTATCCCTATAGTCACCAGTATTCCTACTATCAGTATCCCTAAGATGGCATACACATCCTTTATATTGATAGCTACCTCTATCATAGCCCCATCCACCTCCCATTTGAAGGTGTTAGTTAGTCATTCCTAGCATCTTTTGAACATGACTAATAGATCAACACTCAGGGGAATCCTATACACATAGACTACCCTTCCTATGCCTACAGATACTAGTCTAGCTCTATCTCTGATCTTCAAGTGCTTTAGAAGATTTGGTAGCCATGATGCATCTACCAATCACTAGAATTTGGGTCATCCCTACAATAAATAAACAATAAAAGATGTATTATATCATCCATGTCATGTTTAATCACAATACATTATTTTTAAAAAATTTAATTGAAAAAGATATATATTGCTTTAATTTATTCATTTGAACCTATTATTATCATATTGGGTCCTTTTTTCCCTTAGTCCTTTTGTGCCATTCTATCCTTCTTTCGACCTTTTACATGCATTTTTGTACCATTTTGGTTCTTTATTCAACCTAGTTTGACCAAAATTTCCCTATTTTTGACTTAGTTGACTTAAAATTATATTTCAACCCTCTTCCTTTCCCCTCCTTATTACTACATTTCCATTCTAGATTTTTTTAATTAGTTGGCAAAATTGTACTAGTTCGGTAGTTTGCAAAACATACAAGGTCAACACATACCTACTAGGTCAATAGTGTGGATTTTGCTCCTTTTCATCCTACTAGGTTGACTAGGTCAACCTAGTTGTTTTTCCCTCCTGACCCCTTACATTTTCCTAAAAAAGTTCCTTTTGATAGTTTTCTCCCTATTTATTTCAAACTCATTTACCATCTTAGTTTTTCCTACCTATAACATCTAATTTGGCTTCATTTTGACATCTAGAAATGTTAAAAATTATTTTTTTCTAAAAATAAATTTAATTCACTAAAATAATTCAAAAATAGCTTAAGATTCATATTTTTATACCTGTTTGACCCAATTGCTTTTCCCTTCTGACCCCTTGCATTTCCCTAAAAAAGTGTCTTCTAAAGTTTTTTCCCTAATTCCTTCAAACCCATTTCCCATCTTGGTTTTTAATACCTATAAAATATAATTTAGTTTCATTTTAACATATTTAAATTCTAAAAAAAATTCCCTAAAAATAAAATTAATTCATTAAAATACTCCAAAATTGGCTTAAGATTCATAGTTGCATATCTATAGTGCACCCGTTACTGATCCTGGAACTCCCCCTCATCTAGTTTGTCATCTCCTCACCATCCTAGCTCATTTGGTCTTTAGAGATCTTTTTCTCTCCTTCACAAGTCAAAATAACCAAATGACTTATCTTTCCCCCTATTTATAAACATCTTTTTAGAATTCAAATCTATCAATTATTTTCTAGTCAATTCTTTGTTTTATCTATACCTTTGTTTTTACTCATCCAATTTTAAAACCATAAAATGAATTGGATTCATGATGATGTAGAGAATAGTTTCCACTACTATATGCCTATTTTTTAAAAAAGAAATTGGGTATTTTGTACTAACTTCTATAGGTTTTCCTAGTGTTTTTCACATTGGACACCTTCACATCTCTTTCAGTTTACCTATTTATCTATAGTACTAAGGTAAGTAAAGGTATGTGTTTTTCAATTATGTACTTTAATTTATCTTATTTTCTACTTAATGTACTTTACTTAGCATCAATTTTGTGTGTTATTATGTTATATCCCAAAGCACCATCTTATATTTCACTTATGTGACATGTGATAAGCTTAAAGTGGGGCATATGTATACAAATAATATTTTCAAACTTTTATCACTTACTAACACTTTTTATCTTCTAGGAACCTATCAATTCTCAATCACTTTTAGTGCATGCCTTGAGGGATTCATTAAGAAAGGGGTGGGTAGACCATTAGTGCTTCATAAGATTATTGTCTCTTTTACCACTTTCCATCTACACACCTATCTCCTAATACCATTTACCTTATGCTTATTCTTCTCTATTGTACCCATTCCAAAAATTTGTCATATTATTATCCTTATTTTTCTTTCCTTGACCCCCTTTCACCCATTGACTATATTAGGTCAACTAGGTCAACCCTGTATAGTTTTTAGCCTCTTATTACTATAGGGTCGATTGGGTCAACCTTGTATTATTTTTGGGTAGTTTCACTTGAGAGTTTTATTATCCCTTTCGCTGACCTAGCTCTGGACCTAGTGATTTATCTCCTAAAAACATACAAGGTTGACTAGGTCAACCCTATACATTCCACATATTTGAAAGGATTTAGGGCAAGATTTGACTATATATACAAGTTCATTTCCAACCATTTGAGAATAGATAAGTGAATAATAATAAGTGTGAATGAACATCTACTTATTGACCATTATAATTGAAGAATAAAGCTTAGGGTTCCATACTTTATTTAGAGATATAGATCTTGTCTTTTGGAGAATTCTTTTGGATGCATAGATAGGTTGTGTAGCCTAGAGCTGATTTTTTTATGTTATCTTTACATGCCAAAATAATCTCTTAAAAATCACATTGGCCAAGGGAGATATTGAGGCTTGGTGGGTTCTTCTTCAAAGGTAAGTATTCCTAACTTTATTTCTTCTTTATAAGAGTATATAGATAATGTAGTTGTGCTTCTCTTCCATGCATTAGGATTTTGTATACATTGACATGAGTATATGTCTTCTATGGATGTTTAGTTTAGTTTTTTTTATAACCCCCACTTTGTGCCAAAATATTTGGTGTGCACTAGATTATATTTTCTTTCTTATTTATTATAATAGAGTGAATATCAAAACATAGGACTCTTTTAGGGTTATTTCATGATTGTGTTAGATTTTAGGCTTTGAAACCCTTCCTATAAATGTGTATTATGACAAGTGATCCCCATAATTAGGTCTAACAGATCCCCATCTTGGTCATGATCCTACTTAAAAAATGTATTCCCAATCAAAATTGTAGGTATGCTTTATCTTCTCTGAGCCAAGATTGATTTATAGACATGATGCATTTGTTATTACATAAAGTTTCTTCCTTGGTGGTTTATTTGTGAACACCATTGTCATGGTTTGTATTTATCTTAAGGAATGCATAGGTGAGATAAAATGAGTATAAGATTCTAATAATTGGGTGCTTGGCTAGGTGGTAGTAGTATAAATAGAGGTGGAAACTATAGACACCTAAAACTGGCCATAACAAGCTTCTGATTAGACTTTAGACTGATTCCTACCAACCATTACAAATTAAGCCTAGAAATCATTGAATATCCTAAATTTTCTTGTGCATCATTCATAAAATCTTAGAATAATGTTGAGGCATCCCTAATTAGTGTATTCTATCATATATAATAATAACCTCTCATAGATTCATCCCTAATCCTCTTGTGGCATCATAATAGTCAATTTTGTTGATGGACCTATTAAGTGTGGCACATGAACAAATGTTAAATCTTGAAAGAGCTAAATGGATAATCAAAATAAATTAATAATCTAACAAGTTGATAGGCCATCTTTTATAGCTTCATTTGAGGTCATCTAAACTTCATTTATTATGATTTTTTTTTTAAACCACGTATTTTCTCCTAAATTTTTATAATATGATATTAGTTTACCTTCAATTTCATAAATTTTTCAAAAAAAATTGAAAACCCCCTAATAAATTTTTAGGACCCAAATTCCACAAGGAGATATTTAAAACAGTTCTAACTTGCAATTTTCATATTTCAAATTGGTTTTTTAAGAAATTTTTGTTTAAATCATTTTTATTTTGTTTCAAGTTTTCAACAAAAAATTCCAAGGGGCCAAATTTCATAAACATTTTGCTTTGGTGCATTAAAATAAACACTCACACTTAGATTATATACTCTTAGGAGTGTTTGTTTATACTTATTCTTTCAAAGTTGATTTTTGCAAAATGATTGACATGTGTATGCTCTTCCCCATTCCCTTTAGGGAACTTGGGTGACCAAATGTTATCTTTATTTGTATTTGTGCCTTATCCAAAGGAATGAAAAGAATGTTATTAAGGATCTCCTCAAATTTGTATGGTTTAGGTGATCTAAATTCAACACTAAAGTCTTTTCACTTGTCATTTAATTTTATGCAACTTGGTTTATGAGAGGGAGTTCATAACCTAATCATGGGTTCTCTAGGGAAGAATTGACCTAGGAATTCATCTGTAGGCATAATTTCAACCCCACTCCATGGTGGGGTATTAAAATTGAGGTCAAATTAATGGTAATTTTTCTTGAGTGGTTAAGAAAACTTCATTAGTGAGATACTACCTCGTATCATAGGGGAAATTTGGATATCGTACTACATTGAGAAAGTGATAGATGTAGTGGTTATGAAAATAAAAATACCTTTTCACAATAATCTGGTTGATATGGATCTAAATTATATGAGAATATCTTATGTTATCTACACTTGGGACCATCTATGAATTCATGAAAATTTATTTTTTGAAAAACCCCACTTGTCATAGATATATTATTGATGTAGGGAAAGTAGCCCAAAATTCCATGTCATCATACAATCTCTTAAGAGAAGGGAGTGTAAAACCCCTACTTATTCATGTAATTTTATTTTTGGATTAACACTTAAAATCCTCTCAAGATCATGTATATAACCATATTCAATACTACTATTAAACCTTGTCAATTTTAGGATTTAAGACATTACAATTAGCTGTTTGTGTTAGTTTATCCTTTATTTCATGGTTTTGAGTCTACAACTATTTTTATCATGCCATGTACAAATGAATTTTGTTTATACATCACTCCTTTGTTTAAAGAGGCATTACACTAGACATTTTTATCACATGCTTTTTCCTTAGTACTTTGGGAAATCTTTGTGTGTATGTCACTTGATTGAAAGGGGTAATATTATGCTACCCAATTCATTTCAATTTTTATACCTTGAAGTCTTGAAATAAATCATCAATCATATCTTTAGAGCATCATAACAACATTATATTGCTCAAATAATTTCATATACTTGTTTACCTTGTGCCAAATTCCCATTTAAAGACTAAATCCATGTATGCCTTTTGGATCTATGCTTATTAAAAGCCACGTGTGCATTTTAGATCTATGCCTAGAACTGTTATACCATTCAATTTTGTCTAGCTTATTTTTTTGAAGAATCCTAGTTTTCATTATTATTTGTGCCTTTATTCAGGTGACATAGTCTATCTCTCCATGTGTATTTTATTTCATGCCTTATACCAATTGACCAAGTTCATGTCTAAATTTGAATGACAAGTTTATGCCAAACTATTTTAGACTTAGATTAAAATCCTCCCCTTTTGTTTAAATTATAGGTTTTATACTTGTTTTTCCAAAAGTACTAGCACATTCCTCTTTTGAGCCTAGATTTTGATGCCCAATTTAACTAAAGGACCTAATAACTTTTGTTTTCTTAGATTAGACTTGTTTCAAATGCATTAAACCTAGAGTTTGGAATTTTAGGTTTAGTTCATCCACTTGACCATTTATTTAAGACATTTGACAATAAACTTATAATGTTAAATTATTTTGGAACAAATTTTATCATAGACCATTTTGGAGATATATCTCCACCCCTAGACTAAGTTAGATCAATTTTCATCCATTTGTCCTTTAGTCATTATTTTTTATAGTTTATAAAACTCTAGGCCTTTTATACAAAATTCTATCATTAACTTGGATATGTCTTGTTATGCTCATAATGGAAACATGTAAAGTCCAAGTTATGTTATAATGGTAGTAAAAATTGACTTTATTCAATATACCTATAGTTAATAAATGGTTTATGATATGGATCCTTATCTTTATTACAATCCTCAATCTAAGGAATAAATCAAAGCATAGTATTTGGTGACACCTTATTTAGATCAATTGACATATTATCTACCTATACCATTATTCCTCCTTCAAATTATGCAAGCCACCAAGATCCACAATGTCTAAGGATTACCATTCCCTAACCTCATCCTTTAGTTTGTGTAAATAACCAAGCTTCACAATACCATACCATTTATATACTAGGCCCTCATCCTTTGGCTTATGTGAGTAACCAAGATCCTCAATGCCCTACCATTTCTATACTAGGACCTCAACTTATGGATTGTGAAAGAAACTAGCTTCAAAATAACCTACCATTTCTATATCAGGGCATCATCCTTTGGTTTGTTCAAAAAACTAAGATTCACAACACCCTACCATTACCATTTTGGGCCATTTCATGTATGGTAACTCATTATCCCAGCAATGTTGTCTAATCACAACTTTATGGATAATAGTTACCATCCTAGGTGATAAACTAACATTTATTAAGACTATCATTATCTAACCACCAACCATTATTCATCCATTACCAACCATTACTCACTTTAGAAAACCCTTGCTAATTGTTGAGATAAAACTAAGACAATTATTATTCTTCAATATAACCAATCATTCAAAGACCAAGATATGTTCAAAACTAGTATTTTATAACTACTTGTAAATCAAGGCCAGGGGAACCAACCAAGCCATGATGTTTTTATTAAACCAACCATTTGTGATAAGTTAACTTGTGATGAATCACCTTTTGATCCTATTCTAGTTGTTGAGGAGCCTCACTCTAATAAGCCAATCTTTATTGAGTTACATCTTAATGATTAAAATTTCCTTTGGTAAAATAATTACCTTAACCATATGCCTATTTTTAAAGAGTCTCCCTTTGACAATACAATCTCTATGGAGTTGCCTCTTGACCTTTTTCCCATCATTGAGGAGTCTCAATTTGATAAACCTATCTCTATGGATCCCATCATGCCATCACAGGCCATTACTTTTCCAATACCAAACATTTAATAAGAAATCATTATGAAATTCACATCAAATGAAGAATTAACATTGAATTTAAGTTCTCTTTTTAAACAGACATTAGATTTAGGAGTAGAAGTAAAATAAATGTTTGTCTCAATATTAAACCCTTGAGTCAGATTCAACTTCAGAATTAGAATATGCTTATGGCTATTATAGCATTGGTTATGCATGCCTTGTAGATAAATATGAATACATTTGTGATCCTTCTACAGTTTTTGAGGATGAGTAATTTAGCTTTGACACAAGTTCTCTTAGTATCTTCTATGAGGATTTGTGAAACCTCTTTCCATTCCATTACCATTCCACATGCCATTTTCACCAGATAACATAGCCATTTTATTTCCCTTCTAACTCCCATAAGTGTTGATTTGGACCAATAGAATCACACCTTTTTAAATTACATCCATGGTGACATATCCATTGAATAACATAAAGGGGGTCAAGACCACTTTTATGTAATATAAAAATAATATCCTAGTGAAACCTTTTCATAGGTGCTAGGGGAAAATAAAATTTAAAAATCAAAATATTCTATTGAAACCTTCTCGAAGGTGCTATAGGATAATCAAGACAACTTCATTGGTGAAAACCTCATTGAGGTGCATATAGCTGATCACAATAGTTCTTCACTACTTGATGAAGACATTATCAAAGATGACATCAATATAGCTTTCAATATATAAAATAATTAGATGGTAACTACTCTTGGGTCCAAAAAATAGAAAATATGGTGGTCTTATCAAGAAAATATTCATAAGTCTTCAGCCTCACTTCCAAATTTATGTTGAATTTGGAATTAGTAAAATTATGTGTGCCTGAAAATCCTAATCTTCATTTATCACCCAACCATTATCATCCACATTTACATTTCCAAAACAAATGTATCATCTAACATTTATCCATATTTACCATCCTTAGCCATAATTTCCTTTGTAGAGGCTACAAAAATACCTTGTCTCGACATTTGGAAGAAACATAATCAATGACCAACGAAGTTCACAATAACATTATTTAAATATAGATATGTATAAAGTTTTTGGTAGAGATATTATTTAAAAGAGGCATGGTCTAGTAAGTTACATGATTGGTTATTCTATTTGTATTATATGTTGATCAGGATGTGCATATCCACATTAGAAAGAACAATAACTACATTTCCCTAGCTAAAATCATAAAACTAAAAACCATACCTATGTTTGGAAAAAAACATTTACCTTAGCATTGTAATTTTCCGTTCCCCTTATTGTTACTCATACCCTAACATTTATCTTTGCCATTTTCATTTTCCATTCCTTTTGGTGTTTTTTCAAACCCTACCACTTACCTCACCTTACCACTTGGGGGTAACCCTATTTCCATTTTATCCAATATTCATACCATTATCATCCTAAAAAATACCATATATCATCCTAATATTCCATATTTATTAGACCAAAACCTCCTTTTATCCATCCTACTAACCCATTTTTATCTTGGTTCCTTTTGTTCTTCCTGTACCTTGCATGAGGGGATTTCAGTCTAGTTTCAACATTTTCATAATTCTCTATTTAAATGACAATATATTAAAGTTTTATGAAAGTGGATCTAGTAAGTTATCTTTCATTCATGTTTGATTGGTGTTATTGATTATAATCACTAATGGGAAAATTAGTAGTCCTTCTTGTGTTACTAATTATAACCACCTATGGGAAAATTAGTATCATAAACCTATGTCATTATCTCCTATTATAATCACTTATTAGAAAATTAAGAAAAACACATTTACCATGAATTGATGCATCACCTTGACATTAATATTCTTATTTATTTGGCCATTTGCCTCAATTTGAGAACATATTATGACCTAGTCAATTCTCACTACCTTTTATGTTGGTAGAACTAATATGACTTGAGGTCCTAATGGGACTATGTAGGTCATGCTCGATTCACATTGAGGTCAACCTAGTCCCCATTTTCCATATAATCTCACCATTTTGTGAACAACCTAATCCACACTCTCACCATTTGTGAGTGGTATCTTGTCAATATCTAACAAGTTAATATACTCCAAAATATCCAAAAACATTCAAAAAATTTAAAATCTAAAAACATTTGTCCTATTTAATCCTAGTCAGTCATCCTCGATCCACCCTAATATGGAAAAATCCATCATTATGATAGTTTCTTTTGCTTCTACTTTCAATATTTTTATGTGTTTTTTTACTTAGTTTTCTATTTATTTACTTTATATTTATTTGATTTTAATATTATGCCTTGACTTAGTCTATATGTGATCATTGGGTGTTTCCTTACATATTATTCTTGAGTCCATCCATATTCATATGTCAACATTATCATCATGGTTTTTATCATTGGTTAATTCTTTTCAATTGTTTATTAGATCAGGGTTCATTCCTTATGCATATTTTGGCAAAGTTCTAATGGTGTTCTATCATGAGGCATACTATCACATGTTATATAAAAAATTAGCTCAAGAATTCTTACAATTAATGAAGCTACAAAATTTTATCCTTGGCAACCTTGCTAACTCCCCCCACCCTCCTTTATCAAATCAACCCATTAACCAATATAGTTGTGTCAATGCTAATAAGGATGAAAATCTACACATTAGCAAGTATAACCAAATATTTCACATTAATCAATTATTATTCTTCTATTCATATCTTTCATCACTTTGTGTATCCTCATATACCTGGTTGTTTATGGCTTCTTTAGTCATTAGACCATCACATCTTGATTTGTACATGTTCATCTTTAATCTATAAAAAACAGTTATATCCTTAAGTTAAGCTTGTCAATATGCCCTATCAGGGAAAAATTAAACATATTTATTCAGTCTCAATCGTCTTACTAATTATAATCACCTATGGGAAAAAGCATTATTTTGACTCATTTAACCTAACTAGGGTATATGTGTATGCTATTGATTATAACCACCTATTGGAAAAACAGTGTCAAAAACATTATTATTGATTATAACCATATTTCATCAAATCATTAATTTTTAAATCGATGCATGCAATTATTATCTCTAATGTATTAATCTCAATCATGGGTTAATTTTGTTCTTATTTTTTCTTATTTTTTAGGGACCATCCATCAATCATATGTGTCAACCACTCCCTCAAGGCAACATCATTATAGGCTTCCCAAACATTGCTTAGAGCTTTTTCTTCAATCATTATCTTCTTTTCAGTCTATTTCATTATTTGAGAAGATGTTACTATGCCTATATCTTGCAAAATCTCCCTAAATAGGGGCAAATTGTAGACACCTAAAACTAGCCACAACTGGCTTCTAAATGAACTTCTGACTGATTCCTACCAACCATTTAAAATTAAGCCTAAGAATCACTAAACATCCTAAATTTGCTTCCACATCATTCATCAAAGCTAAAGAACATTTTTAGGCATCCCTAATTGGGTTATTTTATCATATTCAATGATAACCTCTCATGGATTCATCCTTTATCATCTTGCAAAATCACAATAGTCAATTTGGCCTATGGACCTATTCAGTGGAGCACATGAACAAATATTAAATCTTGAAATAACTAAATGGCTAATCAGAATTAATTAATAATCTAAACCAAATAAAATGCCTAGTTATACTATCCATTTGAAATTAATGAATAACTAAAAAATGAAATTCAAAAATTGAAAATATCCTAGCCTTTCATCATTGCCTTTATGAGTTGTCAAGCTCTTTGAAAATATCCTAAAATATCTATTTTAGAGACCAATGCCTATTCATTGAAAATCATAATTACTGGATAATTATTAACTATATTGGGGATATATTTGACTCACCTAGGTTTGGTTTTAACCCATTCCATGTTTAAACTCCACCTTGACTCACCTTAGGTTGGAGTTAGATCCATTTCCTATAAATACAATGCCATGCCAAGTGAATTTTAAGCTCTCATAAGCTAAATTTATAATGAAAATTTGGAGAGATACATGAGATATTTTTTGTAAGAAATGTTATAATGCCAAAATATTGAGCTAAGATACATCAAGACACATCAAAGCTAATTGTTCCAAGGAGAAAAGGATCCAACAAGCTTCATTTTCTAAATATTCTTTGATGCACAAGCTGAGAAAGCCACTCAACAAACCATTTAGAGCTCCCAAGGAAGGTAATGGATTTATTGTCTTTTATGTTCTGGTTGTGTTTTTCATTTTGTTTTATTACTAAGATCACCCTTAATATCTAGGTTTGAAGTTTAAGTGTTAGTGTGTTTATTGAAAATTTTATTACTTAAACTAATATATTACTAACCTCCCTTCTTGGATTCATATGATCATAGTATTTTTATAAATTATTATTTAAATAGGTATAGAAGGATGTAGGGACACAATAAGAAAAGAAGTGATAAATAGAAATTTAATATCTTAATATGTATGTTATGATGGTTCTATTTTTTAATGTAGTGAATAAAACTATCATCTACAATCCTCCCTTTGAAAAACAAATCACATAGCAGGTCAATGCATGGCATGAGATCAGGTTTGAAAACAACATAGTGAAGTGTTTGCTACTTGAAATGGAGTATGTCACTTTCTATCTATCAGTATTCTAAATATGTGTCTTCTTCATAAGAGAATGGTTTGATGCTTTTTAAATCCTCTCATAGAGGAGAGTAGTTAGCATAGGCACCATTGATGATGGAGGCATAAAAAAATATATTTATATACTCTATTGAATACTTGATATAAAATTTGGATGTCACTTGAGCTCCCCTATATGATATTAATGAATATTCCATTGTTAGTTCTTAGTGCTAGTATAATTAAATCTCCTTATAATGGTGGTTGGTCATGTTGTTAATCAAATTATATCTTGTTTTAAAGTAACTAGCTATTGAATTTATAGAGGGAAATATGTGATTGAGATCATTGATAATAAATGGATGTGAATTTGGTTACCATATTGAGATTATAACCTTTTATAATTAAATTTTATTTCATGCACCATTAATCACAAACATCTCCAATATTTTCACCTTCATTTAATTCAAAATTGACCACCTTGGCCTAGTGGACATGTCATGTAGGATGCTTACTCATTCAAGGGGTGCCACGATGCTAATTTTTTTTAAACCTATAAATGTGTGATTTATTCAAGAATTATCACATGTGTTTATTATAAATCTTTTTATTTTTATGAACCAATAGTTCTAAATGAAAGAATCTAAAGACAAAAATGTTCTTTGGGGAGATTCATAAAAAAAATTTGCAAAATTCAAAACATCGAACACTTTACTACAAACCACACATTAAATTCAAGAGGATTCATTAGAGAGATTTACCAAAGATTAAATTCTCAAAAAAAAATTACCAAATGAAATTTTCTAAACAAAATTTCTCAAAAACCAAAATATCAAATACCAATATGCCAAATTCCAAAATGTTTCAAATGAAAGACTCCAAACAAAATTTCTTGAAATAAAGTTGTTGGAGGAAAGATGTTGACTAAAAGCTATCGAATAAGAGGATCCAAATATTAATAATTTTGAATACCTATCATACATAGTAATATTCCATAATTCTTATTAATATATTAGTTCCAATAAGTCATCCCAATGAAAATGGGTCACAAGAGGAAAGTAGATGCCATAAAGTTTATTTAATACCAAAGACCCTCAAATTTACATAGATAATAAAATAGGTTAAACAAGCATGTACAACCATATAATGAACAAGCCTTCTAAAAACAAAAATGGGTCCCAACTTATCCATCAATAATACAATATGGGGTGTGTTGAATACAAAAATAGAAACTCACAAGGGTGAATACTCTTGATTTTTCAATAACCTAGAATCCACAGTTTCATAATGCCAATATCAACCATGAACCATGATATAAAATAAATGATCATATTATAAATATGAAAGGTAATATTGGTAAATCCATACATCATACTTACTTTACCCATACCTCAATCAAGTGTGTGTTAAAGTGATATCATTTACTCCTTGTCAAAGGATTTTAGCTAAGACATGGAATGAACTTTAGGTTTCATTCTTATTGAGCATTAAATTATTATAAATTTGGGGAGTTTAGGTATTATTATGCTTCCATCCTTTGATCATCCTTGTTCCATCATGCCCTTCCATGATGCGTGATACATTGATCTTATTTCATCATGTAAGTTTTTTATCCCTTTTTATTTTATTTTAGACCTTTAGATTATTCCCCTTTTCTATTATTTTTTTATGTTTGAAAGGAAGAAAGAAGAAGGTGAACACCATGAGTTGTTGTTTTTAATATTTTATTCATCAAAATGTCCCTGTCAACTTTACTCATATCAAAGGTTATTACCTCAAAAAATTATTATCATTTAATGTGTATTTGATAAGGAGATAAGAAAAAAATTATAAATTTACATGGAGATATGGGAATATATTTTTTATACCTGATATAATCATTCACTTAATAAAATTATCATGGTTAACTCTCTCATTATTTACCTAGAATAGGAATTTCAATACGCCAAGTGTAATACCCATTGATTTAATCTAAATTAAAAACATAGATTCATGACACCATTCAAATAGGATATTTCTTAGTTATACTAGGATTAATCAGTTAGATTACTATAAAAATAAAAGGAAAACTTATTCTATAAAGTGGGAAGCTACCTAACTCAAACAAGAAACTAGACTAAGTAAAATGCATAAAGAAAAAATGACTAACCTAGAAAGCATAAATTATTATAATAAAAATAAATAATTAAAATTAGTAAAGTAACTAATAAATAAAACATAACCTACCCCTACCTCTATTGGGACACCTTTTGTTACTCAGAAACCTCTTTGGATGGATCTGCCATCAAGTAATGCTTTAAAAACTACCCATTAATTTGATATGTCAATTTGTTACCTTGGAGGTCTCTTAAATAAAAAGAATTGTTACCTAGGATCTTGAATATTTCATAAGGTCCTAGCCATAGTGGGGTAAACTTATCATGCTATCATTTAATTTCTTGGTTTTGTCTCATAAGATCACCATGTTAAATATCCTAAATGTTTTATAGTTTGCTCTTTTATTAAGGCATATTTTGGTGATATCTTGATTCCTGCTAAAATTCTACAAGGCTCTAGTCCTAAAGTCTTCCATTTATATAATATCTAATATTTTGGACTCTATCTTCTCATTGGGTTCCATGTTTTCCTTCATGAACTGATATGTTGGCAACTTAAGCATGATTGGGAATATTTGTTATCTCCTATAGACTATAAATTATGGTAAGGCTTTAAGAGCATGCTTATATCAAGTTTTATCTACCCATAGTTCATATTTTAATAAGATATGACACTCTCTAGGTTGATTCATGGTTAATTTGACGATAGAATCAATGAAGTTATTATTAGTTGATTCATCCATCTCATTCCCTTTTGGGTAATGATTATAGTATAATCTAATGGTAATCTAATTATCATGGGCCCATTATGTAGATTTAGCTAATTGGAATAATGGCCCATTATCACAAACAAATGAAATATGAGTACCAAGGCTAGTCATGATATGTTCCTCAATAAAATATATCATGTCTTGTGCTCTTAAATTCTTGGTGGCTATTTCTTCAGTCCATCTAATATAATAATATGTAGTCTCAATCACAAATTTATTCCCAACTAAAGAGTTTGGGTTAATAACACCATTGAAATATAAGCCCTATTAGGCAAATTACTTACCCTTGATCATGAGATATAGTGGCACTACTATGTGCATATCTCTTTTTTCCAAAATCTAGCATTCATGGCATATCCTCACATAGGAGTGAGAATCCTTGAAGATTATTTGCCAATAATAACCCATTTTGAGGATTTTATGGGTTGTAGTATTTCCAAATGGATGGCTACTACCAATATTTTGATGTAGGTTCTTCATAATCTCGTGGGATTCATCACATGACACACACCTCAAATAAATGCCTTCATAGTTATTCCTATAGATAATTCCCTTATTTATCATATAATGAGTATCTTTGAGCCTCAAGGCCCTCTTTTTTTCCTTTTTGAGTTCTTGGTGACATGTTCGAGTGAGTAGGAATTGAATGATATCTGAATACCATTCTTCTTGGGAAACTTGGGTTTGGCAGATTTCTTTGATGATGATGCATGGGTCTGGTTTAGTGATTAACTAAATAATACCTTATATTCTAATGATATTATAAGGTTTAATCTCAATTTCAAACTCTTGTGATTTATCCATCTATTTTTCCCTACACTCTCCCAACTTGTTTTGTCCTAATGTAAGCTTGATAGTAAGATCTAGTACAATAGCAATGGGCTTATTCTTGGGAATGTAGTGTTGGAAATTATTTACCACTATAACAAGGGAATATATTTATTTTTCAATCAAGTAATATTTAAGCTTGGTGTATTTTAAGTTCCTATTCATGAAAGTAATAGGGTGTTTATTCTCCTCCTTTTGCATGGGTACAACAATAATTATATGTTCTAAATCAAATGAGTACAAGAATAAGTCCTTAGTGAAATATGGGCTTACCAGTACTATGAATTATGATATAGACATTTTAATTTCCTTTAAATACTTCTTGGCTTCAAGTTTCCATTCCACTTTGGCATATTTTTTAAGAATTGCATTCAGTGGTTTGATTATTTCTACAAATCTTGACATAAATTTTTTTACAAAATTAATCTTCCCAAAGAAGGACTTAAGCTCTATTTTTATTTTTGAGAACATAATTTTATAAACTCCCTAGATTATATTTGGGTCAATGGTGATCCCATCTTTGGTGATAATATGGCCCAATAAAATTCCTTCGATAACACCAAATATTCTCTTTTTGGGGTTTAGTGAGATACTAAATTTCTTGCATCTTTCAAAGATGGATTAAAGATGGTCTATGTGATCAAATATATTTTTTGATAAAACATTGAGATCTTCCATGTATATGATTATGAATTTATTTGTTATCCCTTGGAATGTATGATCTATGGCTATTTGAAAAGTATCTCCTACATTGATTAGGCCAAATGACATCTATTTATATGCATAAGTTACCCACTTTATGGTAAATGTAATTCTCATACTATCCTTTGATTCAACTAGAACTTGATTATATCCTAAAAATACATCTAAAAAATAAATAATTCTAAAATTGGACAAATTATAGATCACCTCTTCTAATGAGGGCAGAGGATAGTTATATTTCTCACAAACTTTGTTAAGATTCTTGAAATTGAGACATTGTATAATTTTTCCATTCTTTTTTCCAATTGGAACTAGATTATCTACCCAAGTTGAGTTATTGATGGGAAAGACTATCTTAGAACTAAACATATTCTCTACCTCCTTTTGGATCAAAGGTTCTAGGATATGATTAGTTGGTATCTATCTTAACCTAAATGGATTATGATCTAGCTTGAATGGAATTGTATGGGTGATGACCCTATGATTAAATATCCTTAAATCATCATACATCCATGAAATCACATATTTATATGTAATGATAAGGTCCTTAACCCTTTGTATCTCATATAGAGTGTATTTTAAACTAATATTGATAAGATGTAAGTTTCTTTCATCACCCAAATTCTCTGAGCTAAACTCAAACTTATTAATCTTGAGTTACCTTTTTTGTTGTGCTTGAGGATAAGGATATTTCCAAATCAACCATCCCAAATTAGAAATGATTTTACTTCAGTTGTATGACATCCTCTTCATCTAATTCCTCATAGCATAAATGGTTTCTTTCCTCATCATCAATTATTTGGGACTCAAATTACCCTGAATTGGTTAGAAACTGAATGATGTATTGATCATCATAGAACACTTGAAAATTATTAATGTTTTTTATTAATAATGTATAAGGTACAAATTCTATGGATAACTTATACACTTTTGACTCTTGTAAGGGTGCCAATTTTACTACTGAGTGGTTAGTGAGTTAGTAGACTGGTTTCATTCTCTTAGAATGGCCACTATGTTAAAAGCCTCAAATGACTCAATTAAATCTTAGGATATATGTTTATATATATTTAAGTATTACAACTTGAATTGATACTTATTTTTGACCTAGTTGATCACCAGTTCTAAGTCCCCATATATTAACAATTCCTTAATATTATCCTTGAGAGAAAATTTCAATCCCAAAATTAGGGTTTCATACTCTACTCTATTATTGGTGCATGTGAATTTGACCCTATATGTCACCAGGTACTTATTACCTTGTGTATTTACCAACTTAATACCAACATCCAATACTTTCTTACATCTTGATCCATCAAAGTGAAGGGTCCAAAATTATGAAGGTCCCTGTAGTTATTCCTACACTTCATGTTTTTTAGTAAACATTTATAATCTAAGACTGGGAGATTTGTAACTTACTTCTTTGTTAGTATTATTTTACTTAGTAATATCATGTTTCATCATTAGATCCCAATCAATTCTAATTTGGCTGGAAATCCCTCTCTATGATAGCCAAATATGAAATAAGTCTATAGAAAGATATCCATTGAGCATCTTCAACTAATATATGCTCAATAGTATCACATATCCTTCAGTATGTTCATATTTACATGAGGTTTTTATGTAAACTAGATGTATACATTGTCAAGTTCTCCCATTATATGTACTACTATTTTTTCTAGTTGTAAAATAGTCCTCTTGGATGGACTTTGGGTCAAACCAAGATTCTGGAAAATGGAAGTTGGCATCATAGTAGTTGAAGCCCCAAAAATCCACCAAATAGATATATATATTTTTCCAAATGCATAAATGGTTGGTAATAAAGGGGAATCTTATGATTGATTTTATATATAACATTTGTGTTGGTCTTTTTGGTCTTTTCTGCAATAGACATCCATGTGATAAATTTCCATAAGATCTCCTTCTGTTATATGATTTGTACTAGTTCATGGAGGGTAATATTACCTTTCATATTTTTCATATCCTCAACAATATTTTATCATCCCTTACTCTATTCTTATCTATGTTGAGGTTGATCATTCCATTTTAGTGGAGGAGGATTATTATTAGCTTTAAGATTTAGGGGATAACTATATTATTAGAAGTATAAGTAGTGAGACGTTATCTATTCTTCAAATTGTAATTATTATTTTTGAACTACTAAAATACTTGCACTTCATTAGAGTTATCCTCTATAACATTTTCATCTTCATTGGGGAAGGTAAACTCATAAGTTTCAAAGATCATAGCTGAACTTAAGGGACTAGATTTGTGAGGGAGATCTAGGGGATTTTTCATTTGATATTGTCTGACCATTTCCCTTTGTAAAATTTCAAATGTTACACAAAACTCCACACAATCCAATTCCCCATGATGTTATGTGTTATGAACTCTACACCAACTAGACAAATTTGTCTCCATGATATTGATTTATGACAACTTAGTGAACTATTATTATTCTACATTATTTATAGTTTTGTTGAAGGGCCTATTCTATCTTATAATCTAGTTATAGTTTTGATTAGTAGTATTTCCCATCCTTTTATACATATTCAAGAAGTTTTTGATCAACTTTTGGACAAATATTTGTATATAATACAATTTAGCTTTAGTGGAGTTTTCACCTTGAGTGCTTACTACATTAGAATGAGTCAGATGTTGATTTCATTTTTTCTATTGATGATCAATCATTTGTGCTTGATTGTTGAAGAAACCATAATTATGATTTTTTTCTTAGTGTCATGGGAGGTAGAATATATAACTAATTTTTATTAAATGTAGGGACAATATGATTAGCATGTGAAATTGTATTCAAATCTAAAAAAACACTATTAAATGTTTGGTCCCCTAAGGTCTGAGAATTGATATGAAAAATGAGTTGTTTGTCAATGTTGATAGATTCTTCATACGCTAAGGCTAAAGTATTTTCAATGGTATCTCTCCCTAGAAATATTATAGTGATGGGATCTAATGTATTTTTATACATTTTGAGTACTAGATCTATTTATAATTTGTATATAATATTCATCTAAGAGTACATATTCTAAAATATTGCATTGGAAGATTTGAATGACTCATTGGGATCCCTCTTAGTGCTAGTGAATTGCTGATAAACCAAACTTGGTTTTGTAACTTGCCAAAATTGTGAAATTAAATTATTTTAACATGTATTCCATGAGTTGATGGAATTTTATTTCAATTTAAGATACCAATAATAATCATAATCATGTAGAGTGAATGGGAAAAGTCTACATGTAACATTCTCATCTATGACATTCATTAATATCAAAGTAGCCTTGAATGATTTAATATGATCTTTTGTCATTATCCCACTTGATAGGGAAAATATAGGAAATTATTTCTCTAGGTTCCTTGGTAAATTATGTTTATATCTATGGATGGCACTATTAGATCTAACTAACCGTGGTTGAGCCATAATGTGGTTCATAAGTGGGACATTTATTATTGGGGAAAGTGTCCTAGTTCGATGTATCTCAGGGATAATTAGTATTAGTTTAGGACTCCTATGATTTGACAAAGGTAAAACAAAAAGGTTATCTTAGGACCTATACCTTGTTACTCTTTTATGCATCTCTAATGCAAATCTACATAGTGACTAACCTCTACTATTGAGAAAACACACAATTTTTCCCTCCTTCTAGTGCCAAATTTTGTTTATCTTGATATGGGTTTTATGCACACCACATAACTTGAATTAGCTAGTCTCTAACATTTTAGGATATATATGGAAGTAAAGTTCCACTATAGAGAATGAGTTATAAGTATGTAGTTAAAACAACTAGTTGGTGGAATAACATGTTGAGCATGCAGGTAATTTAACTAGGTATATAGAGGGATGCATGAAACATAAATAAAATAAAATAATAAGTGATTTGGTTAGGTGTAAAATTAATATATTATGGGTAGATATTAAAATAAACTCAAAAAAAGAGGGAAATGTATGGCAGGGAAGGAGGTCTTATGTTCTCAAAGAGTTACTTCCAAAGCTATTTTTTTAGTGGATGAGTATCTCCAAAACTAATGTTTTCCATTTGTATATGTTTTAAACTCATGAACATGCATGGCCAAGGAGTCTGGGGAAGTAGGTATATGAAAATTAGTGATATAAATTGATTTTTTCTCACTTTAGAGTTATTTTTGCATACCTTTAGTTGAGAGATTATAGATCAGACCAAGGTATCTAGAGTAGACATAAGACACACCTAAAATGATATACCAAAAGGAAATACTCCTACACACCTTTGAATATCAACATATTCAAAACTAATTGCTTAAATTCAATGAAATTTACTAACTTTTAATGCCTATTACACATTTGTAATTAGTAAAATTTAATGATAACAACTAGGATTATTCATATATTTTGGACACTTAAAAAATTACTAAATTGATAAAGATAAATAAGATAAAATATTAATAACAAGAGAAAGGGAGAAGATAGAACCAACATATTTGCATGAAAATCTATGACTTGATTTCTTCCTCTATTGATCAAAACTCTAACCCTTTGAAAGAAGGTTTTAAATGTATTTATAGACTTGGGGAATGGGTTGCCTCATATTCAAAGTGTATCAAATTTTAGATTACATTTTTGGATAAACAAAACCTAAGTTTAGGTTTACTTTGAAAAATTGCATGTTATAACTTATAAATCACAATAGTCATGCAATATGTGCATGCTAGAAAAAATAATTTAGTTAAATATAACATGGATGTAATGAAGCATAACTACCTATATTTAGTTTGAATAAATACTACATGTAAAATTTTATAAAAAATAGCCTTTAACTAAGGCTTGTTTTGTGAATGCATGGCATTAATTATTGTCATCGAAGGTAGTGAAGTGGTAGTTTGAGCTAAACTAGAATTTGAAGTTGGAGCACTTATTGAACTGGTAGTTATAGTAAAGATAGACTTCTTCTTAGCCCTATTTATTGATAATATTTATATCTTACAACATGTTGTACCCTTATTATTATCATATCAAGAAGATGTGATCTATTTATCATGTCTACTTGTGTTATTAGCCATACATGCTCATATTTTTTACCTCTAAATCTTACATGAAAGATTTATACTACAATGGCCTATGTCCTTATAGAATTTAGCTTAGCCTCAATGTCATCTAGATTTAACCCTTGTAGACTCTACTTGGATTTACGAGAGGCTTGATGCAACATTTGATCAAAAATAGACCTAAAAACCAACTTTCTAGTGTCATCCTATGCATGCATCAACTCCAATTTATTCAAAATTTATACTACCTACTTATCATGTTTAGTTATCCTTGAGACCAAAGTGTCAGTAAATGTTATCCAATTCCATGATTCCTAGGTCCTTATAACCTTTGAATTAAATGAATTTTATACCACCATGGGTGACATCAAGTTTAGATGGATGAAAGCCTTATTATGGGTATACAAAACAAAAAAAAAACTTGGTCTCATCTTCCTTTAGAGATTTAAATAGTTTGGTTATTAGATTATCTTGAAGGGCTAATTGTGCCCTTAAATAACCAATAATGTCTAATATTTCATACATCCTCAAGAATACATTATGAACATCTTACTAAATCTTAGAGGGAACATGGATACCTATTTTTATTCTTTGAGGTTCTTTAGTTCCTCTTCTAGTTATTTCCTTACTTGTTCAGTACCCTTGTGAATTGTTATCAATGCTCCAATATGGAGATCCATATAGGAATTAAAGTCTTGAATGAAAGGGGATTGACCCATTATTTTGTATTTTCTCTTAAAAATAGAATAGACTTATTTTTTTTGTTCTAAAATTGAGTTCTACATAATTTTTTCCTCTATGTTTATTTTCCTCACTCTTTGTACAAATCCAATAAACTTAGCAAACAATAAAATCATAATGGGTAGTTTAGTTATCTTCATGTTTGGCCTCTTAAAAGCTGATACTCCTACTTATTTAGCCTAGTCTCGAAGTGTCAACTTTTATGGGTATACTAGGTGTGTCTCTATACAGGTATCTTTTGTAGGCTCAGTCTCAAGAGCTAGCTTTGGCATGGTAGGCTATATTATTTTCAACTAGTTTACATTCTCCAGATGTGGCATTGGGTAAACAATGTAGACTAGTTTATTCCTTATTGTTTTCTTAATGGATACTATTATTTTGGTTTTTATTGCTCCTAAGGAAGTAATAGGTGAGCTCAATTTAGTAGAAGATGATAATAATTGGGTGCTTGGCTAGCTGGTATTAGTAGAAACAAAGGTGAAAACTAAAGGAGTAGCTATAACAATGACTATGAAAATAGGTCTAGAAGGATATAGGGACACAATAGGAAAATAAGTTATAAATGATAGTATAATAAGAGGATATTGGCATAATAGAGCATTAAATATAACACCCTTTACTAATTGGTCACTCCTAAGGGGTGCTTTTCCTTTCAATCATTGCAATCTCAAAACCTTAGCTTACTACAATTCTTATTCATCCACTTCATCCCTTAAATTTCCTTACATTAAAGGTTGTGACTATTCACTTGGTCCCTCTATGGACTACACTTGAGGCCTTCCTACCATTTATATCCTCTTATAGCTTGTTGCATAAGAAGAGGGACTGCCACACTAGATGTTTTGGTTTCCAAAGTTACTCATTCAAGGGGTGCCATGATGTTACTTTTTATTGACACCTGTTAATGTGTTATTTAGTCATCATTGACACTTGCATTCAAGTTGAGTCCTTTGATTTTTCTAAGGCAAGATTTTTAAATGAAATACTATGAATACCAAAATGTTCTTCGATGAGATCCATCAAACTTTATCTCAAAGGCCAAAATTATAAACACTTTTACCATAGGCCAAATTATCATTTGGGAGGATTTGTTGAAGATATTTTCCAAAGACAAAAGTCCTGAATAAAAATTCTCAAAGACCAAAATGTTTCAAAGAACAAAATTTTACAAAGACCAAAATGTTCTAAATACCAAAATTTTAGGAATGAAAGACTTCAAACAAAATTTCCTGAAAGAAAGTTGTCAAAGGAAAGATACCAAATAAGAGGATCTAAATATTAATAATTTTGAAGACCTACCATACATAGTAAGCTTCCAAAATTTTCATTAATAGATTAGTTCCAATAAGTAATCCCAATGAAAATGGGTTACAAAAGGAAAACATATGCCATAAATGTGACTTAATACCAAATACCCTTAAAATTACATAGATAATAAAATTGGCTAAATATGCATGTACAACCCTATAATGAATAAGATAAAAGAAAAAAAATGGGTCCTAACTTATCCATCAATAAAATAATATGGCATAGTATCTAGTAGGAGGCATGTATTTCATCATACTCATTGAAAACTTGTAAATACTATTAATGTATTCTCTTCTTACCTCAATAATAATATCCTTATTTTCAAGTTTATCTTCCTTTACTGCCAATTTCTTTTGAAAGACCTTTTTCTCATCATTTTTTTTAAAAATTTATTATTACCCACTATCATAAAATGAAACCCACTCACCTATTATGTCTATAATGATCCTATCATTATTATGTTTAAAAAAAAATTACAAACATGGTTGATGTACTACTATTATAAAAATATTGATATATATAATAGGAGTATTTGATGGTCTTACTACTGAAGGGTCAAAATATCCATTATTTGTAACACTTGTGGACCATGCATTTATGTGGTTAGTTATTTCAAGTTGATCTTCCTAAAAAATAGGTGTAGATGGTTATATAGGAATATGAGCATGGATATATGTAAAAAGAGGATTAGGGAATTCTATCGGAGTAGGGGTAAGGGTTTGTGTAAGAATGGGTGAAGGAGTTTTTGTAATAATTAGAGTTAAGAGATATGTATAAATAGGCACATGGAGTTATTTTGGAAAAAGTGCAAGAATTGCTATAAGAGTAGGGGATTTTATGTAATTTTTTATTACATCCTCCTCAGTTACTTAATACTTAAATTAGATTTATTTGAGATTCAAATTTACTTATCCATCTCTTCATATATGATTAATTTATAGTTATTTTCACCAGAAGGTTATTTACTTATGATATTCTTAGAATAATTTTATTTAAAATGTTCTTCCTCCATACTTTCCTTAGAGATACATTTACTATAATATGTTCTTATTTTAACCTATATTTCATTTACTAGTTTTTATAGGTACTAAACATTAAAAGATTATTTAAATTAAAATATATGAAATTTAATAATAAGTCTAAATGTAAACAAAAATCTATTGAAAAGCGGCATATGATAAATATAGTAAGTACATCCAATAATAATATACTTAGATTTTTTAATTTTAGGTTTATTTTATTAAGTGTTTGATAATGAAAAACTAGATAAAATAGGACCGTGATAGCTCAATTCCAAAGATAAATTATATGGTTGTGTTTGGATATGCTCATGCTCTATATATATCTACATAGTGTGTCCCTACCCATTTACTACAAATTTTTTCATCATTAAGATGGAAGAACTTTGATTTATATGGTATATGTCATTGTGTCTACTAAGAGAGTTAAGATATTTTGATTCTATTAGTACCATGAATAAATATATATTTTCCTTCTCCTTACCTTGTAAACCTTAGGTGCACTTGTAAGATATAAACCTTTAGTAACCAAAGAATAAGTGTAATGGGATCAGCTAAACCCAACCACTGCTATTGATTGTTTACCATTTCTTACATATCTAAATACTCCAAGGAGGGATTAAAACCACACATAGTTCTCCTACCTAGTGTGATTGTGCAATTGTGTTCCTTCACTATATATGTGAATCTAGTAATTTTTATTTGATACTTGACAATATTATCTCTTGACTTGATTTTAAATTCTTCAAACTTAATTTGTGACTATTACTAGTAATTTATATTGAATTTTGAAATAGTAAGATATATTCTCTCATTGTGTAGTAGTGTAATATATAAAAGTGAGATATTTATCAAGTCCCTTTGAAATAAAGTTTTGAATCATTTATATAGTGATCATTTTGAATAATTTCCTTTAGCTAAATTATGAAACATGTGGGATGATTGATATGGATGTTTCAAAATTTTGAAACTAGTTGTTAAATGGTGTTGGGATAAGGTTTTGATAAGTGGATAGGTATTTAATAATCAACCTCTATGAATAACACAAACCTTTCCTATAAGAGTAGGGATAACTAACATGAGGCTAGGAGTTTTTTGAGAGTGATTTAAAGTAATTGGAGCATTAGATTTTCAATTCATGTACAATAGTGATGGTGAACAGAGGGGTTAATAACACATATAGATCAATGGATAAAGAAATGTCAAATAAGATTCATATATTTTAGTGTAACTCAAATGGTTTAATAAATGTCAAGAATTAACATTTTTAACTACCTTTGACCACATTTAGATATATACATTCCCCTCAACACCCCAACCCCCACTTTATAATAGTAATTAAATTGTTATAGTAAATGATATATATAGACTAGAGTTGGAAAACAAACCCTGTTTATGGAAAAGAAGCTCAAATTTTGGAAGGTATTCATTTAAAAAAAAAACCTACATCAACACATGAGGTAGTTAATGTCCATATTAGAAACTTTAATTTTTTTAAATTTGATATTTTAAAATGAAAGGAGAGAAAGGAAGGATTATACCTATATGGATATGAAACCATGATGCCATGTGACTTTTAAAATATGATGAATGATTTGATAAATGTCCCCTTTGAAGAAACACTTTGGAGAGATGGCTCATCATGTTTGACCATAGGTAAATTGAGAGTGATTAAGTAACAATGTTGAATAGATAATAAATATCTTGAGTTGAAAATAAATAATCTCAAACTCTAATGAATTGGGATAGGTACCCAATTTTATAACCCCAAAATAAAATGGAACCATCATTGGTTGACTATAAATGATACCAATAAAATTGATTATCACTAGAATCGAAAGTAAATCACCTGTAACAAAAGGTATAACCACACAATGGGTTCAATATAATTAATTACAAGGTTGTTGAGTTATCTAGACTTGGATGTACATTGCTTATGTGAAAATGAATCATGATATTGAAATACTAATCTATATTTTATTTTCATGATAAAAATAGAATGAATAATATTCATGCCCCCATCATGACCATGGTGATAATATATTTCAATTGAAATAATAAACATTTTCATTTAACTTACTAATTGTGTTTTGGTGCATATGCACATGAACAAATATCATGAATTTTAAATTTTAAAAACATGTATATATCTCTCTCTATGTATGTGTGTCTATATATATATATATATATATATATATATATATATATATATATATATATAGAGAGAGAGAGAGAGATGTACATACATGTTCTATATATATTCATGAACCAACATCGTGCACCCTAAAACTATTCAAATGATATAGAATGTAATGCATCTGTATGCTCAACTATAACTATACATGAAACATGTAATTTATATTCATGTAATAGTTTTCAATATGACCATGCATATGCATTCAAGTATGCATGAATATGTACTCAATTATCTATAAAGTGAATATATATATACATGTCATATGTCACCATAATATATATCCATGTGCCAAAATATGTTATGCATCTAATTTATTAATTAATTTAAATATTTGAGACTTTTATTTCATCATAAATTTTTATTTTTATACTCATGGAGGCTTGAATCTTAAATACAAGCCCACTTTAGTTTCCCCTTTTGAGATAAAGGGTGTAGCCTAAAAGTCACTCATCTCAAAACAAGAATTAACTATATCATGTGAAAAATATATAATTATGTATAAATGTGTTCTAATGTTGATAGAATGCTATCATATTATAATGTATGTCATCAAGGCATGTATGAAACATATGTAATGTGAGGTATACTAATTTCATGACTACATATATATAGTAATGAGGCATGCGGTAATGTAACCATATATGAATAATAATATGTAAAAAAGGTGCATAATATGGATCATTGTACCATTAATCAAGATAAAATTCACAACATGTAATGTCACAAAATGTCATGTATAATGCCAAGGGCCATGTATCTTGATATGAAATTGACACAATATTCAATTCCAAGGGACACATGAAAAGGACATAAAAATGTCAAAAAAAAGGACATAAAATATTTCACCAACAAGGCCAATTTTACACACACAATAATAAAAAAATGTCTAGTCTATCCTACAATAAAGTTACAACATTGAAACAAAATAGCATAAGTGAAAACTATTCTAAAACAACCACATGTATAGATGTGATGTCCTACAAAAGTAACATATCCAAGTAACATAATTAAGATATGAGTAAATAAAATTAAAATTATAATAAATTTAGCTCAACATGATATAAATGTCATTGATAGATATAACTTGTGATAATGAAATATGTAGAATAAGACGCCCCTAATATTAGCATGGCCACTAGGTAGAAGGGAGTCTAACATCTAATAATCCATGTATAATATGTATGTCATGAATCATGTTGGAAGAATAGTGACTTAGGGGTAGGTGAATCAATATTTAAAAACTATTTCAACTTTATTTTATCATTCATGAACTATCAAAGCAATATAGTGAACTTAGCAACATATCTAGAACCATTTATATGAACATGAGACAAGAGCATAGAACATAGAAAACTTATTTGAGCAGGAAAACCTCAAGGGGAATAAAATACACTAATATATAAAAATATAATACAATATTATAATACAAATACCAAATTTAATGAATCACCAACTCTACATGGAACACCAACCCCAACTAACTAAGTACCAACCTAATTAGGCTTTAACAAGCATCAACTTTTAAGGAATCACTAACCCCCTAGATTATTTAGCACAAAATCAACCACCTGATTACTTTTATCTCCTTAATTACATATTATTTATCAACCAACTGATTATGACCACATATTAATCTCTTCACACTCTTATATCTCTCTCAAACTATCTTTTAGGCTCCTTCGCTCAACTAGGCATCTTCAAGATAGATTAGGTAATATAGCCTTGATATTCATCTACAGTACCCTAATTAGATATTAATGATAGTTTACATGTACCATTTGGATGGTATAAAATAAATATTTTATATCTTCAAATTTTTATGTCCTTTGCTTCAACTCACTCATTCCCTAACTAGACAATTAGGCCTATTAGGCCTTGTTCTTAAACTAGGCTCTTGCTCATACACCTCTTGGTTGAACATACACACTTGACCACTTAGTTTTTAAAAAAAATAGCCTTAGGATATGACAAAGGTTGGCTAAATCTCAAATGGAATATATCCTTCTTTAGACCTTAAGGAGACTGAATACAATTAGGCTTTCATTAGTACACATTACCCTTTGATCTTATTAGAACACTTTAAAACTTAATATGTGGAAGTAACACTATATATACAACTTAAATACACCTATATTAGGATAATATTAAATCCATGACAAATTTTAGCTCCAGTCACCACTTAAATCATGCCATTTGTACTATTCACATTAGGCCTTCACACATAGAAAGGTTTGTCTTAAAAAATGAAGATAACATAATGTTTAACCACTTAATAATGATAAAAAATCATATGCACAAAGCCTAAAAAACCTAAAACATTTAACCAAGTGAATTATACTTCATTAAATAGGGAAAAAGGAATAAAAAACATTCTTATAACTTTCTCACTCAAAATTTCCAATTTTCGTCAAAGACTAGTCATGGTGATAATGACCTTCAACACCTGTACGACCATTTTTAGAGACTTTTGATGCATGTATATGATACTATGAGATAATTATTCCATTATAATATATAAATATAATATTTTATAATGGAAATATTTTTCTTGCATACTAATCTCATAACCTCACTGTAAACAGACCTCACTGAGCTAGACAAGTCAACTTGTGAGCAACTTTTTCACTATAATCATTATCCTCCAACACTTAAACAAAATATGAAAATGTATTAAAATTAATAAAAAAACATTTAAGTTCACTTTTTTTCATCCCTATTCAATTATAACAGATCCCTAATCATCTTTTCACTATTGCCTAGGTTTTTCACTATTTCCACCATTAGACCTGTTAACAAGTGGTCAACTTGGATGACCAATTTAGAATATTTGAAGGATAGAGACTATCTATTAACCACCATGGAAACAAAATATAAGTATAAAAATATATACTTCATCCATTTATCAACTTTTACATGGTTAACTTTGACTGTTAAAACAAATCTTTGAGAAACTAACACTTTCCTATAGGGTCTACTCACACATCTCACAAACCAATCACACCTAGAGGTGCCTAGGAGATTTGACTACAACTTCTAATCACTTAAATAGACATAACAATATATTTTAAGCACTTTATAACAAATTATTTCATATTATGTCACTATTAGGGTTCTTTGAGGGTTTAAATCATCTTCCAATGTTAGAAATCATTCATAAAGCTTAGCCCCTCATTCCAAAATTTAGTGCCTAAAACTTTGAGCTAGGATGCTTCCCCATCTACCATTAATATATTAAGTTCCCATGTAGATGTTAAACATGCTAATAAACACATAAAATTCCTTATATGGTTTTTATTCCTTCATTTGATGCAGTCTAGAGACTTTAAAACACTTTTTCAAGCCTAAACCTTCAAATTTTGACCTCAAGCTTAGTTTACACACTTGGGATAATCTATCACACCAATAACAATCTCAAATGATCATTATTATCTTGAAATATAAATCACACTCATATACCTTATGAAATACACGTGTATATGAAAAGGAATATGTTATATACCAAAACATGTGATAAATAACATATGTAAAGAACTAAACTAGAAACTCATGTAATATTCATGTCTTGATATTTCATTTTTTGGAATATTTTGAATAAATTGATATTTTTAAATATTGTAATTTTTTTTTTATTCCTATAATATTTCAATTTATTTTTTTAATTTTTAAATACTTAATTTTTTAACATTTTTGAGATGTTTGAAAAATATAAAATAAATTAGACAATAATCCCATCAATAGGAGGACCATAGTGTGTGTTTGTATCATATAATACGAGAGTGATTTTTCAAAAATGAATATTGATACACATAGATGAATCAAATATGAAAGGTAATCAATTATTATAATGTAAATATCTTGATAAATGTTAATATAATCATGTGTAAGATATGTAACTGTAGAGGGCACAAGACTTTACGGGGTTTAATTATTAGTAGGAGAAGGTTTCACTTCTAATGTTTGTTATGGAACATGTTGAACCATCCAAGGTACTATTGATAAGTTTGACCTCATAGGTTAAAATATCACCCCTATAGTTTTAAAATTTTCTTATAATTCTTGTTTATCCTATTCATAACCGACCACATGCCTTATGAAGTCATAAAATGAAGATTTGTTAGCCTTGTTAGCTTTATTTAAGGTAGTGTCTTTTGCCAAGCTTTCCAATGCCTTCTATGTTAATTTAGTGGGTACTAAGAGTATGTCATGATGTGTCAAGAAGGTACATATTCTATAAGGTCAAGTCATTTAAATTGATCACTTGGTTTAAACATTACTAATCTTGTTTGATGAAATTAAGGTATTTTAGCAAAGATTAAGATTTTTGGAAAAACCTAAGTTTCAATTATGACCAAGATAATCCTTTTCAAAGAGAATTTATTGCATAGATCATTAAATAAAATGGTTAATAGGTTATTTTAAGTCCTATCATGTCTTATATTGACATATTATCTCTACATGAGGTCATCTAAGATACAATAGATTTATTTGTACTTGAAGATGCCTTTAATGGGTTTTAAGTCCATTTACAAGATGGTCAAGATGGAATACATGTAACTTTGAAATTTTAAAAGATTTAAAATGAGATTTAAATATACTAATGTCATAAATAAGTCAAAATAATGGTCTACACATTAGAATAATTTAGTTTTTGCTCCAAAAAGGTAGTTTTATGGATTTGTATAGACTTGGGGTATGACCTGTAGATAAAAACACCTTGAAAGTGTCTCTTGGTATTATAAATTTCATATACATGAGTTTAAATCTTTCACAAGTTTAAAAGTGTAAAAAATTCTTCTAAACCTCCATATCTCCATTGGCAATCTTATTAAATCAATTTTCATGTGGATGGTATAGATAGAGGAGAGAGATTTGGGTCTTGATATTTTTGACAGAGGAGGGTGTCTTAGTAATTTTCATATTTTTTTCATTGGGTGTAAAATCCATTCCCTCTCCTTTATATACAATTTTTAAGTCTTTAGGGTACTCCAAAACTACCTAAAAACCCCACATGCTCATATTTATTCTTTGAAATGATAGTGTGAAACAAGTTAAATTCATAAATTAAATATATGTATATTTTTAGGGTCTATGGAATCATATAACATGTTTATTTAATCCACACTTGACATGTGTGAGTTCATTTTGGAAGGAAAACTCCATTTTTTCATAGTTTGTAAGGTGGATATCATAGTTTCTTTATGCTTTAGGTTCTTTAGCTGTAAACAAATATGGATAAAGTTTTAATAAAATATTTAAATATATATAATTATCTAAAAATCAATTATATTTTTATCCATTCTCTTATACATCCAAAAGCTCTCAACATGAAGACAACCTGCTTACTTTCTAGTGTATCAATCATCATAAGCAGACAAAGATTTGTTATGTTCAAGGTCTTGAGTTGCATGAAAATAATGATGGATTTTTGTTAGAGTGTGTTAAATTCATTTAAAATTCATATTAATACTCTTTAGAGTGGTATTAAAAAAAATTCCTTCATGATCCATCATAAGACTATAGTTTAGAAGTTTGAAAACAACAAGATCTTGATCATGAATACCAAAACCAATGGAGTGAAGTGGTCATACATGAAATACAATTAAAAATTATATAATTATGAATATTATAACAAGATTGGTTTTTATTTTTTATCCCCTCTAAGCAATGTAAGGAGGTCTCAACCTAAAGACTATGTATAGGCCTTTTTTTCATAGAGATAGATCAAAAAGGTGGAAAACATTACGTTGAAAGTGTTTTTATAAGGCTAAAACTTCATGATACAGGTGTTGGGATAGTATGGGCATACTATTAATTTCAACAAGGAGATGGTATGCACCATATTATGCCTCTTTCATTAGAAATTAGGCCCACATGTCTGTAGACCTTTACGTCTGATTTTCACATTAAATGCAATAGGTCTTGCTTAAGGAGATGAAGTTCAAGTGACTTGGTATATGTGTAAATTAAATTAAAAAAAAATTAAATATTTTTAAAGGAATGGAAGACAACTATACCACTTTTAACCTAATATTGACCCCTGATCAAGCCTCAATCTAAAATGGAGATCTACAGCCAACTAGTTTCTAAGTGTGTGTGAGTAAAATGACCATATGATGAAATAAGTGAAGCTTGGAGTTTGAAATAGAAGTCATGAAAAGTATTAGAGTAATAATAAATATATAAAAAACTCTCTTATAGTGTCAAATAACCCAAAAGTGACTATTGGAAGTATGAAGAACAAGAATTTTAATTTGATCAAGTAAGCCTAAAAGGAGGTCATACATAGGAATATGTATATTCTCAAAGAAAGAGAATTCATGAAAAGTGTTAGAGACATAATAAATATATAAAAAATTCTCTTATAGTTTCAAATAACCCAAAAGTGACTATTGGTAGTATGAAGAATAATAATTCTAATTTGATCATGTAAGCCTAAAAAGAGGTCATACATAGGACTGTGTATATTCTCAAAGAAAGCTTGTAATTTGAGTTGATTTGAGGTTTAAATAAGTCTCCAAATTGAATTTAAATTTTTAAAAATTATTTTAAAAAGTAATAAAACATCAAAAATTATAATTCATGAAAAGTATTAGAGGCATAATAAATATATAAAAAAGTCTCTTATAGTGTCAAACAACCCAAAAGTGACTATTGGAAGTATGAAGAACAAAAATTATAATTTTATCAAGTAATCCTAAATGGAGTTCATACATAGGGCTATGTATATTCTCAAATAAATATTGTAAGTTGAGTTGATTTGAGATTTAAAGAAGTCTCAAAATTGAATTTAAAGTTTTAAAAATAATTTGAAAAATGTATAAAGCATAAAAAAGTTGTGTGCATTGATTTCATGGTTTGAATATGCTTCTGTAATGAGTCTACAAAAGATAAAAGGTATACCTATAGGTTTTCTTGGGCCTAGATAACCTAGTTTGGTTTCAATCTTGAGAAGAAGAAGCAATGTATAATAGTAAATTTAGATATTGGATATAAATCTTAAGGTATGAGGAGTCATTTGAGGTCAAAGAGACTTAAAATAAGATCATATAGGGAACTAACCAAAACAAATATCTTTTTGACCCTATTTAAGTGATTTAATAAAAAAATTCAATCAAGGTACCTAACATAAACTTATAGTCAAGAAGGATTCAATATGAACAATGGAAAGAGTTATTTTTCAAGATATTTGAGATTTATAAGAGATAAAGTTGGATAATTTGTAATTATATACAAGATAAATAAGGGATAATATGTTATTTGAGATCCTTTCTAGGCCTTAACAGTGAACAAGACACCTATAAACCTTTTGAAAGCATGAGAGGAGTTTGAATGTAATGTCATGCATCAGAGTTGGGGATTAGATATATGGATAGAGTGTATGAATTAAAATAAATAATTTTAATAAAATTTTACCTAGATTATGTTAAATATATGACCAAATAGGGGTCACTCAAACCCTACATACACTCATCCAAACAAGTCTATGACTTGTTTGCCTAGTCAAGGTTGGGGTATCTATTTGGTTTGAGGCTCAAGAGTTATAGTGGAGAGAAATTAAAATAGATTATAATAAATATATAATGATATAATGAAATTTCCACATGATATTTATGGAGGATAGATAAGGTTAAATTTTGAATAACTCATATAGGTGTGGTAAACTTAAACAGACACACACAACCCTATGTGCATCAAAATGATGAGGAGTTCATTTGTTGAGGACGATATAGGAAAATAAGAGCCATAATAACATGGTGATGATTTTAAATGAATATTCATGAGATATTTAACACTTAAATATGAGGAAGGAGATCATATTTTCTAGTAAGAGCATATATAGATGTTTTCTTACATCTATACACAGTCAGGTGTTCATACATGCATATTTGTTAACATGAAGATATATATTGGTATAATAAAATCATAAAGTTAATTTCAAGAAGAAAAATATTTTATAATTATCCTATAATTTTATAATTATCTTATATGAACCTCATGAGATATCATCTCCAAGGTTGGAAATTATGTCTAGGCCTAGTAAGTCTTAATCTCCTCACATATGTTTGTGTGTTGAGTGTGAAGAGATTATATGTTTAATTTTTTTCTAGTTTGAGATTAAGATTAAGGAGGAATTGAGAAGGTATTAAGTCTTTAATGAATACCCACATGAGTTTTTTAACTCCCCAATAATGAAAAAAGAAGTTCTAATCCCATTGATGCCTACAGACCTCATGGAGACCCTTCAGGCCTGCTCATGAAGATTGAGGTATTTGTTAATGTACTAAGTTTAGGATGAATAATAAATGTGAATATTAAATTTATATAACCTAAAAATACTATTTCATGTAGTTTAGGATATTTTAAATAAAAGGAAATGGCTACAACACATTTGTTAGGGTTATGAACACTAGTACAACTATAAACCCTAGGCATGATCTAATAGAGGTTAAAAGAGGTATAATGAAAAAAATAGAAGTAAAATAATTGGATAAGATAAATGTGAGTATATTATATCTTATTTAGGTGTTTTTAAGCAAATATAAACTTGAAAATATCACTCTCAGGCTCGTTTACTCTCTTGACCTCACAAATGCATAGTCTACCAACCAGAGTTATAATTTGAGGTAACAATATAAATCATGAAATGATACATGGTGTCTACTTATCTTATTTTTTTTATGATCAGGGTATATTATCTAAAAATTTTAGGTATTATTTATCAATTTAAGGGCTTGTACACTATGAATCATCATTAAGATGATAAGGCACTCACAAGGTACTTAGGAGGCCATAAACGGCCATTTTGGAGAAGTTGAATTTTTAAGAACATGAAATTAAATATAATTATTTTAAACCTCATAAAAAAATTTCTATACTCCAATTATGTTCTCACCATGGTACTTACTTTTACCTACAATTATATGGATGCATTGAAAATTATACTTTTTTAATCTCTCAAACATTGGTACATGGCACAGACTTAGAGTGAAGAGAACTTGAAATTTGGTAAGATATTCTATGGTAAAGTGGAGTTGAATAAAATCTATAAGTTTAAAAAATAATAAATGGTCTCAAGTATGGATAACACAAGCGAACATCAGGTCAATTGGGTTAAAACTAACTTACTATGCAAAGGTCTATTCCTTTGTAAAATGACTTTAGTCATGTACTACTTAGTGAAGTCTGATGTTTAACATGAACTAACCCTAGTTTTTGTTAGGATTGTAAGGGTAACCACTCAGATCCAAGTAATCCCAGTATCATGTTCCCAATTTATATGCCCCACCATGGAGTGGGGTTGGTATGATGATGGGAATGAAACCCCAAGTCAATTTAGCATTTTTTGGGCTCCAAATATGTTATAGAATATGGTGAATAGTTTAAAATTTTTGGAAGAGATAATTTGGGATTTATTTTATATATTAAACACAAAATAACCATACAATATATCCTAAAATTACACCTATAGGTATGATTTTTTATGGCAGTCTAAAATAAGCTTGAGGAAGGGCTAGTTTTTTATCCATTTCTTAGTTTTCCTACTTGAACAAGGTTATAGAATACACAAATTATAATTTATTTTTTTATATAATATATAATGTTAATAAAACACTTTTGGGATGTTTCACATGTGTGGGATAATTTTGGAGTAAAATTTCAATTTCTAGGCAAGGAGGCCTATTTAAAAATAGAAAATGAGCTAAAAAGGACAGTTACACTCAAATTTAGGTCAAAAAAATTGGTTTGCATTTGTATGGGTATTTTTTGTCCTCAAATATGTTCTTATTTCTCCATTAAAAATTGGATATTATTCTACATAAGTAATTTTACCTATTTTGAGGGCTACAAGGAATAAGGCTAAATGAGACCTTTTGGAGCAAAATCACAAATTTTAAACTATTTGATGGATCCAATTATATTTTTTCATGTATTTAGTGATGCTTATATACCATCCATTGATGGAAATTTCTTTTTCAAATACAAAACCAAATTTCTCCTTTATATGCTATAACGTAAGAGGAGGACTTCAAGTTGTGAAACTACCAAGTCAATACATTAGATTTATTCAACATGTTAATCAAGGTTAATCAAGGTTTCTTCTGACCTTATAATCCAATTTTATGGAGATAAAAATTAAAGACATTGGTTTCAAGAAGCTTTCAGATTCTTCAAATAGTCATTAACAAATTTAAGGAGACCTTTCCTCTCATATACCAAGTCAAGTTAAAAAGGTCAAACAAGCTTTAAGAGCCTTCTAAAATCCCAATTAAGGTGGAGAGACCTCAAAAATGGATGAGAATAAGTATTTAATGAAGGAATTGATGAATAATTGAAGACCTATTTTCAAGGAATAAGACTTATTCATAAAGGAAAATGAAGAAGCTAGTATATAGGGTGTGTAAGTAATAATATAAGCACATAAATAGTTAAAAATACAATAATAAATGCTAAGACTTATTAAAACCTTCCAAAAATGTTCATCTCTAACTCCTACACTAGTATTGACAAGGGAATAAGGATAAAGTTTAGGGAATAATACATAGGGATTGAAGTATGTGAAGACAAATGAATCACCCCTAGTTTTGGGCTGCATTCTCTCTCTCTCTCTCTATCATTTCTCATTTCTCTATAATTAAACTTATTTTTATAATTTTTAATAATCATTAACCTGAGTTGTGTTAGATCCCTTTTTAGAAAAGCATGTGTACTTGGCTCTATGAAGTGAATAAGATTGAATTTTGGCCTCTTCAATGCTTGTGACTAGTGGATTATTATGGTTTGTATATGAATGTAAGTGATAGTGAATGGTTCCTCACATTTTTCCTCTCTTATGTACCTATTTTTAAGTGGTATTTTATCATTTTTTGTTACATAGTGTGTTTGAACATCCTTGTATGTATGGCAAGTGTAATCCTTCATCACTATCTTTTAGATACCTCATGATCATATACCTTAGACCATGAATCAAGATAGTGACCTCTATGTGAAATATTGATGTTTAAAGGATATTAGTTTGATAAGTGAAATTAGGTTCATGTTTAAACTCAACCTTATTAGTTTATGTTAGGAAAATGAAGGAGACCATTTGGTGTATCACCTTAGTTAGATAGGTTTTATTTTAGTTTATCTTCCTTATTTTTTAATTTTAAGTTGGTAGTGTGGTGTAGAGAGCCTAAATAATACATAAAGGGGAGATATACATTATAATATAAAGATTAAATCCACCTGTTAGACCACATATAGCTTAGGATTGTCTCCATGTTACTCCAAACCGTGAAGGCTTGAAACAACATTCACAAGGGTACATGTTTGAGTAGATAATAGTTTTTGGCACATTTAGTGGGACCAAGGTCCAAAGTAGTTGAAGGATTTTTGGTGTTGTTATTATACATAACATCCATTAGAGGCATTTAAAACATCAATGCCAACTTCAAGTTTAATCAGTTGGTTCTATCAACCCAAGCACCGGTTTAAGTAAGTTATGTTTTTAATTCTTTATCTTCATGAAGTTTGATGGTTGGGTATGAAGAGAATTTATATTATACCTCCTTATCAGTCTTATAATGAACCATACCATCCTTGTTGTAGACCTTATCAACTTTACCAAGTCTTAATTATTATATGATCAGTCTTGTTGAGAGAATGATGGGTCATGTAATTTTTATAATGCTCCTTATTAGCCTCGCTATGACCTTAACTATAGGCCTCAATATCCTTATTAGTATTATCATGATCCTGAATATAAAGAGTATGAATCTTACCCTCATGAGACATATCAATCTTGTGATCAGCCTACAACTTCCCCATATAGATATGATGATGCATATGAACAACTTTATTTTTTAAAAAGAATGGATGAGATGGAGAGTAAGATATTAACATGTGCAATAATGGTTTATTCAATTTATAAATATGAGGAAGTGAGTGGGTTGTTTTAAGCTATATCTAATGATCCATTAGATAGGAATGAGTTGTGTAATTTTGTATTGAAGAATATGGATACTTGGGAGAGGCAACAAAGAGAGTTAGATTAGGTATATCAAGAACCATCTTGTATTCCTTATTATCCTTTTTGTGTTCCTTATCTTCCTAAAGTCATTGACCATACTCAAGTTGAGGTAAGGTATCTCCCTAGTTGGATTCAAGAGTAGAATCATATACTTATTCAAGAGATTGAGCCATGTTATAGTTCCTTTTCCTCCTTATGCATCCCTTAAGATCAATATTTCCATGAGGATGAGGATGTTTCACACTTTAATAAGGTGATTTCCAAGTGAAAGAAGTAGAATGAAGAGGTCTTTAAAATTTTCTCTTTCTCTCATCTTCAAGACTCCCTATATGATTCAATTTCCCTCAAGAATCTAAAGTCTGATCATGAGAAACCTACCATGTCTCATACTCCCTCTTAAAAAAATTAATTCCTTTGCCCTCCCACCATATCCCTTCTTCAAGAGAATCCTATTCAATGGAGGATAGATGAAGAATTTTCAGCTGCATGTGAGTCTCAAGGAGAGTGTGAAGAAAGTTATTCAAATGAGTATGAGGAGAAGTTCACCATTGACACCCTTCTTGGTGAAGTAGGGGAGAATCAATTTTTAGAAATGAGAAATAAGGTGAGATTGAGGAGAGATAACAAGTTGAGATCTTAGATGAGGTTGAAATGGTTTAAAATTAGTAAGGAGTTGAATTTTAATAATTTGTCTCCCTATCACATCATGACTACATAGATATTTGATATTATTGATAAACCTATGGCTCTTATGGAGAAGGATCAAGATGTTATACAAACTGGTCTCATTCAAGTTGACTAAAGTTAGGAGATAAAAATTGATTGACAATAGTACATTAAATATCTTCAAGAGATTTAATACATTTGCAAAGGTATATTTCCTATTAAGGATGCTTATGAGGAGTTTGATCAAGAAACACCCATTGAATACCATGATGTAACTTGGATTAAATATTAAAATCTCTTAGAAGAGATTGATGAACTTGTAGTAGATAATAAGAATAATGAGGTCATTTAGGATGCCATAAATATCTAAGGATAATGCTTATATGGAGTATCATTTGTTGAGGTTGTAGCTAACAAGTAGTATGGAGTGGGTCTTGATGCATAAGATCAATATGTGTCTTTTGATGACTGGTTTGATGTTGTTTACTCACCTGAAGAAATTCTAAAATATTTAGCAAGTAATAAATATGGCCTCTCAAGCACCATGTTCAAGAGGTAGTTTACTATGTACCATTATTAACCTCATGAATAAAAAGATATCAAAATTTCCCATTTGATCCAAGAGGATAATGCCTAGAGTTTATTTATGTATAGTAGTTTTCTTATGTTTATTATGTTCCCTAAGTAATTTAATCACATGTGTGTGTGTACACATGCTCACACACACACACACACACACACACACACACACACACACACACACACACACACACACACACACACACACACACACACACACACACACACACACACACACACACACACACACATGTGTGTGTGTGTGTGTGTGTGTCTGTGTGCATGCGTGTGCATGTGTGCACGTGTGTGTGTGCATGCATGTGTGTGTGTGTATGTGCGTGTGTGCGTGCACATGCATGCGTGCATGGACGCACGTGTGCACGAGTGTGCGCGCGCGTGCGTGTGTGTGTGTGTGTGTGTGTGTGTGGGTTTGTGTGTGTGTGTGTGTGTGTGTGTGTGTGTGTGTGTGTGTGTGTGTGTGTGTGTGTGTGTGTGTGTGTGTGTGTGTGTGTGTGTGTGTGTGTGTGTGTGTGTGTGTGTGTGTGTGTGTGTGTGTGTGTGTGTGTGTGTGTGTGTGTGTGTGTGTGTGTGTGTGTGTGTGTGTGTGTGTGATGTTTTATCTTATTATGTGTGTTTGTCCTTATTTTGGAGGTAAACACATCACCTTATCTTGTTCAAGAGTATTGCATCCAAGGACAAGGTTTGATCATGTTTATTTTAGAGTGTGAGAGAGACTCCATGAGCTAAAAAGAGTTACAAAGTTAATGGTTCATAAACATAGTAGGCATGCTTCCCAACTGAGTCACAAAAATGTTGAAAAGTTTGAACTCATAGGTCAAACTATCACCCATATAGTTTGAAGCTTTTCTTATCATGTTTGTTTTCCCTATTCATAATGTACCCCATGCCTTATGAAGTATTAAAAAGAAGATTGGTTAGCCTTGTTAGCTTTGTTTAAGGTAGTGTCTTTTACCAAGCTTTCCAATGAATTCTAAGTTAGTCTAGTGGCTGCTAGGGATATGTCATGATGTCTCAAGAGGGTACATAGTCTATTAGGTCAATTCCTTTCACTTAATTACTTAGTTTAAAGCTTGTTAATCTTGTTTGATGAAATTAAGGTATTTTAGCAAAGTTTAAGGTTTTTGGAGAAACCTAGGTTTCAATCATGACCAATATAAGCCTTATAAAGGTGAATTTATTGCTTAGTGAATTAAATAAGATGGTGAAGAGGTAAATTTAAGTCTTATCTCAGATTGATATATTCTCTTTACATGAGGTCATCCAATATACAATATCTTTCTTTACACTTGAGGATGCTTTTAAGGGGTTTTAAGTCCATTTCCAAGATGGTAAAGATGAAATACACATACCATTAAACTTTTAAAATCCCAAAAATTAGTTTTCAATGTACTAATGTTAGAATGAAGTCATAATAATGGTCTACATATTAGAACAATTAATTTTTTTACTCTAAAAAGGCATTTTTATGAGTTTATATAGACTTGGGGTATTTGCTTGTAGATTAAAACACCTTAAAAGTATTTATTGGTATTATAAAGGTAATATTAATGATTTTAAATCTTTCACAAGTCCTAAAAGTGCAAAAAATGCTTCTAAACCTCCATCACTCAATTGGCAAGCTTGCAAAATCAATTTTCATGTGGATGGTATGGATAGAGGAGAGAGATTTGTATCTTGATATTTTTTCCATAGGAGGGGGTCTTATTAAGGTTAATATTTATTTCATTAGTCTTTATATCCATCCCCTCTCCTTTATGAATAATTATTAAGACTTTAGGGTACTTTAAAACTACCTAGAAATACCACATGCTCATTTTCCTTCTTTAAAATGTTATATTTAAATAATTTAAATGAATTATGGATATTTTTATGGTATTTTAAATAATATAACATGTTTATTTAATCCAAATTTGGCACGTGTGAGTTCATTTGGTAAGGAAAAATCTAGTTTTGCATAATTTGTAAGATGGCTATCATAATTTATGTGTTCAAGGTTATTCAACATTAAAATAAGATGGATAAATGTTTAATATCATATTTAACTCTATATAATTCTATAAAAAACAATAAAATGGTTCTACATCCTCTTCTACATCGATAATCTCTCAACATGAAGACAACCTGCTTACTTTCTAGTGTACCAATCATCATAAGCAGACAAAGCTTTGTTATTTTTAAGGTCTCAAGCTTCATGAAATTAATGATGTATTTTTTTTTAGAGTGTGTTAACTTCCTTTAAAATTAATATTAAGACTCTTTATATTTGTATTAAAAAGGTTTCCCTCATGATCCATCAAAAGACTGTAGTCTACAAGTTTGAAAGCAATAAGATCTCAGTCAATAATACCAAAACCAATGGAGTGAAGTGGTCCTCCATGAAATAAAATGAAAAATTATATACTTATGAATCATATAACATTATAGGTTTTTATTTTTTATCCCCTCTAAGCAATGTAAGGTTGTCTCAGCCTGAGGACTATGTATAGGCCTATTTTCATAGAGATAAATCAAAAAGGTGGAAAACATTGCATTGAAAGTATTATTATAAGGATAAAAATTCATTATATATGTGGTGGAATAGTATGGGAATAACATTAAGGTTAACAAGGACAAGTTATGAATAATAGTAGGCCCCATTCATTTGAGATCAAATCTATAGGTCTATAGACCTGTAGGTTTGATTTTCACATTAAATTCAATAGGTCTTGATTAAGGAGATGAATTTCAAGTGACTTGGTATATGTGTAAATTAATTTAAAAAATTTTTAATAATTTTTCAAGGAATTAAAGAAAACTATGCAACTTTGAACCTACTCTCGACCCCTAATCACACCTCAAGCTCATGGAGACATACAACCAACCAGTTTCTAGGCAAGTGTGAGTTAAATTACCATATGATGAATGAAGTGAAGCTAGGATTTTTCAAGATAAGTCATGAAAATTATGATAAGCATCATAAATCTATAAACACTCTCTTATAGTGTCAAATAACTCACAATTGACTACTGGTAGTATGAAGAACAAGAATGCTAATTTGATCAAGTAAGCCTAAAAGGAGGTCATAAATAGGGCTATGTATATTCTCAAATAAATATTATAAGTTGATTTAATTTTATTGTTTTAAGAAGTCTAAAAATTACATTTAAAGTGTTACAACTTCTTTAAAAAATGTAGTAGTCATTGAAAAGTTGTATGTATTATTTTCATGGTTTGAATATGCTTCCTCAAGGAGACTAGAAAGGCTAAAAGGTAGACCTACATGTTTGCTTGGGCTTAGATAACTTAGGCTAGTTCTAATCATGAGATGAAGGAGTAATGTATAATAATATAATTATAAATTGGATAGAAATATTAAGGTATAAGGAGTCATTTTAGGTCAAACAAACTTAAAATAAGACTAGAGAGGTAACTAACCAAAATAGAGTTCTTTTAAACCCTAGTCAAGATATCTAGTAAACAATTATAGTCAAGGTACCTAACATACACTTACAATAAATAAGGATTCAATATAAATAGTGGGTGTAATAGATACATGTGGATATTTTGGAAGCATGTACAAGCTAAGGAAGTGATGATAGGTTATTGGAGATCCTTTCTAGGCCTTAACATTTAAAAAAGCACCTATAAATTTTTTGAAAGCATGAAAGGAGTTTGAATTTAATATCATGCATAAAATTTTGGGATTATGTATATGGACATATGTATGAATTAAAATAAAAAATTTGAATACAATGAGATCTAGAGGAGGTTAAAGAGATGACCAAATTGGGGTACTCAAACTCTGCATGCACTCAGCCTATCAAGTCTATACTCTACCTACCAAGTAAAGGTTTATGTGTCTACTTGGTTTGAGGCTCAAGATATGTAGTGGAGAGAAAATAAAATAAATTATAATGACTCTCTAATGATATAATTACATTTTCACATGATCTTTAGGGAGGAGAGACAATGTTAAAGTTTGAATAACTCATCTAGGCATGGTAAACTTAAACAAGCACACATAGGCTTATGTACCTCAAAATAGTGAGGATTTAGTCTATTGAGGATGATAAAATAACCTAATATTATTGACAAGATGGTGATGATTTTAAAGGAATACTAATGAGACCTTGAATTCTCTAATATGAGGAAGGATATAACCTTTTCTACTAAGAGCATATATAAATGTTTTCTTACATCTACACATATTCAAGTGTTCATACATGCATATTTTTTAACATGAAGATATATACACATAATCAAACCACTTTAAAATGAGCCTCAAGAGATATCAGATCTAAGGTTGGAAAATCTATCTAGGCTTGGTAAGTCTTAATCTCCTCACATAGGCCTATGTGCTAAGTATATACACATAATATTTTAAAACTTTATCATTTAATGATGCTTTCTACCTTTCAAGAACCCATTGAATTAAGGGGTGCATTGGGAAAGGGGTGGGAAGACCATTGGTGCTTCACAGGATTGTTATCCCTATACTACCACATACTATCTAGAGAATCATATCCTATAAACATTCCCCTAAGATTTCACTCCTATTTTTCACCCTCATATAGTCATTTTATGCATTAATTATCCCTTTCCTAAATTAAAATACTTTTTATTAGTTTATGATACACTATCAAACCCATCAACCCTATACTTTAATTGATAAAACTCATTTAGGGTCTTGGTTGGCCCTTGGTCGACCTAGAATAGGACCTAATTTTATTTTGTCAATAATAATAGAGAGTCAATTGGGCCAACCCTATTGGATAAAAGTTTTAAAATGACTAGCATTAGATTAATCTATAAAAACACATTCATTTCACCATTCATAGGGAGACAATAAGAGTTAATTATTCATTTCTACTTCTTTAGAATCTACTCTTCTAGCATTCTAATTAAGGAGCCTTATCTTAGGGTTTCTATTTGGAGAAGAATATTTCATTGTGGAAAAGTCTTGAATGTTTTGGCATCTCTTGAAAAACTTAATAACCTCTTAAAAATTACATTTGGCCAAGGGAGATATTGAGTCTTGATGGTTTCATCTTCAAGGTAAATATATCTAACTTTCTCCTTTCTTTTAGAAGATAGAAGTAGCATAAGTAATGGATTTTAAATATACTCTCTCCATGCATTAGGGTCTTACCTATACTGAGCTTAATTAGTATTATCCTATGCATTTTTACTTTTAAATTTTACTAACCCCCATTTTGTGCCACAAGATTTGGTGAGAACTATATTAGACTTTACTTATTATTAGTTTAGTGAATATGAAAACGTAGGACCTAGTTAGGGTTATTACATAGTTTTGATTGACTGGATGATTTATAACCCTTCCTAGTGATATTATTATGGTAAGATATCCCTTGTATAAGTATATTAGATCCATCTTGATCATGACCTTGAATATCTAATGTATCAATAATTGGAAGTGTAAGTAGGATTTATTTTGTCTAAGCTAGGATTGATTTAAGATCAGTTGTATATCCTTTTGCATACATTCTGGTGAACTCAACATGAATCTAACCTTTGTAGGTTTTCTTTCACACCATCATTTTTATCATTTTATTATATTTTATAATATATGTAGTAATGTATTAAACCATTCAACATAGTTCTAACTTTCTATGTGTAAGTTTAACACAATCTCTTCAAAATGACTCTATAATATCTATGCAGGTCTTCATAAGCTATAGGTTATTAGATAGATCAGTTAGACACAATATTATTCTTTAGTTTCATATTAGCATACACTATCAAATAGATCAACTATGTCTAATACTTTTTGATGAAAACAAACACTATCGAATAGATTGACTCTAGTATTTATTACTTCTTCAACACATAAGGTTTTTTAGAACTTTGTTAAACTAGTTGACCCAGTTTTCAAAATTTAAAAGCAACAATTAAGCACTATAGCATAAACATTTTCAATATAAATCATCTTCAATCCCAAAAATGTTACTTTATCATATCTCTCTATCATTTTAATTCTTTTTTTAGTTTTATTTTTCACAAGTTAGTAGTCTTCAAAACTATAAATCTACAACTAACTAGGTTGATAAAGTTGATTTAGTTCTATAGTCTGCCTTTTCTCTGAAATACACAGTCGAATCTATTTTAATCTATTCTTAAATACCTTCATTTTTTAGAATATAAGTGACCCAATTTATATTTTTCTATATTTTTTTACATATATTATCACTTAAAATGACTCTGTACTATTCTCAATCAAGGAATTAACATCTATTTACTAATAATTAGCTGACATTTCCTTTTTAATTATTTGCTTGCTTAGAGTAACTCACATAGTCTAAATAGGTGGTTTTTCAAATTACACTTTTATTTACACTATTTTACTCTTTTTCACATGCTACCAAATCACTTAACATTCAAAAAATATTTAAACATTTATCTTCTCAAGGCCTACCTACTTGGATTTCATCAGCAAGGGGGAAGCTGACTAAGCTTTTTGGCCAAGTATAAATACTTGGTGAATTTTATATATTGGAAAATCACTAAATATCCTTATCACTAAAATATTATTAATTAAATGGGTATGCCCCAATAACAAGCCAATATCATTACCAATATAGATTTTTTTCAACCTAGATGTCCTAAAACCAACTTTAGACTACTTTCTAATTCCCTATTTTGTCCAAATTTCTTATCACATTAAAATAAAAACTTTGTAATAATATAATAAAACTTAAGGTGAAAAATGAGTTAGAATTTAATTTTTACTTGATTTCTTACTTTTTTATCAGTGTGTTATATTTTAAAACTTGCATTGGCTAACATTAATGCAAGGTTTGTGATGTGTACCCCAATTTGATCAATCAAATTGATCCAATTATTTGTGTATTTTATTTCATTATTGATTCAAACTATCTTGATAATATTTTCCCCATATTTTTGAACACTATCATCTTGGTTAATATAGTCTATTAAAGACTATATTTTACCTTCTTTCTATTAGTACACAGTTAATTTACATGATTGTCTTCTTATATCTCTTTAATGTCCCATATCCATTAGTAATCATTAAAAATATATGAATCTATACTCTTTTTATCATGTATTTTAGTAGTACACTATAAATCCATTCAACTCAATACTTGTAGGCTAACCTTGTCCCTTACTGGCCAACCTTATTCTTTGTCTAGCTAACTATGTTTTCTATTTGGTTGACTATGTCCCTGATTCTTCTTCTTATTTCCTAAATAAATTGTTTCCTTCATCAAGCACCATGAAATACCCTATTATAATCTTCTTGGACAACTTGAATCCATTAGGACATTATATTAGGTGATCTATCCTTCCTTCTTTTATCTCCCAAGAGAATCCTCACTATTGGAGTACTTCTTCCCCTACATCATTTTTAGATTGTAACATGGTTCAGATCATCCCTCAACATGAGGTAGTTGGATCAGATCCTTTTTATGCCTATCAAGACAATTCCCATCTTAAAGCATCTCATCATAATGTGGGGTCAATTGACACAAGTCTATCTAATAACCCAACTAGTAATCTACCTCCTAACAACTATCCCCTAATACCAATTTAGGGAGTCTTCCTAAAAAAACCAAACCACCAATTGATATAACCTATATTATTGCACAAAGAGTGAACAAAATGAACATAATGCAAACATATAATACCTCCCAAATGATGCAACTACAACATCATTTGATCAATATGGCTAATCAACCTCTTATTCTCCTCCCTCAAAATAACCTAAACATTATTCCTCCACCTCTTAGAGATGCCTCAGGAAATGTCATTACCCAACATATAATGAACAACAAGATGCTTTAAATTTAAAAAATGTGACTTTATCCCCTTTCATTATTTACATTGATATTGGTAAAATATCTCCAACTATTAATAATGATGGGACTAAAGACCCTACATCTTTCCTTAAGGCTTTTGAAAATCTTTACAAGGACTAGATCTAAACTAATAGTTTTTCCACAACTAAAATTTTGGTTAAAACCTTCACTAGCAATGTATGGAATGGTAAAATTAACTTCCCCAACATTCCATATGGAAAATAGAGAATTTAGTTAATCTTCTAGTTAAAGAGTTTCAACATAATGAACTTCCCAAAAATTTCCTTATCTATTTCATCAATGTTAAGCAATCTCCCACTAAATAAGCTCATGATTTTATCAAGTGATTTAAATCTTTAGCCCACAAGGTGAACCATAAAATGACTGATGATAATCTATTTAAACTCATTATAACTACCTTAACTCCTCTTTATTATAAAGTTTGAATTGTTTCCCTTCAAATGCTTAACAAAGCTCTTGACCAAGTGAAGTGTCAAGACTTCTTAATGAAACAATTTGAACCTAATAAAAAATTACTTAAAGGGTATTTTTAAACATATACTAATGTAATAACCATTAATCCTCCTCAAAATAATCCAATATTTTCCAAAGATGATAATCCCCCATATTCTCAAACACCATTAACTATGTAGCAAATGAAATAATTTTTTAACACATTGTAAACCATTTACTTATCCTAATAATCCTCCCAAATGTTATGACCCTAACTAATTTTTTTGGTTCCATGCAAACATCAGTCACTCCCATGATACTTATAGAGGTATTACCAATTTTTTAGTCTCCTACATGCTTGGTGATTCATTCAATCATGAAGCCATGATTCAACTCCATTTTCAAGAGTACACAACCACTTCTCAAAAATGATAAGCTCCCAAAGGTTCCTCTTCTAATAGCCAAACATATTTTTCCACATCTAATGCTTAATAAACTAACAAGGATATTTGTGCCATTGATGCCGACTATGACCAATATTATAATAATTCTTAATACGTCAATGTGGTCAAGGTTAATTATCAATGAAAACTAGCTCATAAATATCTTGTCACTAAACCTAAGAAACCATCTTAAGAATAAAAAATCCTCAAAGATAATACAACCACTCACCTAGATTTAGAACCTAATGAGGAACCATCTCCTCCTTCTAAATCCCCAACCACTTCTATTCCTCTAAAATATAATTTACCTTTTAAACCCCATGCTAGTTCTTCTTCCAAAACCCATTGGAACTTCTTAGAACTCAAATACATGCCTTTTAATATACCTCTTATGGATCTAGTTCATACCTCCCCTTATCATCATAAGTTCCTCATGCAATAATTGTAATAAATTGAAGAACCATTTTCTAGATATGAGAACCACCCTCTCATGAACCTCAACTAACCAAAAAATATACCATTGACTCCATTTGTCCTTTGAAACCCTTCATATAATTACTCAAAGAATACATGATTAATAATGATATCCTCTTTTGAGCCAATGATCTACCCCTATTCATTAAAATAGTCATTAATACTACCCTCATTCATAAACTATTAGTAGAGAAAGGGTCTAGTATTAAAGTAATATCTTTGTGGCTTATTCAACAACTTGGCTATAATAAGGATAATCTCAAGCAAACACAACTAACATGTTATGTATTTGATAAAAATAATAAAAATACACTTGGTTTTATTTGGCTTCATCTTACAATCAGACCTAAGATGGTTTGAACTAAGTTTATGGTCTTCTATTTACCCCTATCTTAAAACATACTCCTAATATGCCCATGGAATCAAGAATGAGGGGTATCACCTCTTATGATAGCCAATGCATAAAGTTACTTAATAACAATAAAAGGTATAAACATGAGGCTAATCCTAACCCTTATAGTATTCAACTTCCCAATCCCAAATCTCAATATCACATTCTTACCATTCCAACAATCAATAGTGTTCCCTTATCCAAATTCATCAACATGAATCTAGATTTACATGTCACTCTTACTAATTGAATTTGGAGTGTCTTCATCAACATGAATCTAGATTTACATGTCACTCTTTTATTTTCAACAATCAATAGTGTTCCCTTACCCAAATACCTAAAATACTACTAAACTACCTCCTTACATATTGGAGTGTCTTCCTCTTTTATTTCCTTATGATCACACCGTCTCCCTCATTGATGAGATCAATGATTTCCCCCTTCATGCAATGAAATGTAAGCCTATTACATAGAATATGCCTTCATATGTAATGATTATGGAGTAAAAAAATTATTCCAAGATCTTTTAATCGAGTCTTCATTTAAATTTAGTGATCTAGGAATTTCCCATTATGAAATTCCCCCTAAATCGCAAACACATACAATTTCTCCAACCTATGATTATAATTACATCATGGACCAAGCTCAATCATGAGACTTGGATGTTCAATATTATAAAAAAAAATTAGATCAAATACATGATTTCAATCATGATGTTTATAACATTTCCACTAAATTTGAGAAATCACCTGAAGGTCACATACCTCCTACTAATTATCCACTCCTTGATACTCGTTAGGTGAGAGAAAAAATATTACCTTCTAAACCTCCTAAAATTCATGCATCCTCTATACCACCTAAAAAACCAATAATTACATCTAATTATCCCCCCGTTAATGATGATAATGAAAACCTAATCATATCTAATCAAATGTATTCCCCTATTCCACCTACTTCTAAGATTACATTAGATTTCAAGACTATAGATGTACATCAAATATATTCTAAATATGATCACCAAGGTAACAAAACTATTGATCTTTAAGTCAATGTCAAGTTTTATGGTCTTCTTCCCACTTTTCCTAGTGATGAAGCCATTCTTGAATTTATTCATGCCCAAAAACTTCAACTACATCAATAACATCACAAACTTGGGAATTTTAGTAATAAATACCATCATGTCAATAAATTCATCACTAGAATTTATCCTAAAACAAATCCCTTTTCCTCTCTACTTAATGCACCATTTCATTTCCAAGATGGAAATCCTATGCTTATTGAGGAAACTACTAGAATAGAATATGGTACCCCATCATGCCCTTAACCAATTACAATCTCTCATGAAATTACACCAATTGAACATGATAATTTTATCTTATTCTTTGATAAATATCATGAGACTTTTTCTTGGTCCTATGAGGACATGCTAAGTATTGACCCAAATATCATGGTGCATAATATCATCATCTATCTTGATGCCAAACCTGTGTTACAAAAGAAATGGAAATTTCCAGCAGAAGTTTATAATTTATACCATAAATAAATCATTAAATCATTTATGCCAAGTTTATCAAGCCTATGGATTATTCAAAATATGTCTCCAATAATATCCTTGTTTAGAAGAAAGTTTACATTTGCATTGATTTTGGTAATCTTAATCTTACTTGTCCCAAGGGAAAATTCCCTATACCTTCTATAGATGCCATCATCTATTCCACTACTAGTTATGAAATTTTTTCCCTTATGGATTGTTTCTTGGGTTATAATCAAAATCACATTTCCCCCAAATGCATTGATTTTGGTAATCTAAATCTTACTTGTCCCAAGGAAAAATTCCATTTACCTTCTATAGATGCCATCATCTATTCCACTGCTAGTTATGAAATTTTTTCCCTTATGGATTGTTTCTTTGGTTTATAATCAAATTCACATTTCCCCAAAAGACCAATGTAAGACAAATTTCACCATAGAATGTGGAACCTACTATTACATTAAATTTTGCTTTGGCCTCAAAAATGTTAGAGCAACTATAAACAGGTGATGACCCACATTTTCCATGACCTTATCCATTAAATCATGGAAACCTATGTGGATGACCTCATTTCCAAGTATAAAACCTACAATACTCATCTCTTTGATCTTGCTATAATTTTTTATCCCATCATTAAATATAAAGCTAGATTAAATCCCTACAAATGTGATTTTAGTGTCATATATGGAAAATCATTGGGATTATTAGTTTCTCTTCACAACATTAATTGCAATCCCACCAAGATCAATGTTATTGTCAACATGATCATCCATTAGTCCATTCTAAATATTCACACTTACCTTGGTAAACTTGGGGTAATTTGATAGTTTATCCCCAAAATAACTTACCGTATATATTTTGTTAATTATCTTCTCAATAATATTAATGCTCTAGAATGAATAGATCCTTGTCAAAAATAATTTGAAAATATAAAACAATCTTTACTTCACCCATTCAGTATTCATCCACATTCTAATGATAATCCTTTAATCTTATATACTTCTTACACACCCATATCCATTGGGGTAATGCTTTTTCAACATGATGATACCATAAGGGAATATTCCATCTATTATATTAGCTAAGGCCTCATCAAATATGAGAAACATTATACAAAATTCAAACATGATTACCTCACCATATAATTTTACACTGAAAAACTTAAACATTATATGCTTTATCAAACCACTTATGTCATAATTAATTCTGATCCAATCCATCACTTCTCCAAATCCTTTATTATTGGAGATAGAATTGAAAAGTGGGTGGTCATTCTCATGGAATTTTATCTTCAAATTATTGCATTAAAATTTATGAAAGGACAAATCATTAATGGTCAACTCATAATATCTCTTGTATTAGCTACCAATCACCTTCAAGATAATGTTCTTGATGACAATATTCTCTATATTAAAGGTATTAATCAAGACATATTTATTAAAGATTAATTTCATAACTTCACTATTGATCTTGAATCAAGTAATCTTTAAGAGTCCTCTATATTATTTGATACTACTAAACCAAAAGTAGTTATCAAAATATTTCATAAAATTAAAGTCGATTACCATGAAGATACATAGACATTTCATTTTGATGGCACCAAATGACTTCAAGGATTTTGGGTAGGTTGTATCCTCACTAGTCCTCTTGGTAGAATTATCCCTTTGGCATTTCTACTTACATTCGATGTCACTAATAACATGGTGGAATAAGAAGCCTTAATCATAGTCATGAGATCAGCCCTTGATTTAGACATCACATATCTACATGCTTTGGGTGGTTCCCAACTCATAGTACACCAAGTTAATGGTTATTATCAATACAAAAGAGAAAATCTCATTTATTTTTATCAAATAACCACTACCCTTGACAAATATTTCACTTCTTTTACCATTGAGGCTATCCCTCGAGATCAAAATTCTATTTATAATTCACTTGATTCTTCAGCATCTCTTTTTAATCCACACCAAGTTCTTACCAATTCCACTTTTCTTATCAAAATAAGAAAGTACCCATCTTCCATTTAACCACAAGATTCAATTATCTACCACATTGAAGTTGTGACCATTCAACAAAGCCTATGGTGCAAAGACATCATTCAATTTCTTAAACACCAAACTTATCCTCCAAAAATTGATTCCTAAGATAAGACTCACATTTTTAAATAATCTTTCAAGTATGTATTTCCATATAACGTAATTTATTATCATAATTCTAAAGGTACCTTTCTCTACTGTGTTATGAAATAATAAATTCTTCCTCTTGTTTAACAAGAAAATGGGGGCATTTACAGTGGTCACTATAGTGGGTATGCTAAAACCCATAAATTCTTATGTATGGGATACTTTTGGCCCACTCTTGAAAAGGATGCCATAGAATTCCATAAAATATGTAATCTTTTTCACCTTCATGATGATATAATCCATTTTCCTCCATCAAAGTTTCAAAATGTAGAGTCCCCTTGGCCATTATCAATGTGGGGATTAGATCTCATAGGTAATTTACTTAAATCTTAGGATGGGCATGTTTTTATTATCATAGCCACTAAATATTTTACCAAATGGGTAAAGACTAAGCCCCTCATCAATGTCACCAATACCACCATTTCAAAATTTATCCTCAATCAAATCATTTTCTACTTTGGTGTTCCTTTAATTTCATTTCAAATAATGGTGGTACTTTTAAAAATAAAGATGTTAAAGAGCACTATGTTAAATTTAAAATCAATCATCAATTTTTCATGCCTTCTCATACCCAATTCAATGGATAAGCTGAGGCCACCAAAAAAATTATTAATAAAATTCTCCAAAATAGAATATGTAAAACCCACATAGATTAGAATCTTCATTTATATCCCACTCTTTGAATCTATCACACTAGCATACACACTACCACTGGGGCAATACTATTTTCACTAGTCTATGGTTCTAAATCATTCCTACCATTAGAATTTGAACTTACATCTCTCTATATATCTCTTCATGGTCTCATACCCAATGAATAATTATGTGAATATTTCCTTCATGATCTTGATCTTCTTGATGAACATCATCTTTTCTTCCCTAAAACATAATTACCAATACAAAGCTTGCATTGTTAAATTACATAATAAAAGAGTTAAAGTATATACTTTTACTGTTGGTGATCATGTCCTTAAGATATACTATACTCATGATAAAGAAGGTAAATATGCCAAAAAATGGTGGGGCACTTATTTATTCAAAGACATCCTTGGTAGAAGCACCTATTGCCTTTAAACTAATGAAGGCCATATTTTCAAAGATCCCACCAATGCATAATTCTTAAAGAATTATTTTGCCTATATCCTCCCCTTATTATCATGCATTCTATATGGTATATTTATAACACTTTTTTTAGGATCTATAAATGGGTTTCACCCTCTATAGTAGTTCCTCTCTCCACAAACCTTAGGTCCTTTTTTGTCCTTTGGTTTTCCTTTTTCTCATGAGTTACATTGCAAACATGCAGTTAGAACCTAATATTCCTCATATTTTCATTTTATTCTCATTATTTCCATACTTTTCACATGATTTTTACACCATATTGGGTTTATATTTTATGATTTGCATTATAATACCATGGATAGGACTATGAGTTTCTCATAAAATCACTTTCTTTAATTTAGTGTTCCTTTTCTATAATGTTCAGTAATGGTTACAAGTTTATGATCACTTGTTCTTAGCTTTAGATTTTACTTCTTTTTGTAGATAAAATTGAAATAAAAATAAGGTGTTAGCATACTTTCCTACACTTCCCTCTTTTTTATTATAAGGAATCATAATTCATTATCATTAAATCCCTTTTTCACTCTTTGTCACCTTTTGTTGTGATTTGAAGCAATTCAAATTATTTTATGTTTTCATTCATCTTTATTTCCTTGCCTTTCACTCAACATTGGATACACCAAGGTGAAATTAAATATATAACTTATATTTCACCTAAATTAATGAAATTCTTAGATACCATACTCTCTAAGTTCTCCTTCTTATCAACTAGGTCCAAAGTCTTCAAATGATAGTCATCTTTAGCACCAAAGATTGGTTTTTTGAATCCGTATGGAGGAGGAATAGAAAAACCCATTAAAAATATTAAAATCCAAATCATTTAAAATAAAAGGCAACATACCAAGTCAAAATTCAAAATCATACCAAAATATGTGATTCATAGAACATCTATCTATAATCAAATCTCAAACTCCATAGTTGGCCTCATGATAGAGTCAAGGTCAATTGGGATATGGTAGGCCAGTATATTAGAATATGAGAATTCAAAAAAATCTCTAGCTATACATACTTTCTCATACAAGTACCCAATATTCATAGTAGACTAACAGTTCTATAAATAGTCTTCAGAAATGGGGAACATGTTGTGGAAAGGTAGGACCAGTTTACTTTTCATGCATATAACCTTCATGGGATGATTTATTAACTTAATTTATTAATCTAATATTTGTGTGGGTAGGTTAAATTCTTAGAAGTCCTTAATGTAAAATTTCCTCTTGTTTGGATAGACCTGATTTGAGTGTCTTAAATTTGATGAAGAGTTTTTATACCTTGATTTTTCCTATGATTTCCCCTTCACCCATTTGATTTACCCCCTTGATAGGCATGAGTGATTATAAATATGTTTTCCCACTTATTTTATTTCCTCTTCTTAACATCTTAATAACAGATAGCACCACTTTATTTCAATTTTATCTATCTTTAGAATAAAATAATATTCTTGAGAAACTATGTATTACTTTCCTTACACCATTGCTTTAAATCCCATCATCACTTTGATTTATTTTAATATTTATTATTATTTTTCTACCCTTTTTGTTGACACCTAAGTCCATTTCTCCTTTCATGACTTTTTCCATTGATGATTGAGTAAGTATTGTTATCACTTCCTCATCAATGTTGTTTTATCCATTGCTTTCCCATCTTTGTTTAAGTAAGGATTATTACTAATTTCACATTGATGTTTGATTACCATTTTTTACATGTATCTTTGGTTTGACTTGGTCAGTTTGCCTTTCTCAGGGTTTACTTGTTTGAGTTTTTTGGTCTTTAGTAGCCTTGGATTTTTTGTTACCCAATTTACTCCAAATTTTGACTTGGTTATTTGGTCCTAACTTAGCATTTGTCACCCTAGCTATCCAAATTTCCATGTACATCTCATCTATATAGCATTAATTATTTTGGATATCCTATTTTTGCTCATTATTTTTGTATCATTTAATTTTTTAAAAGTAGTCTTTGTACCCTTCACGATTAAAACTAAAAACACAACAAACAACCATATAGAGATAAAGGTAAGTCAAGGCACACACACATTAATTTTATTTTTTAGTTATTTCCCTTTTAATCATTTAATTTCAGTTATCTTATGTTTTAAAATACTATAAGTTTTTAGCTTCAACATTATGTGTTGTTATGTTCTTTCTTAAAGCACCATCCCCTATTGCACTTGAGTGACACATGATGAAATTAGAGTGGGTCATATATATATACATAATAGTTTTAAACTTTATCAATTCATGATATTTATTTCTTTCAAGAACCCATTGAGTCTTAAGATCTTTAAGTGCATGACTTAAAGTGTGTATGGATAAAGGGTTGGGTAGACTATTGGTGTTTTTCAAGATTGTTATCCCTATACTACCACTTGATATCTACACAAACATATCCTTAAAATATTCCCCTAATCTTTGCCTCCTATTTTACACCCTCCTATAGTCATTTTATACCTTTATTAGCCCTTCCCTAGCCTAAAATCCTTTTTCACAATTTATGATACATTGTCAAATCCATTAACGTTATATTCTAAATGATAAAACTCATTTAGGGTCTATGTCGACCCTTGGTGGACCTAGACTAAGACTTTATTTTATTTTGTCAATAATGATACATAGTCAATTGAGCTGACCCTATCATATAAACTTTGGAAAAGGACTAGGGCTAGATTCAGTTATATAAACACATTCATGCATTCTTAGAGAGACAACATGAGTTAATTATTAATTATTGTTTATCTATAATATTCTCTTCTACCATTCTACTTGAGGATTCTTGGCTTAGGGTTTTTATTTGTATGAGAATCTTATATTATATAAAAGTCTTAGATGTTTTGGAATTTCTTAGTGATCCTTACAAACCATGGCAACCTCTTTAAAAGAACCTTTGGTGAAGGGAGAGATTGAGTCTCGATAAGTTCATCTTCAAGGTAAGTATCTCTAACTTTGGTCCTCTTTTTTAGTAGATAGTAGTAGCATAAGTAATGGATTTTGAATATATTTATCTCTACATGCATTAAGGTCTTACCTATATTTAGATTAATTAAGATTCTACTATGCATATTTAATTTTAATGTTTACTAACCCCTATTTTATGCCATAATCTTTGGTGAACACTAGATTAGACTATAATTTAATTATTATTAGTTTAGTGATATGAAAATTAGGTTTACCTTTTTGGTAAATCATAACCCTTTTAATAATCTGATACTAAAATTCTCAATTCCTCAATATTAAATAGAATTAGATGTTGAATTCTCAATTTCTAGATTAAAACAAATAGAAATTGGATTTATAATTAGAGAAATGAATATGAGTGAATGAAAAATTTGAAAAATTATTTTTGAATCAAAATTTTATTTTCAAATTGATCCATAAACAATAATTAGCCTCCTACTAATAAATATTGTTTTATTCAAAATGGATTTTAAAAATATAATAACTCATTTTCAAAAATTTAATTAAAAGAATTGACTTTTAAACTCTGAATGTGAATTTGTCTAAATAATTTTGAGTATGAGTATTTTGTAAAGTCATAAAAATTTATTACTTAGTGAAAAACATTCAATTCATGTTTTTATCCCTTCAAATAATCTCATAATAAATTTTTCATAATGAATATCTAAAAATCAATGAATAATTTAAAACTGATAAAATACTAGAAAAATGGAAAAAATAGAGACAAGAGATTGTTTACAGGGTTCACCATTGGCTACTTCATTAGATTCATTTGAACCATTCCATATAAATAAAATGTAAATACAAAATTTAAAACTTACATCCCTGTATAGATTAATAAATCTTTCAACTCTTTATGATACGAAGAATTCATTTGTAGCACATAAACTTTCTTCTCTTCACCTAAATAAATACCTACAAATGCTTATATCTCTCCTTTATGGGCTATTAATTATTTCAACATGAAGAAATAATATTCTCAAGGATTTATAAAAATATCATTGGCTACAAATATTTGTAATTTATACATGTTGAAAAGGACTCGAGAATAAAATTAAACATGGTTAATTCACTGAATTAAATAACCTATATTTTTCAAACAAAATAAACCTTCATCTTGATGGACGATCCATGTTTGAAATTCCTAGTAGCATTCATTCTCTATCAAAAAATAAGCAACATGTCCATCTTTGTAAGTTGTCCTGTAAGCTCCCTAGAATAATAATAATCCTTAATATATAAAAGTTGTCATAGAACCAATGTTGGCTAACAATTTTATATTTCTACCCAAAGTATAATTATCTCTAAAATAAGTAGCATGTATTTAATAAAGGAATAAAATCCCATAATTAAATGTAAGTTCCAACACCATGCTTTATTTAATAAAATAATCTCTGCCAAATAAAAACATAATCTCTTCCCAAAAATAACACAACTTCCCACCAAAACCATTGACAAGTGGAAAAGCAATGTGGAATAAAAGGTGGGTAAATCTTAAGACATGCATGTTAAAAAATTTAGTGCCAACATAAAATAAAAAGGATATAGTTTATACTTTAGTTTAAAAAAATATCCCATGTATTTTGGTCTAAATAAAGACCATCACTTCCATTTTAAACACCCACCACACAAAGTGGAGATTCCATGTGGCATGCATGTAAAAGATATTAGGATAATTAAAGTTTAAACTTAAGTTTTGAAAACACAAAGTCTAAACATATCCCATTATTTTCAAAATCACCCCTCATGAAAAGTGGAATGGAAATCCATGTGGGAAAGGCAAAGTGGGGTTTGGATAATGTTTTTTCTAAATGGGAAACCTTAGTTTTTTTTTTAAATAATCTCCCAAGTATACCAAATTCCATCTACATGGAAGTGGAAATAAAATTTAATTTTTTGGGATTTGGCAAGATTAAAATATCTAATGATTTAATAAAATCATAAATAATATAAATTAAATTGGGATTTAATTTAAAACATATCTCATGGTTTTTTTTAACCATAAAATATGATATTATGATTATTTTGGAAATTTGTAAATTGGAGGAATTATGGTGGAAAATTAATTATATATGTGGAATATTTTGGTTTCTTAATATAATTAAATGGTAAATTTGGATGTTGAATGGTTACGGGATAATGTGGGTAAATGGCTAGTTTGGTCCTGCATCTATAACACAACACCCATTAGCACATAAAATAATTCTAATATAAAAAGTAATTGTATCAACTCTTTATATTTTTTCCATGTGTCAATTTTCCATTACAACACTTGTCCTTTCCACATTTTTCCAAACCATAAAAAATCCTCTAGATCAAACATCCCCAATAAGAGGCTTTTGGTCTCCAAAAGTCTAATAATCCAACTAACCCAAAAGAAATCTCTGTGAATTCTCTTCTTGCCATCGACAATCTTCTTTCTTGATTCCAAACATACAGGGGCCAAAAATAGTATATGAATGAAGTTAATATATCAAAATGATGTAGTGAAACTCCATTTAAAAAAAATATCAGTGAAATAAGATGTTATAAAAGCTTCCCTATAAGAAGTCAACTATCGAACTAAAAATATAAATTGATTATGGAGAGTAAAACAAACTCTTTTACCCATTCTACCAAAATGATCTTTACTTGAAATAATCACAACATCTGATAGATTATTCCAACCCATGTACTACATGAAGGCTAAGGTGTTCTCCTTGTTATATCCAATATCACACAAGGAAAATAAAATCGTGCATATCCTATAGGATTTACAAACTGCAACATTTGTATACTTGCATTTATAAACATTACTCATAATACTATGGGACTTAAATGTATACACAAAGCATAAAAATGTGCATTTAATTCATCCTAAGGTTATAAACTACACAATACATGAAATAATAATCAAGGGAAATAGATGTGATCACCATCTTGTCAAAAATATAGTTAACTTTTATTTCCCTAAAATGATTTTAAATCTTTCCTTATTCCTATCAAAATCTAATGTCAACGTAGAGAATTTCTATAATAAGAGCTTCTTTACAAACCCAAAAATATACAAGTAACTATAAGAAAATATCATATAAATGTTAGGATAAAACCAAGAATATTAGACCTATCTCAAGGTTTCATTTACCATTTGATTGTTCCCTGATTCATACCTCTAAAACTCATCTAAACTGAGTTAGTTTCCAAAATTTAATTATAATGGAAAAATAAAATAAGAGAGAAAAAATCAACCTTATCAAAATTCCTTCCTTAGATCCAATAGTTAGGAATTATTTGAAAATAGTGTTGAAGATAAACTAAGCATATTATTCCATATTATAGTTATGCTTTTTCAAAACTATTCAACCAAACCATTTTATCCATAAGGATTGTTCCCTCTTCATGGTTTACACAACTGAATAGGAGGGTAGTTTCATATTACTAAAAAATCTATCTTAATAATATTTAGATGATCCACATTAATTTTAAAAAATATTTTAAAAACAATTCTAAATAAAGACATATTTTAATCCCAAAGCAACCTTATGCAAAGGATTCAACCAAAAATGTGCAAACATAGTTATGTTTGAGAATAATTTATACCTATGAAGAAAATGTGAAGTGAACCTACTGAGTACTAGTTGGCATATAGTTGGTGTCTTAAACAACTTCATGTTTGCTTCCTAAAACTCTTAACAAAGTTATGAAATATACCAATCTATGAACTAGTTAAAAACTCAAAATTCAAAGTGCAAAAACCTATCTAATATCTTGAACAATGTCTTATTGCCATTTCCATATCCTACCATGGAACTAGTCTTTTAACTTGTTCATATAGGATTTCAAAGTATGATTATTTATCCAAAAATAAAGTCTACATAACTGGTTATCAAATACCAAAATATTGTTTCAATACCAATATAAAATCATATTTCCATCATACCTCAATCTATCCTCTATGTTAGAATAGTAATAGGACTACAACTAATTCCTCTTAGATGTGCATCATTGAAAATGCCTTGAATTTTATCTAAATGCATTCCTAAGAATAAAGGATGATCCTTTCACAACACCATCTCACACCTCAAGTGACTGTGTGTTGTTCATCATCTATGTTGATCCTACAAGGCTAGTGGTTCCATAACCTTCATTGTTATAATCTTGTCTTCTTCTAGTGAATTAAAACACATAATTTACCTTTGCACTAGATTACCTAAATAATCAAATAAAAAATAAGAATAATACTAATATCTGATATTCAAACTCTAAACTAAAGTATATTAATAACTGAATTAAGTCCTACAATTACCTGCTCTGATACCAAAAATGATCTAAAAACTAGGTTTACCTTCTTGATAAATTAAATAGTTATTATTAATCAAATACTAAAATTCTCAATTCCTCAATATTAAATAGAATTAGATGCATAATTATCAATTTCTTGATTAAAACAAATATAAATTGGATTTATTATTCTAGAAATGAATATGAGTGAATGAAAACTCTAAAAAGTCATTTTTGAATCAAAACTCTTGTTTTCAAATTGATCTGTGAACAATAATTAGCCTCATAATAATATATATTATTTTATTTTAAAATGGATTTTAAAAATATAATAAGTCATTTTCAAATATTTAATTAAAAGGAATTGACTTTTAAAATCTGAATGTGAATTTGTCTGAATAATTCTAATTATGAGTATTTTGTAAAACTCATAAATTTATTGTTTAGTGAAAAAAATTCAATTCACATTTTTATCCCTTAAAAATAGTCTCATAATCAATTTTCCATAATTAATTTCCAAATGTTAGTGAATAATTTAAAACTAAGGAAATATTAGAATACTAATAAAATAGAGACAAGAGATTCTTTATTGGGTTCATGAATTAGCTACATCCCTATATTTATTTAAACTATTCCATATAAATAAGATGTAAATACAAATTCAAAACTTATATTCTTGTATGGATTAATAAATCTTGTAGCTCTGTGTGATATGAAGAACTCATCTGTAGCATGTAATCTTTCTTCTCTTCACCCAAATAAATACCTATAAATGCTTATATATTTCTCATATGGGCTATTAATTCTCTCAACATGAGGAAATAATATTCTCAAGGATTTATAAAAATATCCTTAGCTATAAATCTCTATAATTTATATAAGATGAAAAGGACTTAGGAATAGAATTAAATATGGTTAATTCACTAAATTAAATAACCTATATTCTTCAAACAAAATAGACTTTCATTTTTATGGACCATCCATGCTTGAAATTCTTAATATATTCCTTCTCTATCAAAAATAAGAAATCTATCCATATCTGTAAGTTATCCTGTAAGATCCCTAGAATAATAATAATAATACTCAATATATAAAAATTTCCATACAACCAATGTTGGCTAATAATTTATTATTTCTATATGAAGTACGGTTATCTCCAAAATAAGTAGCATGCATTTAACAAAGGAGTAAAATCCCATAATTAAATGGAAGTTCCAACACCCCTGATTTTTTAATAAAATAATCTCCCCCAAATAAAAACATAATATCTTCCCCAAAAAACACAACTTCCCACCAAAACCATTGACAAGTGGAAAACCCATATGAAATAAAAGGTGTGTAAAGTTTAAGGCATGCATGTTAAAAGTTTTAGCGTTCAACATAAAATAAAAAGGATATAGTTTAGACTTTAGTTTTAAAATAAAAATATTCCATGTATTTTGGTCTAAATAAATACCATCACTTCCACTTTAAATTTCCACCACACTAAGTGGAGATTCCATGTGGCATGCATGGTAAAAGAGATTAGGATAATTAAATTTTAAACTTAAGTTTTTAAAAAATAAAGTCTAAACATATCCCATTATTATCAAACTCACCCCCCATGAAAAGTGGAATGGATTTCCATGTGGGAAAGGCAAAGTGGGGTAAGGATAATGTTTTTTTTTTTTAAATGGGACACCTTAATTTTTATAAAATAATCTCCCAATAATACCAAATTTTATCCATGTGGGAATGGAAATAGATTTTTTTTTTTTTTTTGGGATTTAACAAGATTAAAATATTGAATGATTCAATACAATCATAAATAGGATAAATTAAATTGGAATTTAATTGAAAAATAACCATAAAATAGGATATTAGGATTAATTTGGAAATTAATAAAATGGAGGAATTATGATGGAAAATTAACTGGATATGTGGAATATTTTGGTGGCTTAATAGAATTATATAGCAAAGTTGGATGTTGAATGATTATGGGATAGTGTGGGTAAATGGCCAGTTTGGTCTCACATCTACAAAACAACATCCTTTAGCACATAAAGTAATTCCAATATAAAAATTAAATATATCAGCTCTTTATATTTTTACCATGTTTTAATTTTCCATTACGACACTTGTCCTTTCCACATTTTTTTAAAACATAAAAAAAATCTGTAAGATCATTTAGTGAATATGAAAACATAGGAACTAGTTTAGGTTATTACATAGTTTTGTTTGACTTGAGGATTTGGAACCCTCCCTAGTGATATTATTATGGTAAGATATCTCTTGGATAGGTATAGAAGATCCATAATGGTCATGACCCAAAATATATAATGTATCATCAATCAAAACTGTAAGTAAGATTTATATTCTCTGAGCTAGGATTGGTTTATAGATCAATTGCATTTCCCTTTACATACAATAAGTGTGAAGAGATAGTATGTTTAAAAATTTATTATATTTTGACATGAAGATTAAAGATGACTTTAAAATGTCATGAAGTCTTAAAATAATCCCCCCATGAGGTTTTGAACTCCCCAATAATGAAAAAGGAAGTTCTCAGCCCATTGAGGCCTTCAGGCCTACTCATGAAGATTGAGGAGTTTATTCATGTGTTGAGTTTAAGATGAATAATAAAGGGGAATATGAAATATATATATAACTTAAATATATGATTTCATGTATTTTAGGAGTTTTGAATGAAAATGAAATGGCTCAAACATAGTTTTTATGGTCCAGGAACACTAGTACGCCCATAAACCCTAGGCATGATCTAAGAGAGGTTGAAAGAAGGTAAAATGAATGAAAATAGTAATTAAACAATTGTAAAATATCAAGGTGAGTATATTATACCTTATTTAGGTGTTTTTAATCAAATACAAACTCATATGTAACACTCTTAGACTCATTCATTCTCTTGACCTCACAAATGCATAGTCTACTAACCTAAGTTGTATTTTTAGGTGCTCATATATCTAATGAAAGGATTAATTGTGTCCAATAATATTATGGGTTATTATCAATGTATATATTTCATCAAAAAATCAGGTATTATTTCTCAAGTTAAGGGCTCGTACTTTATGAATCATTGTTAAGATGATAGGGCACTCACAGGCTACCTATGAGGCCAAAAATGACTAGCTTCGAGAAGATGACTTATTAAGAACATGAAATGAAATATAATTATTTTTAAACCTCCTAGAAAAATTTATAGGCTCTTAGTATATTCCCATCATGGTACTTTTCTATACTTGCAACTGTACAGATGCATTAAAAATTCTACTTTTATGAGTTTATGGGATCCACATAGGGTATAGAATTTGATGAATAGTTAAGAAACATTGGGGGAGATAATTTGGGATGTATTTTACCTATTAAATCCTTAAAAACTATATAATATACCATGAAATTACATATATAGTTCTGGTTTTTCATGGTAGTCCATAAATAGGCTTGAGGAAGGGCTAGTTTTTTTTGCCATTTCTTGGTTTACCTACTTACACAAGGTTATATAAGCCAAAAATTGTCATGGAATATGGTTATAATATTTTTTAAATTTAATCAAATAATTTTGGTATATTTCACATGTGTGGGAGAAATCTAGAGCAAAATTTCAATTTCTAGGCAAGGAAGCCTAATTAGGCCTAATTGGAGAGAGAAAATGAGCTAAAAATTAATCAAAGTTAGGTATTAAAACTTGGCATGGAGCTATATTTGGATAATAGGTCTTAAAATATGTTATTATTTCTCAATTAAAAACCTTGCATTATTTTCCATAATGAGGTTTACCTATTTTGAGAGCTTTAAGGAATAAGGCTAAATGAGACCTTTTGGAGAAAAATCACATCTTTTGAATTATTTGATGGATCAAATTATCTTTTTTCAAGTTTTTTATTATTTTTGGAGGAAATTAATGAATGGAAATTTATTTATTTAATACAAAACCAAATTTCTCCTTTATAGGCCATGATGCAAGAGGAGTTCAAGTTGTGAAACTACTAAGTCAATAAATTGGAGTTATTCAACATGCTAATCAAGGTTGATTATCACCTTCTATGAAACTTTAAGGGAGATAAAAATTTAGGAGGTTAGTTTCAATAATATTTTAAATTCTTGAAAGAGTAATAAATAATGTCAAGGATACTTTTTCCTCTCTTATGCCAAGTCAAGTTGAAAAGGTCAAACAAGCTTTAAGATTCTTCTAACAACTTGAGTAAGAAGGGGAGACCTAATAAATTGATGAGAAAAATTATTCAATGGAGGAATTTATTAGGAATTGAAGATATATTTTCAAATAATAAGACTTATTCAACAAGGAAGACAAGGAAGCTAGTATATAGGGTGTGAAATTAAGAATATAAGCATGTGAATGGTTCAACCTCCAATAATCAATTCTAAGACATATTCAAACGTTCCAGACAAGTGAAAATCTGAATCATAAGTCATTTTTATAAGGGAATAAAGATAAATTTTAGGGAATGATACATAAGGATTGAAGTGTGTGAAGACAAGTGAGTCACCCCTAGTTTTGGGTTGCCTTCTCTCTCTCTCTCTCTCTCTCTCTCTCTCTCTTCTCTCTCTCTCTCTCTCTCTCTCTCTCTCTCTCTCTCTCTCTCTCTCTCTCTCTCTCTCTCTCTCTCTCTCTCTCTCTCTCCTCTCTCTCTCTCTCTCTCTCTCTCTCTCTCTCTCTCTCTAAGTAAGCCTATTTTTGGATTTTTTTAATAATTATCAACCTGAGGTTGTGGTAGATCCCTATTCATAAAATCACTTGTACTTTGCTCTATGAAGTGAATAAGACTGATATTTGGCCTCCTCAAAGTTTGTGACTAGTGTATGCTTATGGTTTATAGATGAATGTAAGTGATAGTTAATGCTTCAACACATTTATCCTCTCTTATGTACCTATTTTATGTGGTATTTTATCTTTTTAGATTACATAGTGTGTTTTAACATCCTTGTATGTATAGAATGTGTAATACTTCATCAGTGTCCTTTATAAACCTCCTGATCATCTACCTTAGATCATGCATCAATATAGTTACCCTCTATGTGAAATATTGATGTTTGGGGACTCTTTATTTGATAAGTGAAATCAAGTTCATGTTTTAATTCATCCTTCTTCGTGCATGCTAGGAAAGTGAAGGAGACATTTTAGTGTATCACCTCAGTTAGATAGGTTTTCTTTTAGTTTAACTTCCTTTCTTTTTCCTTATAAGCTGATAGTGTGGTGTAGAGATCATAACTGATACCTCAAGGGGAGCTAGCCTTTTATAATCTAGAGATTTAATCCACATATTAGGCCACACATAGCCTATGATTATCTCCATGTTAATCCAAACTATGAAGACTTGAAACAACCTTCAAAAGGGTGTAGGTTTGAGTAGATAACATGTACCACCTTAGAATTAATTACATGATATGAATATATATTTATATCTCTAATAAATCTATGATGTGAATCTTTTTATATATAATATTGTACTACTCTCTGTTAAAATGATTGTATAAAAAGATCCTATATATGTGAAACAATTATCTCTACATTATACTATTGAATAGGTTTAATAACCAATTATGGTGTTGGTTGGGGATAAATAGGAGATATAATTGAGTATAGAGGTTACTCATATCAAATTATTTAAAATTTTTCCACTTGGTAATATCTATATATTTTATACATCAGTCTACTATGGATAGAACTATGCGGAGCTTCTATATCTAAGGACATCCTAATAAAATGTTAAAAAGACCTTGAAAGGTGTCCTAAAATGTGATGATGAACCTAATGATAAATATAAGAATATATAATAAAAATTTATTCATATGAGTCATGATTTGATTTTGAAATATTGAAGTTGTAGACTAGGAAAGATATTCTTGATCTTTTAGTCTCTTAGATATATTGATCCCAATCATAAATAGTGAAGAAAGACCAAAGGAAGTACTAACTACAAAGGATTATACCATTCCATATCCACACTATTTCATGTCTAAGGTATTTTGAGATTAACTTCCCTATGATAATATTTTACTAGTGCACTACAAAATCAAACAAATCAAAGGATTCCTAGGATCAAAAAACAAACTCGTGTATTTTCAATATAATTGCTAGGTTTGTTGAAGATAAATTGTGTGTGTGCAGATATATATTTTTATAATGGTTATAGTTTTGGATAAATAACCCTCACACAAGATATCACATAAAACTAATCACCATTTTAACCAAAATGATAGCTCTTATGAATTTTACAACTGTGAGAACACAGCTATAAAAATTAATAAAAATAAAAAGAAAAAAATTAATTCCAACATAAGAAAATATTTTTATGCATGGAAATAATGAATAAAATATAAAACCCCTATGTCAAATATAAATCCTATACTATTGATCAATAAAATTTATCTTTAGTTTATGTAAATCAAGAATTCAATTGAATCCTTGGATTTTTTGTTTTGAAAAAGTAATTTTCATGAAATAAATGGGTTCAACAATAGGGTTTACCATATTTTTTATTTAATAGTGTTTAATAATCATAGATTTTTTAAATATTATTCAAATTGTAATATCATAAAATTTAATCATAAATATAAATGTAAATTAGAATTGATTTACATTGATTGACAATTGGAATATGTTAAATATAGTAAGTAAAAACAATAATAAGATACTTAGATTTTATGGTTTTTGGTTTAATATAGCAAGTTTATGATAGTGAGAAATTGGATAAAATAGGACCTATGATATCTTAGGTATGAAAAAAAAAGCTTCATGTTGTGTCTAGACAAGTCCACACCACTTGGAAAACTTATCATTGTGGTTTTATCCTTTGACTATGAATTTGTCCACTATGAAGATGAGATTTATATATCACTTACACTTGTGTCTATTGAGGTGGGTTATATATTTTGGTTCTTTTATTTCCACATGAAAACATGTATTTTCATTCTCCTTAACTTGAAAACCTTGTGTAATTTGAGAGATAAACCTATAAAAAAGAAAGGGAACTGTAATAGGCTCAATTAACCCCAATAACCCATGTTAATGATTAACCAACACCTATGTATCCATATAATCAAAGGAGGGAATCAAGACACATGTAGTTGTCCCACCTAGTTTAATTTTATAATTGTGTTCCTTGTATATATGTATGTAGATAGTAGTTTGGATTTGATACTTGATAACTTTAGATATTTACTTGATTTGGAATGCTTTAAAATTGATTTATGATTTCTCCAATAGACTAGTATTGAATCTAGGAAGAATAAAATATATTTTTCTCAATGTATAGTTGTGTAATAGATAAATGCCATATATAAATCAAATACCCTAGAAATGAGGTTTTGTATTTTTTTATATAGTGATCCTTTTGAATAATTTATTTTATCTAACTTGAAAAACATTTAGGATGAACCATATGGATATTTTAAATTATGGAAACTAATAGTTAAATGGTGTGGGGATAGGGTTGATCTAATTGTATAAGTATATGTCAATGAACCTTTTTGCATAGTAGGGACCTATCCCAGAAGAGTAAGGAAAGTTAGAATAAGGATAAGATTAGTCCAAGAGTGATAGAAATAAATTTGAGAATTGAGTTGAAAATACCCATGTAGTAGTGATAGAAACATGATGGGTCAAACCTATATATATAATTAAATAGAGAAATGGTGAATAAGAGTCATGTATTTGAGCATAGTTCAATTAGTTTAATATATGTCAATAATTATCATTTTCAAGTACATGCGACTATATTTAGGTACTACATATTCTCTATGCTCTCCTTAGATTCATTTTAATGTTTCTCTCATGGGGGTCATTATGGCTAAAGAATTATCCACTTAGATTTCGTATATCACTACTATTTTTCCATATCCTCAAAAAATTGATCCATTTTTTAATAATAAAGTGTATAAATGTTCATCCACAATTTCATCAACCACTAGGTGTGTGTTTTTTAGATCAAATGTGCCTTCCTAACATAGCTTCACAAGGATTAAAAATAACCCTCAACTTTATACTCAAGTTGTTTTATAATGATCCTTTTTATGATATTTCCATCTCCTTGATCTTAGATTTTGCTAATATGAACATTTAATATGAATTTTGTGTGTGTGTGTGTGTGTGTGTGTGTTTGTGTGTGTGTGTGTGTGTAATGTTGATATTAGTTTATTATAATATTCCTATATTTTCTAATGTAATTTATGGTTTTTATGTTATAATATTATGATGAAAAATACTGTAAAAATTGTATGTCAGTTATAAAGCTATTGTGTATGTGTCCACTATAGTGAAATCACCCATATTTATTGGTTGTGTTAGCCCATACCAGTAAATGCAGGTGACCATTTAACTAGTCACAAATAATTAAGATGACTATCAATTTAAACTACTCCATATTTATCTTGTGATTATAAATAAAAAATTGATAGTTTATATAACCATTGGTAATTCACTAATGCTCTCATTAGACCAACTAAATGGTGGATTTGTAAACATAGCCTATAGTTTAATAGTTTTATGTTGAGTTATCTTTTATGTTTCTTAGTTTTTAGGATATTATTGGTGTAACTCCCATGATTGGAGTACACACACACACACACACACACACACACACACACACACACACACACACACACACACACACACATATACATCTTTATATAGTAAAAATATGTAGATTCTAAAATTATGTAGAGATAGAGAAGAGAATAGATTATGGAGACAAAAAATACTAAATAGAGTATTATGATCTAAACTATAAGTATCCTTCAATAATTACTTTACCAGTTTAGATATAATATTAATAGATATAAATTTATTTATGCTAAATATATTTTATAGAGGAATGGGTTTCAACTCAAATCTAATTGAGGCAAGGTCCATTCTCAAGGATTAGGTAGTTTAATTTCATATTTGTTAGCTAGGTTGGATTTTGCTATATAAGTATTTGATTTTTGATTTTATTTCATTAATATATATATATATATACATATATATATATATACATATATATATATATATATATATATATATATACTTAAAACTCATAGTTAATTTAAAATTAAAATAATTCCATTATGTGTGTTTGTGTTATAATTATATTTAGTGGTAAGCTTCCAAATATCATCTAATATTTCATTTCCTATATTTTCATTTAAACCATTGAATTTCATGAAATTAATTTTTATATGATTTTAATCATACAAATTTAATTAATTTCCATAAAGTGTGTGTTAGTCTTCTAGTATTCTATGTAGTTCAGTGCTGCATACATATTTTAGACTCCTTACAAGGCTGTAAGTCCCTATATTGACAACTAAGTGAAGGATCATAAAATCTATTTTTTTAATGTAATTACCTATTTTTGATTATCCTCTTAGGTTTAATTATATATCATTAATATAAGAGATAATGGTAGGTTGTAACTTCCTTATAGTTCTAGCATCATTTCCAAAGAAGTTGTCAATTACTACAGTCTTGAAAAATTAGGAATAGATTTATTTATTTATATATTAATCTAATTTTAGTAAAAGTAAAATTTAATTTATTTTTGGTACAAGTATAATTTAATTTATTTATTTATTGGTAATATTAAAAAATTAAAAAAAATAGCCATGTGCAAGACAAGGCATAAAATAAAAAAAATGATTGATTAGGTACATGCAACAAAAATAACTTAGGTAGATTATTACCTAAGGGATTTAATTTTTTTATAGAATCAAAATTCAAGTTATCACCTTCAAAAACTAAAATTCACAAAAATATACATGTATCCAATCCACACATGTTACCTGAAACTATACTAGAAGAGGTAACAACTGATAAGTTCATTCATGAATTAATATAGTAATGTAAGGCCATGGAGTAAAAATATCCTCATACTCAAAAAAATATATATCCTCATACCATTAAAAATATATCTAATTTGGCTATGATATACTCAAGGAGTCTAGTATTCATCTCCCTCTACCCTCACCTAGACTTTTACTCCAAAATATGATATCAATCCCTTTTAGCTCTAAAAAGAAATATTAAACATGAAGTAATAGCTAAAAAACTAAAATAGATGATTAATATGATATATTTTGTAATTTTAAAAAATATTTTAAAATATTCCACTCCACCACCTCCAAAAAAATATTTTTACTTTCCCCTAAAATCCTAAGACAATAATTCACTACTCATCTTTGGCCAAAACAATTGACAAGGAATTCAAAGAGTGGGTTGAAAAATTCACTAGTAACAAGTGATATAATGAAACATGGGAGAACCTAAAGTGTATTATTATGTCAAATAGAATAAAATGTCTTAATTTCCCATTAAAACCCCCATAATTAATTCACCTATGATTAACATTCTCATCTCTAGTGTGCCTAATTTTAGGGTAATGGTGAGGACCCTAAAAATTAATTTTTGCATTTGATGTCTTATATCTTTGGGAATTGATTTTTGTTAAATAACCCTTAATTTGATAATCTAAATATGGTGAGAAAACAAATAGGTAGGGGTTAACTAGTTAATAATATTTCCCATAAATGTAAATATGGTTAAAAAGTTAATCTGAACCTAGGCAGGAATGAATCCCATAGGAAATTATGCTAATATGAATGATGCTAATAATCTGACATGAAATGAAGATATAATTAATGGAATATTAGTTTTTTTTCATGGCATATGAGAAAATTTGGATGCAAAATATCTAAGGCTAGGTAACCTTGAGGGTTATGAGATGAATCAACTAGAAGATGAACACATGGAGGAAAATGGTTATTAACCAAAACCTCAAGTTTTTATGGATCCTATAATTAAGGAGATTAAAATGATTCCAAATATTAATTTTTTTAGAGGAGATAAAATAGATGTTACTGAAGCATGGATGGTCCATCTAAAAAAATATTTTAGTCTGCATAACATGAGTTTTAATGTTAAAGCCTGCATCAGTTCCTATCAACTGGTGGGTGATGAAACCTTATGGTGGAACCATTTATGTTATCTTAATGAATATGATCATATGACTCTTTCATGGGAAAGTTTTTAGAGTTCATAAAATATATAATAATTTTACATAAAAAATAAAATAAAATAACTTTGTTTCAGATATTGAAACAAAGCAACATGATTATAGTTAAGTATGAAAACAAGTTTCTTGGTTTATTACATTATGTGAACTACAAGAATGATAAAGATACCAAGGTAACTAAGTTTAAGATAGATGATGTGATTTATGTATGAATGATGTGAACACTAAATATCCTCAAACCTTAGATGAAACTATTGATTTTGTTGATCGAGTAGAAGAAAATGAGAAGTTTCACTAAAAAGATAGACAAGAATTAAAGAATAATAAATTATAGTATAAGCATAATAATTATAAATCTCTTACGGATAATAAGTTTAAAATAACTAATCAGATAAATTCCTTTGGTAAGTATGTTAATTTTGGTAAAAAAATAGAGCTTGAACTAGAGTCTAAAGACTTAAAATTATTCAAGATATTATGTTTAAAACATGAAGAAATCATAATATGGATCTCATGGACCATCCACTAGAGACTATGGAAAAAATTAACCTACAAGGTCTCTCTACCAAACTCCAAATATTATCCAAATGGCCAAAATATCTACTATTTAGATTGAATGGTTGATCAAATAACTTGTCATATCTATTTATTTATTATATTACCCATGTGAATTTATGGTGTTATAGCCAAAGACAAGTCCATAAAGTTATTCTCTTATCCTATGGTACCTTGGATAGAAAAAATGTAGGCTTATATAAGATAAAAGTGTAGGAAAATGATCATCTCCAATGGTAATAGTACTAATAAACTAGTATTATACCCTCCATCCCACCCATTGATATAAATAGAAAAAATAATATGATTAGAAACATAAGAGGATGACCACAACCTTATCCAATAAATGCTAACAATTTATTAATTATTTTCATTAAAGGTGTTTAACCCTAAATTTTTTTGGTCTATAGTGATCTTATTGTTAACCCTAGATTTTGTATTAAAGGGGTATATAGAAACTAAATGTCACAAGGGTCATAATTAGATATATAATAGGTAAATTAAATTCTAAACTCAGTTATAAGCATACACTAAATTTATTATGCTAACATAGTCTAAATATGGAAAGTGTAACTATGTGAGTTATATAAATGACAAAGAATTGATGTACTTAGCTTGTTCTAATGTTAATGTAGTTCTATATCTGGAACAAGTAGATTAAGTTAAGAAAGACATTCTAAAATAGTCATCATATTATAGATTTGACACGTATACCACTCTAGACAATAACATTAGCATAGGATGATTACATTGATGATACTATCTAGGTTTGATGATAGTTTCATGTATGGAATATCTACTAGAATAAGATTAAACCACATATGTTATTTTAGGTTTCTCTTTGCTTTCACTCAAGTGTATTTCTTCTTGTTCATGGGTTGTCTCTCCTTTTGAAATTAAAAAAACCCTAGTTCTTCATCTTTAGAGTGGTGTTTGGGGAAATGGGTTAGTGAGAACATGGTGTTGATCTGACTCTACAGACCATGTTATTATAGGGTACTAATTACATACCCAATAATCTACAACATGGACTCAGACTCATGTAGTTCCCCCTTCATGTTGGCTCATGTATGAATCATTCAATATGTGTAAATAAAGTAGAACAATGAACTAACTTGTAACTTGGAAAATTGGGGTCTTGGGATACTCCTTTAGTACTTAAAACTTGTAGATATTGGTATAGAAATAGGAATAAATAGGGAAACTCTATTTAATTGAATGTTCTTTTGTCTAAATGTTAGGTTGTTAATGAGTGAGGGTTTATCTTGTATTTATATTGATACCTTTGGGAATAACAAATTGCATTAAATCACTTAGGTCAACCATTAAAATATGTTTCATTTGTAAATTAGATAAATTTAGGGCATTGGACACTTGTGTCAAGATAAGATAGTAGCATCTATGCTACTATTTATCCTAGATGTTAGTGTCTAGGGAATAGAAAAGTAGGTGAAAGTTAAAAAATTATAGAGATGGAAGATATGTATATTTAATAATTTTGAGAAAGATATAATTTCTAAGTCATCAACATAAGACTAGTTGAACTAATAGATATAGGCCAAGGGGGAAAATGATAGAGCATATACGAGACTTGTGGAAGTGGTAAAGGTAAATAATTGAGTGGAATAACCAAATTCTAAGTTTTCCAAGTAAAAAATAATAAAGTGATATATAATCATAAAATATTATTTACATTTACTACCCATTTAATCTAGTAATGAAATTGATATTTTAAATGAAAGGAATGTGTTCCTAGGTGTGTATTCACACCTTATCTTTGAGTGTACCTAACTTGAGTGATTTGATGGTGACTAACATAAAACCAAGTTCATGTTCTAGTATTAGATCAATGTATATGATCTAGTTTTATATTAATTTAAATATATTTAAATTAAAATAGAAAGGTTTAGGATTACTCCTATGTGTTGATGTAATTGCCTTATCTATTGGCAAGTTGATTTGTAAAAGATTTATCATTTTAAGGCTTGAAAACTAAGAATAGAAAAAATATATATAAATATTTAAAATGTATATATCCAAGGATAAAGACAGAGAGAGAGATATAGAGATATTGAAAGGCACATGCCCCCAACTTGTGAGCAAAAGTGAGTTACCACCTAGTATTTGAAATCAGATCAACTATGCAACCTAATGATACTTTTAACTTGGTGAGGATAGATGATCAATTCCAACCTAAAAAATTTTAAATATTAAGTGATGTGATCACCTCAACCATACCAAAAGGTAAACCAAGTACAAAAATATATTAATTCAATAAAAGTCTATAAAATTCCATAGGATATCAATACGAAAATGTGTTTGATATGGTAATAGTCCATAAAAGACTTTTGGAATCTAAAATTGATTTGGAGTTTGCAATATTGTGCATATGTTTCATGTCATATGCACCTTAGATGTGTATCATGTTGAAATTGTGTATAAAAATAGTACCAATGTATAGAATTCTATGACAACTATGAATCTAAATCATATAACTATGTGATTTAAAAAATATAGATAACTATAAGTGTGGATAACATGCATCCAAATCATTCCCCCACTATATATGGAGACTTATGAAAACTTTTATAAGTATCAATGTGGAGGACATGTTTCTATAACATGACCCCACTATAAAATGGAGATGATGAATACTGAATAGGTGTGGATAACATGTTTCAAAAGCATGTCCCCATTAAATCTTAGAATTGTGAATGTGTGAAAGCCATGCCCATAGGACATGCTCCCACTCAATTTGAAAACTGATATAAGTACCATATATTGAATGAGTGTGGATAAAATGCTTCTAAAACATGACCCCATTATACCTAAAAATTGTACCAAGTGTGGAGAACATGCCTCTATGACATTCCCCCAAAATATTACCCCTGGAGGTGAGGGAAAGATAAGAACCAATAGTTACCTCACCTTAAATGGATAATACAACTGTATAATTTGTGAATGTAACCATATAACACATATGAGGAGCATGTCTAGGTAAATGTAGAATTCAAGCTCATAAAAAACAATGCGGTCACATGTAGGCCTAAGATGCATGATAAATATCATGGAAACATATAGATAGTAATAATACAAGATCAACAAAAAAATAATTACACACACAAAATAACTCAAAATAAATTCAAAATACAATTGTCTTAGGAGACCACAAGCAAGGGGCATGTTCAAATGTCACATAATTGAAGGGACATGACTTTGTCAAATGTTAATAAAATCAAGAATTACATATTAAATTATCCATACAAAAATTAATGACATATACAAATTTCAATAAAATCATACATATCCATAGGGGATGCAATCAAAAAAACATTTTTAAATGTTCTAACAAAGAATATAATAATAATTAAAAACACTCAGGGAAGTCAATATAGTAAATCATAAGCAACTAACATAAACATGTCATAGTAGCCCATGGATCCAATGTGTAAGGAAAAAATGTCATGTGTATAGCATATTAAGTATCCTATATAAGATATAATCATGGATAAATGCATGTGTAATTACATATGTAAGCTCAAACATGATCATGTAGAGTGATCATTGAATCATATAACCTATGAATATCAAGATAAAATAATTAGATGTCATAAATGTACATATCGAATGAGTAGATGGAAAGACCAACATATGAAATATGAATGTATCATGTATATGTGTATGCATGTATCACACTTAAGTAGAAGTATGACACACATATGTGTGTAAGAGTAACTAAGTATGTCATCCATCAACATAGAACTAATACATGGATGCCAAGGAGCCAATATAACATGTAGGTGATGAAAATGTTTGTGGTGTTTTGATTTTTTTTTATTTTTTTAAAATTTTGTGGAGTTTTTGAAGAGGAAATATCATCCTATGATTCCATCCAATAGACAGTCATAGATATCTCCCAACTGTGAATTTGGTGTGATACCCCATCTATACTATCAAGTAGCATGTATAGGTGTAATATATTCCACTATGGGATCCAAAGGTGATCTTCATATGTAAAATAAGACATAATGGTTACATAGTAGTATTAGGAGTAATGGGAGTATGGGTTCTTATAACCCATCATTGAGTGTTTGTTTTTTTATTTGTTATAGCAATAATATGTACATTTTGAGGTGCTCTAGATATCTGATCATGGTGTGTAGTAGGAGATGGGAATTCCATATAATCCATTAAATGTAGCTAATGTAATTATTTCTAAAGTAATAGATACCTAGTAAAGGGGATTACCTATTTCTTACATTTTTTGTGGTGAATTAGCCTTATAAGGTTTGATAGCTAGTTGTCTAGGTATAAGTTTCTTTTGTTGAAGAGGATACTTGTATGGAATTCCAAAAACTATAATTACTCGATTGAAATGAATGTATTTAACACATCCATGAATTATAGATGGTACTATTCAAATATTTTGTATCTAATGTCTTCCTAATAACATATAAAAGATGATTGTGGAAGGGATAACTGAAAAGGTAGTAACCACATGTATGAGACCAACCTATAAAGGTACGTCAATCTCACCAAGAACCTTTTGGGTGGTAATGTAAAGTTATCTAAATTATCTAGTAGAAGGATATAGATCATGATCAGTATAACACAAGTATGTAAGTAATGTTATGGTAATTTTTTTTTCACCATTATCAATCATAACACTATGTATTAATTGTTTATCAATGTGTGCTTGAATGAATAAAGAATTAAGATCAGAGTCATAATCCTTAATTGTAGCTCCATCAAAGGGAATAGGTATTTGAACCACATGAGGTATATGTCACATGTAATTATGAATAATCCCATCTATTATGTTCCCATAATGTGATGGAAGATGTGCATTATATGTTATTTTCACTTTTAGTTCCTTCTTAGAATGGTCTTGCAAAGGATTGTTAAATATTTCCTATTTATGGTGATCACTAGGTTGTGAGCCGGATTCATTTAGAGGATCCTCAAGTATAAGGTTTTTATCATTGATAATATATTTGATCTTTTATTTTGAGGTAAAGCATCTACTTTTAGAATTTCCTATTCCTTGATGATAATCAAAATAAGCATTCACACCATATCCTTTGGGTAGAGGTCAAATCATATCAACCTCAATAGGATAAGGGAAGGATATAAGCTAACACTCTAGTAACTATGGGATTAATGAATATGAGGACTTAGGTAAATGGTATATCTCCTTGTTTTATTGGATAATACAAGGAAATTAAGTTATTGTGAAATTATGTTAACCATGATGGTTGTTTCCTTTTTAGGTTTAGGAGGTTTTACCTTATTACTTAGTTTCATCATGAATTATGTACTAGATGTAGATGTAACTAGTGTGTTTTCTACATAATTGAGTTTATTTAATGAAATAAGCTTCATTTTAAGTTCCTCTAAAAAAATTCATAATTCATAAAAAGATTTAAACATCTTTAAAAAAATGGACTCATGTAAAGAGCAAGATTTTTTTTTGAATATATATTATAACTCTTTATCTATTATAAGATTGGTCATTTTGGCTAGCATTGTCTTATATCACAAGACATATTCATTTACATGTTCATTGGTTCATTGTTTGATTTCGGTAATTTGGGTGTAGGAAATTTTTTCTAGAAATATTAATGGAAAAGTGTGCTAAAAACTATTCTTCAATAGGTTTGAATGATTTTATAGGTTGTAGAGGTAATCATATAGCCACCTTAAAGCATAGTCCTTAAGGCTTTATAGAAATAATTTGGTCAAAATTTTATCTTTGGAGGCATATTTAAGGCATGCCACATAAAAGGTTTGAATATGTTATTTAGAATCACCCTTGCCATCATAAAATGTGAACTTAGGTGTAACAAATCCAGTTGGCAAAGGGTGAAAAGAGATATAAACTGTTAAGGGGTTATTGAACTATATGCCCAGTGGGATTTAAATTATAAATTTGAGTAGTCCAAAAAAGGGATGAAAACATGTATTGAGTAGTAATAGTCATTGAAAATGGTATCTTTGTTGAAATAAATAACAATTCCATAATAGATTTATCAATAGTAGTTTCCAGGAACAATGGTTAAAACACATAATCAATGCCCCCACTAGATGTATTTAGTTGTAATGTGTTCAAGGGGATGGATGTTTCTTATCTAGTTTTATATTTTTTTATTTTAGATGAAATTTGAGTTATATGGATTAAATAATGTAATTCAATCAACCCAAATAACCAACTACCTAGTTAAATTGATAGAGCCATTAGAATTTAATGCAAATAGATGAACAAACCATTCAAAATATCAATTTGATCCTAAATATAAATTATATACACCATGATCAAATAGATTAAATAAAATAATAATAAATTGATATTGGATTGATATATCTTGGACTTGGATTGCTGACATTATGATTGCATGATGAACAATGATGGATGCTTGATGGTTAGTTTGGCATGGTTTTTCTATGAAGCTTAGAGATGGCCTTCCATGGAGGATAGTATTTATTTAAATATATTTTGGAGGGAGAGATCAATGGTGGAGATTTGAAGTTGGTTAGAGGATATCAAGGGATGAAAATTATCTAAAGAATTTAAAATTCCGTAGAAACCTCTAGATTTGGAGGCTTCTAGAGAGAAGGGTGAGAATAGAGAAGGTTATAGATTTGGAGGGTTATATAATATTTATTAGGGATTAATGATGATTAAAGGGAGGTTAGATAATGATTAAGTAGGGATTAGGGACTAGGGGTATAGGAGAGCCTAGGCATAGGCTAGTAGCTGTGCCATTAGGAATTCAAAATTCCCATTTAATAGATAAGATAGGATTATGATGGGATAAATAAATGATTAGGGAGATTAATTATAAAGTGGGATATGATTAAGGATACTAAATGAATGATATTGATGGGTGAAATTAGATAAATGACTAGTAAGAGGATAAATTTTCTAGATTAAGGGTAATAAATTAGATAAGCAAAATTAGTGTTGACTAATAGGAATATTGGTGAAAATAATGCATGCAAACAAATTTAAATGCATATATTTTTCCCCTCTTTGAAAAGGAATTAAGAGTGGAAAGAAGTGTAAGGAGTAATTTTATTTCAAATAAAAACTACTTAATGTATGTTAGTAGATGATGTTAGGGGATATGGTGCCCCTCAAGGGGACATACAAGGAAGAATGAAGTGGATGGCCACTCAAAAGAAGAAATGACGGGTGGGATGTGATGGATTGATGAGGGGATGGGATGAAAAATAAGTTTGATGAAAAAGAAGATAAGTTCAACTTGTGTAATGAGATAAAAATTGATGATGATGCCCTTGGTAAGGACACATGCATAGTAAGTGATAGAGGAGACATTGACCAAGCTATCTTTGGGAACTAAAAATGGATAAGTGATGCCTGCATAGTCTAAAAAGACCTCAAACCAATGTAGTCATGACTAGAGGATAAATAATAAGAGATAGAGGAGATGATAATGATCATGGTGAGGATTAGTGATTTATAAGATGATGTTAGTTATTATAGGATGTGACTTAGATGATGAGAAAAGGATTAGATATTAGTTGAATGGATCATGATGATTTGAGTAATGATAGGGATATAAGGATGAGTAGATACATGATGATGTAGGTGATAAATCCATCACATATGTCATAAGGCCCATAATAGTCTAATAAATCCTATTAAACATGGCACTTGGTAGTTTCCCCATGATATAAGTATGATCAAGAGGACATTGTGCCAAAGTGCATGAGTAAATAGCAAACTATGCATCCTTGAGGGAACTTTTGGTGTCCTCATATAATCCTTGTTAATTTAGAAAGAGATAAAGAGAATCATGATGAAAATAAAACATAAGACAAAAAAGATATATATAAGATACAAAAAAGTCAAGAAATAAATATCATACAAGTAGAACACACAAATATCTACATGCAATGCCATAATGTCTTGTCAAATGATAAGATGAATGATTAGGTAATGGGTTGGACTAGGATGATCATGATGGGATTATGGATAGGATGATAATATGAATATATATTAGGATTATGCTAATTTCTTGGATGAGGATATGGATATTAAGGTGACCAAGGATTCCCAAAAGATAAAACCTTGTAGGAGTCCAATCTAATAAGATGATTAGGAGATGATAGGATTAAATACCTTTAATACCAGAAAAAATAGGGATTACATTAGTTTTAAGTGTGAAGAGACAATGATAGAGAAGTGATGGGTGATGGACTAAATTATTTGACAAGGTCGTGGATGTTGATAATACCTTTGTCACTAGGATTTTGGTTTTAAGACAAAATAGGAGATGGATATCAGATGTGGTTTGTGATGGGGGAAAAAAGGATATATGGGATAAGTATAGTGATGTATATTGATGTGACTAGGGATTAGTCTTAAATATAAGACATCATGGACAATTTTTGACTTTTTTAGTTTTTATGATTTTTAGGGTTTTTGGAATATTTCAATTTTTAGGGATTTTGGGGATATGTATGTACACTATACAAATGGGGTTACTAGAAAAGGGAATACTAAGACTAGAGACTAGGATGAGTATGTATGTAATGATGGATGAGTAACAAGAGGATGAGGATGATGCTAAAAAGGGTATAAGTACCAAGGAAGGAATGGACTAGGGATTTCCAAAGGACCACATGGTGAAGGAACAAATTATTTAGTTTCCTAAGTGTCCATTAGAGGATATGCCAAGATGATTGGGGAAAAGTTCTCAAGACACCTTTCATTCCTTATGAAGGCTAAGATGGGAAGAAATGTGATATGATAGAATATGATGGGTATGAACAATGGTCTAGGGAATAATATGGATAAGGATGAGGTATATAAACAATGTTGATGAGGGATGTGATGAGGGATGGGTGGATTGATAAGGGATAGATATATTTTTTCCCCAAGTGTTGAGGTATAATGAGAATAATATATTATTTTACCATGATGTCAAAAATTATTTTTCATCATGGTACTTATCCAAGGTGCCAAAATACTAGTTCTATCCATTATATAAATGATTTTAGTTTCACTTATTTTTACTTTTCTTTTTATTTGGATGACATTTCAATTTATTGGAGAAGGTCAAGATGTAATATGTAGACATAATTATGATATTCAAGATATATTTGATGTTAGGACCTTGATACTATATGTATTAGGGTTTTTGTGACCTTTGATGATTCTTGATTATGACCCCTCCAAATATCTAGACCAAGTGTCTTTGTTGCCCCTAGGAGAGACAATGCTACCCAGGAGGGTGATGTGAGGTATGTATTCAATTACAGATTGATTTTGATGGATGATAGGATCAAGATAGGATGGGATGATGGGTGATGGAGGATTAGGACTAAAATTAATGATAAGATCATGCTAGGATTGGGTGATGGGTGATAAAGGATTAGGACTAGCAGTCATATACATCATTGGAGATGTGGGACATGCTTAATTTGATTGGTGAAAATTGATAAAAGACTAGAGGAGATTCAAGACACATTGAATTTATGACTCCTCTTTAATCTAATCACTTGATGGATGACTGGATGTGCTTTTGACATTATTTTTATTTCCACACTTGATTTGACTTTGACCACCCTTTGGTGCCTGATTTTGGGCTTCACCAGAGGAGAGTGATTTTTGACTTGCTATATGATTATTTTTATTGTAACATGCCCCTAGTGCCAAATTTTAGGATTCACTAGGGGAATATTTTTTTTAATTAGGTTGATGATTGGAATATTCTTAATTTTGACTAAGGGGATCAAAGATGACTTGATTATGATTTATGACTTTTAGAATGTGGTCTTAAACCTTTATACTTGTGTCACACATTATATTACTTGAGGAAGGATCCAATGATGTATGTTCTTATTCACCATTATGGAGGGAGGTGATTAAGTTATCATCGATAGGGAGAAAAGGGTTCATGATGGATAAAGGTGGGGAGGATGGTATGATGAGGTCAATGAGTGGGGATGGGGAAACATGATATTCATAGGGGTTCTTAAGAGACTCAATTTTGACATTGGAGAAAACCTCCACAAGATCATCAAAAGGATCACTAGGATGAGTACTAGTGGACACATCCAAAATAAGATCAAATTCACTCTGACAATCTTTAATAGATAAATCTTTCAATAACTCTATTATGACATCACCATCATGATTGGGATATAAAGGTCTCTTAGTGATGGATTTAAGGTATCTAGATTAAAGTTATCTTCAAAAATATGGGCATTAATATCATCTATTGTATTATTGATGAGGGATGAGATTTCTAATGTAAAATCTAATTTAGATACTGCTGTTGAACATGATCCTAATGAAGTTAAGACCTTAAATGCTAAATTAATTTTAAAATATGTAGTTATTTTAGTAGAAGCTTCATTATCCACAATTAACCTCTCAACATGGGGTTTGTGATATGATGGGTGAGGGGGACATGAGGAATGAATGATGGATTTAATGGATTCATGAGAGATGGGAGGGCTAGATTTTTGGGGAATGAATTTGGATTTGATGGGGTTACCATGGAGGATGGGTGTGGTTTCTTGACCTTAGATTGGAAAGGGAAGGGCTTGATTATGAGTGGGAATGAAAACTTAGTATTCCTTTTCTTATTCACCCAAGGATATAGACTCGTCTATTTTTTCCTCTATTATTATGTCACCATAGTTGATGAGGTCTTGCAAAAATTCTAGGACAAGATTACATTGATTAATGGTATGTCCCCAGTTTTGATGATATGCACAATATTGATTATGTTTATACTAAGAGGGCTTGGGCTTGGTGGGATCAAGATGTGAGATAGGTGGATAGACCATCATCTTGGTAGTGACTAATTGTTTGAAAATGGATTCCAAAGATATAGGAAGTGGAGTATAGTGACCTGATTCACTTTGTGATTTAGATGTGGAAGCATTGGAATTTAGATCAAACGGTTTTTGATGTGACTATGTGGGTGGTCTAGTAGTAGATGAGGTGGATAATATTGGATTCCATTTAATAGTATGGGAATGGTTAATGTATGGTTTATGACAAGTGGGAGGAGGATTGGTATGGGACTCACATGAATGGGCTTGGATGGGAGGTGCAATGAGGTTAAGGGGATCAACACCTTCAAGAAGTGGGACAACCACATGAAGATCTCATCCTTGTTAGAATATATGTATTGGTCTATGAAAGTGGGTTCTAACTCCATGGGGGATGAATTATAAGAGACATATTATGGGAGGGAAGGCTAAAGATTAAGTATGGTTCCTTAAATAAAGTGGGTCTAATTACCAAGCTAGTATAATAGGTGATGATGAGGATGAGGTGGACCAAATGTGATTGAGATGATATAGGACTAAGATTAGATTTTAGATCGATAGTTCAATAGGTGATAACATCCTATCAATGATGATTATTTATCAAGCTAGCAAAACTATTGAGTATTTGATGGGTGCCTATATTCAAACTAGCAAGAGTATGATATGATGGGTTCTAGCTATGAGTAGGCAAGGATGATACATAATAGATTCATGATAGGTTTTTTTGATTAAAATTTGACAAAGTGATAAGATGATAGCAGATTATTGGCTAGAGATCTAACCAATGGCATGAGTGATAGTGTATTAGGGTGATAAGATGATGTGGATAAGAAGATTGGCTTGAAAACATATATTTATTTTGTTCAACATGGGATGGGATATGATTTATGTGATGAATGTGATTAGGATAAGGAAAAATAAGTATAATGATAGGTGATGATGAAGTGATGAAGGGGTAATGATGGGAGGGGGTGAGGATGATAAAGGGTAATGTAAATGATATGTGGATAGTTTAGACCCTAAATATCCAAGTAGGATAAGATGAGGATGCGATTAGAGTAGATGGGTGATGAGGACAAGGTCAAGACAAAGGATGGATTATGGGGACTTGGGTCAAGATGTAAAATTTGATTGGGGTATGATTATTGATTGATGAGATTATAATAAGATGTGATTAGAAGGATTTACAATAAAATAAATTATGTACAAGGAGATGATGATAAGGATGTCCAAGATGAAATGATAGATAATATGATGTTTAGGATATATAAATGATGGGTAGGTCTAGTGATAGGATATGACTAGAAGTATTTATAAGAGAATAAAGATATGCATAAGAGGGATGATGATAAGTATGTACAAGATGTTATTGGGATATGTTATGGATTAAAACTAATACTTAGTGAGACTAGAATAAGATGCATAAATAATAATATGTAGAATGAGATGATAAGATAAGGATGTATTAAGGGGATAATGGCAAGGATGTTCAAGATGTGATTTGGATATAGTAAATTATGAGGGGATATAACTAGACTAGGATGGGATTAAGACAAGGTGAGATATGGGATAAATATATAAAAATATAATGATGAGATAGAGAGAGCATGGTGGGGTATGATCAATGATGAGATAGAATAATATGGGGATGACTAGATTAGGATGGAATGAAATGAGGTAGGGATGAGAATATACAAAGACAATATTTACAAGAGGATGATGACTAGGATAATGATTTATAAGAGAATAGATTATATATAAGGGGATGATGTGATATAGGATGTACAATACACGATATACATGGTGGGGATATGAATAATGAGGTGTAAGTATGACTATCTTAGGATGAGATGAAGACAAAATGGGGGTGGGCTAAGCTAATGAAAAATATATACAAGGATAATATATACAATGGAATGATGACAAGGATGTACAAGATGATAGTGAGGAAAGGATATATAGGATGGTATGTAAAAAAGTATGATATATTAATGAGGCAATAATATACAAGATTATATGTGTAAAAGACCTAGGATAGGCATATAGGTTTTGGGTGAAAGGATAACTCAACTCACAAATAACACTAGTATAGCATGACACTCAAAAAAACCCACAATCATGAATCCTAACTTAATCAACTGATAGGGGTGTTTAAATTAATGCCTACACCATCAAAAAATTTCATAGGTAAGTCTATAGGTTGGTGACCCATTGAAAAATCAACCAAACCCTCTCAACCCCACTTGCACATAATGTCTACATCAAAGCTAATACTAACTCCTACAAAAGTACACTTATTATGACTAAAGGTTACTAATCTATGTATACACAAGGGTTTCTAGGTGAATCCCTTATATACAAAAAGGTACAATGGGGCCCAAGTTTGTATAGGATGCTATTTGACTACCCTACATATTGGAGTTTAACTACCCCTCACTCCATAGAACCCTTTATGGTGAATTAAACATAGGCACCAAATAATAGCTCTCTTAATTTTTATACTCCATCAAAAAATAAATTTTTGATTAGTGTGTGGTTGTGAAATCAATAGTATCTAGCCCCAAAGAAAATAAAAAGTATGGAGTGTTTATACATAGTTTTTGATCCCCTAAGAATCACTACAAATATGTAAAGGGGAGAGCATACACCAATAATTGCCTTAGAGATACCAACAGGTAGATAAAAGATTAATTGATTAATTAAGATTTAGTGTGTGATATATACAATATGAAAGAAAATAATTTACAAGACAAAGATATGAAAATGATAATGATACATAAAGAAATATATACAAGATGATTCAAAAATGATTTTCAAATATGCCAAAAGGACTGTTTGATAGGTTGCTTGCAATAAAATGGTTAGTATTTTTAAATTTGGCAAATAAAAGAGGTAAATTTAAATAAGATGATTAGTAGTTTGAGTTAATAATCTTGAGGGGTAACCTTAAAGTCAAAAATTTTGACCAAAATATGACATTCAAGATAAGATGTTAGACAAAATAAAATAGCTTCTAGGTTCACCTTGATAAGTGATGAGATGTTTAGTCCAACATGCCTTAAGAAAAACACCTTAAAAAATCATGATTTGGATCTATAATTAATTTGGGATGAATGGGACATGACATGGGGGTTTGGTGGTGGCATCTCCCAATGGGTTAAGGGGTAGAGCCCCTTAAAAGGTTTGAGGGAAACACCTCAGGCATACTCCCTATCATGGTATAGGGTAGGGTTGAGAGATAGAGCCCCTAATGCTAAGATCAATTTGGGCCTTACAAGAGGCCCAAATTGACTCAAAATTTACCAAAAATGACTCTAAAAATGCACTTAATTTTGAAGGCTAAAAATGACTACAAAATCACAATTGCATAATGTAGAATTGTAACCAAGGAGTGTAAATTCATAGATTGTGAGTTATGATCTTGTAGAGGTCAATTAACCATGATGTTTAACTTGTAAAACCATGATAGTTAGATAATATCATGACTAAAAATGATAAAAATGATACTAGATACAAATCAAGAGTTGTAATTTTGTGATAAACTACAAAACCACATATTTTGATATTTGGCTAAAAAAAAATTTTTTAACATGATATATCAAATTACTTAGATGATATGGATGCCTAAATACATATTATTTGTAGACATCCAAAATGGATTTAAATTTATTATGATCTATCAAAATATTGAGATGGGCACTCTAATTTTTACCAAAATGACTCAATATTTTGACCAACATGGAGAACAGAGGATGTACCAATTAGATATGTATCTAAATATACCTTATGAGTCTAAATGTGATAAAACAACATACATATAACAAGTCAAAAATGTCCAATTCATAATATCATGACTTAGACTACAAAAATTTGACTTAACATAGCAAAATTGCTAGTCTAAAAATATCAAAATCTATGGTTTTATTGAAGATAAGGGAAAGGTAAAATGATATGTCTATTTGTATCTTTTGATGATTTCGTATCTTGGCCTCCCTTTCTAGCTACACTTGCTAATCACACAGAGCACATAAAAATAAAAGATCTTATTATGAGAAAATGGTCAATCAAAAATTCCCCAAAATGATGTAAATATCATGGAAAATGATAGTTATATGAGGATCAAAATATTTTATGTCTCTTGTAAAATGGACAACAAAGGATTTTCTGTCTCTTGTAAAATGGACAACATAAAGACTAAGCATGCAGGGTAGAAAGCAATGATCAACTATTTAATAATTTTATGAAATTTACAAAATTTTAACTCTCAACCATAATACCATAATTTATAGGACAAATTTGTGACTTATGAAGTCATAATTTTTCCTTAAGGCTGAAATCTAAAAAACCCAAAAATCATTAGTGATTAGACAAAAGCTCCACTACATATGTAAAATCATGACTCTATTTGCAAGGTAGCAATTCATGAGTTGAAGTTTTGTCAAAAAGGTGAAAATTTTCATGGTTATAGGATTAAATTAGTAGGCAATGTAAATTATTAGCATAAAACCATGACTTATAAAGACAACATCATGGCTACAAAGTTGTGAATACTAGTATGATGTCATAGGTTGCCCCTACACATGCAAAATTTCTAAAAAATATAAGATTTTATTTCACTAATTGACCCTACAAGATTTTAAAAACACCACTAAGAAGCCAAAATTATTAAATTTGGGAGGGATGGTCCCATCATAGTTGCCAAAATGTAGATGAAATTTTAGTTCTATGGATTAAATAATGCAATTCAATAAACCCAAATAACCAACTACTTAGTTAAATTAATAGAGCCATTAGAATTCAACGCAAATAGATGAACAAATCATTAAAAATAACATTATAAAAATAAATCTAAATTCTCTAGGTCATGATCAAATAGATTAAAAAAAAAAGAGATTGAGATTGTATTGATATACCTTGGACTCAGATTATTGACATTATGATGGCATGATGAAGGATTATGGATGCTTGATGATTAGTTTGGCATGGATTTTATACTTAGCTTGGAGATGGCCTTCCATGTAGGAGAGGATTTATTTAGATAGATTTTGTAAGGAGTAATAAATGGTGGAAATTTAAATTTGGTTGGAAGAGATCAAGGGATGGGAATTATCTAAGGAATTTAAAATTCTTTGGAAGCCTCTAGATTTGGAGGATTCTAGAGAGGACAGTGAGAATAGAGAAGGTTATATATTTGGAGGGTTAGAGAATCATTGTTAGGGTTTAATGATGATTAGAGAGAGGTTAGATATGGATTAGGGAATAGGGGTGTAGGAGAGCCTAGGCATAGGCTAGTAGGTGGGCCATTGGGAATTTAAAATTTCTAAATAATAGATAAGATAGGATTAGGATGGGATAAAGAAATTATTAGGGAGACTATTGATGAAGTGGGATATGAATAAGGAGAGTGACTGAAGGATATTGACGGGGGACATTATATAAATACTAAATTGGTAGGATTAAGGGGAATACATTAGAGAAGTATAATTAGTGTCAACTAATAGGAATATTAGTGACAATAGTGCATGAGACCAAATTTGAATGTATACATTTACTTCAAGTATATTTTTAAATGTCTCATCAATATATTCAAGGTCTTTTTGAACATGCTCATGAAAAAATGCAATTACATGAATTTGATCATGGTCTATTTACTCATTTTCATTTGTTTCATTCTTTTCATTATCATAATCTTCTTCTATGATAGCCCTATTAGAATTTTTTGAATTGTTAACCTACGTATCATCATGATTCAAGGTATGTAATCCCTCATTGGTTTGAGACATATTATATGGTTGGAGGGGAAGACTAATATGTTTAATAGGCACACATACCAATCTATGGCTATACCTAGGTTGAATGCACAATAGTAAAATTATGAAATTAAAAAGTACATTAATCTAAAACCTTATCTGGTTTAACACCCTAGGAATTATAAAAGATTGCATTCAAATGAATCAGGTTCACCAAATGTTTTGGTCTAGGGTGATCTTATCCTTAACCCTATATTTTCCATTAAAGGGGTATATATAAGTGAAATGGCACAAGGGTGATTATCATATCTATAGAAAGATAATTAGAATATAAATTTAAATATAAACACACACTAAATTTATTATGCTAAGATAGTCTAAATATGGAAAGTAAAACTATGTTATATTTAAAAATGACAAAGAAGTGATGTAATTGTCTTGTTATGATGATAATTCACTTTTGGATCTAGAACAATAAGAAAGTAGGTATGAAGGAGATTATAGAACAATATTCATATGCTAGATCTAACACTTCAAACACTATAGAAAGTAATGTCAAGTTGGGATGGTTGCATCAATGCTACTATCTAGATTTGACACTAGTGTGTTATAAAGAATAATTTTTGGAATAGGATGTAACCACCTATATGATTTTAGGTTTTATTTCACCTTTGTTATCGTACATTCATATCTATATCATGGACTATCATTCTTTGTGAAAAATAAAAAATCTAGTTATCCATCTTTAGAGTGACCTTAGGTAAAAATGGATTAATGAGAACACAGTGTTGAGCTAACCATAAAGAGCCCATAGTTAAAGGGCATTGCCTACATATCCAATAATATATAAGAGGTCCTCTGACTCATGAATTTATCCCTTACATGTTGGGTTTTTTATTAATCATGAAATATGTGTAAAGTAAGTACAATAGTGACCTAGCTTGTAACTTATAAAATCAAGCTCTTGGGATACTCCTTTAGTAATCTATACCTATAGATTCCTTATGATTAGTATGGAAATATGAATAAATAGTGAAGATTTTTTTTAATTAAATGATCTTTTATATAAATACTAGGTGGCGAATGGATGAGGGCCGATATTGTATTTATATCAATCCATTTGGGAGTAATAACTCACATTAAATCACTTATCTTGACCATTACAATATGTTTAATTTGCCAATTAGATGACTTTAGGAAATTTGACACTTGTGTTGGGATAAGACATTAGCATCAATGTTATTATCTATCCTAGGCATTAGTGTCTAAGGAGTAGAAAAGCATGTATGGGTTTAGAACTTATAGATATGGAATATAAGTTAATTTTAAACATTTTGGAAAAGATATATGGTTTGGGTCATCAACATAAGACTAGTCACACTAAGAGATATAGGCCGAGGGGCACAAAGATATAGCAGATGTGAGACTTAAGAAAGTGGAAATGGTAAAGAACTGAGAGGAAAAATAAATGTCTAAGTTTGATAAGTATAAAATACTAAGGTGCTATATAATCATAAAATATCATCTATAAAAGAAATCAAATCAAGACATATGATTTAAAACTTTATATAAAATGTACATGATCAAGACCAAATCATAAATAATGTTGTTCCATATATTGACTAACTTAAAAAACATATATTTCCATGTGATATATAAAATACCATTGGTGACATTTTTTTGTTTCACTAAATTTTACCAAATAATTTCAGCCTACCTTATTCTCTAGGTGTTATTGAGTCCATGTCCTCACTCTATAAGGTAGTTATGATGTCACTAGGTCTATCACTTAATATAAGTAGTTTTATAACACCTCAACAATAATATGAACATTTTATATGCTCCAAAGGATCAAATATGTATTTTCATGGGATTATCATGATATAAAATTTATACAACCATATTTATGTACCCACCAAATATATATTAAATATGAATTCAAGCCCATAAATCAACCTTAAAGGTAGATAAATCTTGATGTTCATTTTTTAAAATTGAGCTATAAAATATTCTCAATATAAGATTCATATACATTATATTTGACATCTAATGGGTTTATCCACTCATAATTTTACTTAATAAAGGTGCAAAATGGTGTATATTTTTTTATTATAGAGAGTTTAAGACTTCCACTAGAAAATATCACTTTCCTCTACCCTTAATTGACCAAGTCCTATCTAACTTATTTTTAAATAAGTAATATTATGTCCTTGGTGCTTTAGTGGGTATAATTAGATTGTAATTACACAAGAATAACAAGATAAAACTACCCTCACATGTCTTTGGGGAGCATATGCATACCATGTCCTCCCCTTCAGAGTATATAATACACCCAAACCCTTTCAAATTGGTTTTTAGAGTATATTTTATGATATTTATTATGCATACATATAAATTTACATGGATGATTTTACAATCTATGGGGATTCCTAAGAATAAACCATCAAAAATCTATAAATTTTTCTTTAGCATTGCCAAGATAATAGCCTCTCATTGAGCCATGAGAAATGATATATGTTAATGGAATAATTTATTGTAATAGAACAAAATATATCACCTAAAATAATATAATTGAATCCAATTAAGATATAATTTATTAAAAAAATAACCCCATACCATAAAACTAAAAATATAATAGAAGATTTCTTTGGCATGTTGGTTATTATAGACATTTTATAAATTTTTTAGTAAAGTTACATCTCCTTTATTTTTTATAATAACATGATTTTAAATATAATAATGAATGCCAAGAAAAATTTAGGATTTTAAATATATTAGAGTATTAACAAGTGCTAAGAAGATCCTATTGGAAGTTACCTTTCCATTTACATACAAATGAATATGATACAACACTAAGGGATATCTTGGACAAAAATATAGATAATTGAAATATTTTATCTAATTTATTTGTAAAAATATTTTATGTCTAGATCTCAACTAAATGATAATGTAAAAAATATTTTCTTTTTATAATATATACCATCAATAAATTTCATCATTATATCACTGGTTATCTTGGTTTCATACACACATATCATTCATCAATCAAATATTTGATGAATAAAAAATTAATAAGTGAGTGAATTATTTGATGTTTATTACTAATTAAATAATTTCATGTTACCATTTAAAATTAACCTAGAAAGGATAATGTAGTTGTATATTTTCTCTCCTACTTAACATCTAATGAGCGAAATCCATAGGTTGATGATGCTTTTATATATGAACATTTATTTATTGTTTGAAGAAAAAAACTTTAGTTTTTATATTTTTAATTATTTGGTTTTAGATATTATTATTCAACATTTTAGTATCCAAGGAAAGATGTAACATGGTTTCCCATAGGGGTCACTTTTCCTATATATCAGTGCATTTCTTTTTCATATGTTCTAAATTTGTCATGCACTTATGTTTAAGGTATGATAAATTATTTGACATGCTCCATGATTATCATTATGAATCCTATGGGGGTTATTATGCAATGAATATGATTAGTACTAATATTATTATAATAAGATACCACTAGCCTAATCTACATAAAATTACTAGGGAATACGTCAAATAATGTGATAGAATATAACATATGGGAAACCCAAATTATTATATAAAATACATTTTTAACCCAAAAAAATTTAAAACCCTTTGAAAAATTATGGTTGGACTTTGTTGGGCCTATTGATTCTCCTTCTAGTTAGAAAGAATATATATTGGTTTGCATAGACTATCTTGCCAAATGGGTCAAGGTAAGGGTACTCACACATGCAGGAGATGAATACTTTGTTTAATTTATATATGAGGATATTTTCACATGATATGTATTTCTATAGGAAATTTTCATTAATCAAATACAATAGTTCAAATCAGATATGATATGAAATACATTATAATAAGTAAAGTATTTATCATCTATTATATAATATCCAAGTTGAGATGAAATACAAGGAATCAAAAAATATCTTAACTAATACAATAGCCTTAAACATATGATATTTGTAAAATCACCTTAATAAGGTTATTTATCCCTATGAAGAAACCAATATAAGGTTCATAACCTATGAATTGATTTATAGAAAATAGGTTATTTTCCCTATAAAATTTGAGATTAAAACTCTAAGAAATTATTTATAAATTTTCATGGATCGCTCTAAACCTTTAAAATAATTCATCACTTATTTTAATGAATTAGATGAGTTTTGACAATAATCTCTTCATCATATAGAATTTATCTAAAAAAAGAGTCATGTGGCATGGAAAAATTCATTAATACACTCATGTTTGTAGCCAAATATTGGGCATTAGTTTTTTATTCAAAATACACATATCATATAGGTAAGTTAAATACAATGTGGCTCAATCCATATGAGTTTAATAAAGTATTTTATAATGGATAAATAAAGTTGTGTAAAAATGATCTAGTAAGATCTAAGGTATTGTTTAATGGTTATCACATAAAATTATAAAAGAAATCTCAAACAAAGGAAGAGTTCATCTGTACCCTTCAATTAAGATATGAATTGGAGGTCATTAAGGCTATGGTAAAACCTCTATTATAATTCTCATGATGTCATCATTTGAAAATTTTAAAAAACCCAATAATGAAAACACTCATGAATTGTTGGAAGCATGTGGTTAGAAAACTAGGATATCGATACTAAATAAAGATCATCTAGAGTGAAAATAAGATTTATGACTACTTATGAATCAAATAATATTAATGTGAGTCACATGATGATATTATAAGTCTTACAACCATGTTCCTAAGACCTTAAAATTATCATTTCCATTAATAGTAATATGTTATAATTTTGCCTAATGTGTTATAGGTAACTTTACAATGTTGTAGTTTCAAAACATAACATCTCAAAAAACACATATATAATAAAAATTTCATTTTTAGTAGTCTACATCCATGTTGTTGATATTCAAGCCTCAAATTTTGACCTACCCTATTTAAAATTTCTTCTAGGTATTTTTGGAGATAAATTTTCATGTTTTCACTTAGATTTAAGTTTATGTAATTCTTTGGATTAATGAAAATAGTTATATGTTTAGACCCTCAAATACTGTTACCTAAGTTTTATTTGTTTTTAATACCTTCTTTTGAATGAAATACAACCACTATAAATAGTTCATTGTCTAATATTGAAGACACACATTAATTTCCATGTTTTGATTTTGTGTAAAATATGGCCATACATCATTGAATATATATTCATGAATGTGTTGGTTTATAATTGGGATTTTCACTATCTTAAATTTAATGAACATTCCTAACAAAACTATGCACTTATTTTTATTCATTGGATTTCAACTATCCTATGTCATTGAATTTTACTACCTAAGTTGACTTCCAACATTTATGTTGGTGTGAGTACATGGTTCCACCTACATGGATATATTCAAAACTTCAATGAAATATAAAATTAACCACTTATTAAATAATATAAGTAGCTATATTATTCATTTAGTGTAGTATACTTATTCTATTTTCAAATACGATATGTATATTATTTATATTATGTGTTAATCATCATTACCTACTCATTTGAGGTATTCAACCAATTCCACTTTACCATAATATCATACACTACCATCATACCTTTCATCCCATCCTTTTAGATGATGTCACATAATCCATTTACATTTATTTTTTGTGTTTATATACATCATATACTTTATACTTATGTCATACCTTGATCATTTTATAAATTTATCTTTTTGGTACTTGAACATATCACATCATATTATTCATTTGGTTGTGTCATATCTCCCTTTCCATGACTAGATACACACCTAAATTGAAAAAAAGTGGCATAAATAAAGTTGGGGGGGTGTAAATCATTCCATTTATTTTATATGATTTAGTTGGGATGAATGATAATAATAATTCCATGTAGAAATGATGAGAAGATTTATAAGGCCAATTAATACATCATAAAAACTCAATAAAAAAAGGAAAAATTCATCCATTCCTTCATTCTAATTCCATAACTAGTATTTGGGCTACCCTTCAATTACCTCATTCACACAAGCCTCCATTGAAATAATAAATAATGATTTGAATAATTGAATCTTGAACTATTATAAGGAGAAAAAAAGATATAATGATGGGGTGATGTTATAAGGATATAACCTTATGATCACATATTCTTAAGGAAATATCCACATATGATGAACATATTCTAAAATATAGGATGACTAACACTAATATATATATTCAATGGAATTGACATTGAAATTGTCAATGAATATTACTGGACATTGAAAAATGACACAACCATTGTAAAAGGGTGGGAAATAATCTTAACAATGTATTTTTTTTTAATCCATAGGTTTACTAGTGACAAGGAAATGATAGGAGTACATACATGGAGTCATAGATGCTAGAGTGATATATTTCACTATAGGGTAATTATAGTAATTTTATTCTTGATGAACATAAATTATTTCACTACCTTATCTATGGAATAAATTATACATATTCATATCAAAGTACATTACATGTGAATGTATGAAATCCATTGTCTTTACTTCTCATTTGAATTTTTTAAATCATGTAAGTCATGAGATCATAGTGAATTAACCCAATTATATATTAAAATTATTAATAAAAATGGCATTAGAATATTATAAGTCTGAGGAAACAAACTTAACCCATCATTACCTTGTCACTTTGATATTAAATAAAGATATTATTAATAGGAGATAATATTCCTTGGTAAATCTTTATCCTAGTAACACAGTTTCCAATAAAAAATATACATGGAGATATTAAGGTAATATGCCCCCAAAATTTTGTTTGTTCATCTTCTAAGCCTATAAAAAAATATATTTTTTGAATCATCCTCTAGCTTAAATTGTATACTCTCTCATAGGTTGAAAAAAATAAATATAACTTGATATTCATCCTCAAATAATGTCCTAATTAAAATCTCCACTAATGAGGGGAAAAAGTTATGGGAATAAACTATGAGTTACAAAGAGGAATTAGAATAAAGTGAGGAATAATTTGAAGAATAAAATAGTTAAAAAGAGGAATTTGGTGGTAGTGAGTTTGAGGCTAAAGAAGGTTATATGAGATAAAAATTTGTAACATAGATGGTAATCATATATAAAGATGAAAAATATATAACTAAATAGGGAAAGAAGAGAAAAGGTCATTTATGGAATCCATTCATGAGTGTGAAGAAAATAACTATTGTAAATTAACATGTTTCTCTTAATTATTAATGACACATTTAAAACATGTGTTTTTATATGAGTAAATGGAATCCCTCAGATCTATAATTTAGTAGTTATAAGATAATAAAAATGGGTAGGATACCTTGGAAAATATTTCACAGTAAGAGGTGGGAAGAATGGATAAATGGGAGCCTGCATCCACCAAAGAGCATTCACATAAAAATCTACTTCCATAATTTAAGATTATATATCCATGGTTATAATTGAGGAACCTAAAGTAACTTTCATTGTTGAATATGTATAAGAAACATTCATCGATAAAGAACCTTCAACAAATGAGAAAGTAAGATGATTCTCAAGTAGATAGTATATCCCAAAGGATAAAATTAGTCATTTTTAAAAATTATATCTCTATAAGATAACATAAAATAATAATTTTCATTTTGAAATTATGTCTACATTATGGATAAAATATTTAGACATTAGTAGAAGATAAGAAGGCCATAAATAAATAACAAGAAGAAAAGGATGAATAAGTTAAGGAAAAGGAATTACTATCCAATAGTTATAATCATAGGTTCCTAATATATGTGAATTGTTCACAAAAATGTTTCATTAAATACCACCCTATAGGTTTTACACAATGTATTTGAAGGAATGATTCATTAATTTCTAAATAGGTAGGATAATATCTAGAAAGAAAGACTATATAGGATTTCATTTATCCAATTTTGAGGCTTATTTCGTTGATTTAGATGAATTTTGAAATTTTTTGTGTGATTTATTTCAATATGGATAGGTAGTAACCTTGGATAAAAAATGGAATCCAAACGTTATTTTTTGGGGTGTTAAGTGAGGGCCTATTGTTATTATTTGACAAATGAGCTTAGAAGATAAGAATAAATGGCTACTCACAATACAAAATAAAATTCTATTTATTTGATATGTAGAACATAATAGTGGTTTCCCATTGTGATAATCCAATAATGGAATTATTTAACCCTAATTCCAAAGTTTAACAAGGTTGTTAATATATTTAAAACAATTTTTTTGAAACAAGATACCTCTTTATCCAATAAAATTTATAGGGAGGATTTTGTTTCTTGTTGATAAATATGGAAGGATTTAATCCTTAAGTACAACAAAAAAAAGTCTTATTCTATATAAAAATACAGAGATACTAATAATAGGGTTAAAAAGTATATGAACTATATAATATAATTTTTTTGGCTATATAGGGTTAAAGTTAATATATTTTTATTTGTGGTAAACCATTACTACTTGGATAGGTACTATGAAATTGATGAAAGTGGGAAAATATGATACAATATAGTGATATCTACCAGTAAATTCAATTGGAGATGAAACATCTTGTGATATGAAAGTTACTTATGCTTGTTTTATTTTCCAATATAGTCTTTCTTGAATTAATTATGATTACACAACCTCATGGAATAACTTAAGTTTGAGAGAGTAATTAGGATTAGAAATAATCCTCATGTTTGTACTTAGGTTGTTTTATAGTCTAATATTTACATCTCCTTGAAGTCATATTTTACTAATATTCAAATATAATATGAATAATATATATATACAATTTTGATCTTGATTTAATATAATATTCTAATATTTTTTAGTGTAATTTAACTATTATTATGCTATGATGACAAATATGATACAAATAGTATGTTATTTATATGTCACAACACATTTAATCACTATGGAAGTACCACCCATATCCACATCATGATCAATGCCAATTACCCATAGCCACTATTTGTGTCAACGTATATCAATGGTTGCAGGTGATCATCTATATATGTAAAAATAATTAAGTGAAATAATAATTATAACTAATCTATATGTATCTCATGATTATAAATTAAAAAAATATATAATTCAAAAAACCATGGGGAATTTAGTGATGCTCTTATTGGACCAACCAAATGATTGATTTTAAAACATCACCACTAGTTTAATCCTTAAATTTTTTAACTCAAGTTATATTTTTTGTCTCTTAGTTTGTTAATATATTATGGTTTTAACTTACATGATTCAACTTATTCTAATAATATGTTTTCCTCTTTATATAAATAAGATTTGTAGATCATAATATTATATATAGCTAGGAAAGAGAATTGATTATGAAGAAGATAAATAATAAACATAGTATTGTGACCTAAACTATAATGAATATCTAGTCTTTCCTTTATTGATGTAGATATAAGATTAATATAAATCATTTTATTTGAGCTAAACATGTCTTAGAGTAAATAAATTTATCTCAAATCTAAATTAGTCAAGGCCCACTCATGAGGATATAATGGTTTGATTTCATATCTACTATTTAATATTTTATTTTTAATATAATTATTTGTTTTTAGATTTTATTTCATTAATTCATGTATTTATAATGTATATTTTATCTAAATTCACACTAATTCTCTTCAAAGTGTGCATGTGTGTTCAAATTTTGTTAAGTGGGATGGTTCCAAACATAAGATAACATTTCCTTTCTTATAGTTTACAACATTTTTAATTTCATGTAATTTACATATTTCAAGTGTGCTTATTTTACATAACTTGTGTTAGTATAAAATTATTCCATATAATTTAGTGCTACATATACATTGTGTACTCTTTATAAGGTTATGAATCTCTAGGTTGACAATTAAGTGAAGGATCATATGGTCTATATGTTATGTATCTATCTCTTGTGGTTTATCCTCTTAGGTTGATGTATTTATCATTAAATTAATATATAATATTAGGTTGTATCTTGCATACATATCTCACTTAAATTGACATTGATCAACCTACCTAAAAAATAGCTTGAAACATATTTTCAAGTAGAAAAAAGTTTATTATAGAGGTGGTCTAGGCCCATGCCCAATCATAAAATATATTTCTCTAGGTTATTTTATTTAGCACAATTAGTCCCATAAGTTTGAGTAAGGAAAAATAAATCATAGCTTCAGACAATAAAAATCAAACCTTTTATTTATTTGGGTAAACTATGGTAGCATTACGTACCTTAATTTACGCTTATCAAGATAAGATGATTTATAATTTTATGGCCTCAATAATTTACCTAGAGTCTATATAGGGGTAAGGCTAACTCAAATTATCCTAAAGGTATCATTGATGTCCTATTTATTCAATATACCATAAAAAAATACCAAAAATTCAACTAATTATAATATACATATACAAAAATAATTATCTCATAACAATGTCCAATTACAATTTAAATGAAATAATATTAACTTTTAAATATAATACCAATGGAATGTTTAAGCATTCTTAATAAAAATATCTATAGGTATTTCATGAATATTATTCTAATAAAAATCAATATGTTGATATGTTGGGATTGGGTTTCAAAACTCATAGATCCTAACTAAATCTTGAACAACATGTAATTTCCTATAATATAACTAGGCTAGTTTAAAAATAATAACATATATTCATTAAAATCTAGATTCATATATTGCAATAGTAATGTTGTAAATTACTCCTATTACTACCAAATTTAACTCTAGAGATCTATATTCAAGGTGAAACTAATGATATTTTAATATAAAAATAGATAATTTAACCAAAATAATTCATCATCACATTATCTAATGCAACTAATGTATTTAATTAAAAAAATCATATAAAAATTGAAATTATTCTACCCTAAAAAGGGTCATAATAAATTTATTAAACCAAATGCATTGTAAGTATAACTATTCATTAATACAAATTAATTTGAATAAATATCTTCAAAACATGATTTTCAACATAGATAATCTTAGTTTCATCTAATAAAACAAGGATTAATAACTTAAAGTGAGCATATATATATATATATATATATATATATATATATATATATATATATATATATATATATATGAAATTATTACAAACCTTCAAATAACCAATATTAAATATACTTGAACTTGTGTCAACTAGATATGTTAACCCATATACTCACATTTACATTCGTATTTATTTATATAACTAATTTTATTTTTACTAGAATAAAATAAGATTATTGATTAATGTTATGTGAAAAATATGATCAATAATTTCATTTCCCTAAGCCAACATAGCAAACACATACACACACATCTCTCTCTATCTTTATATCTTTCTCTCCCACCCTTCCTTCCTCCCTCCATCCCTTTCTATCTCTATCTATCTTTGTGTGTTTGTGTGTGTTCCTAATTTAGGCATATCTAGGTAAACACTAGTTTTATTTCACAAAATTATTTCTAGCCACAAAATAGGGTAATTTATGAAATAATTTACAATAGATAATATCAAAATTGGTAAGTATAATACATTATATAAATAAGTTTAATAAAAATAATAATTAAATCTTTAATTTAATTCTTAAAAGAATTTAAGTGAGAATATGGTGTCAATACCCCACTATAAAACTATCATAATACCTTAACACAAGTTATATAAATCACAACTACAACTCTCATATGGTATAATTAAATATGCCCTTGGATTGATAATATTTCATTTAATGTGGAAATTTAATGCATGATCCAACTCAAACATTTGGAAAAAAAACCTTTACATGTTTTAATCAAGTGCAACACTCTTATAAGGTAAAATTTATGTAGGAATAACTAAATAAAATCAACATGCATCTAAATATTTATACAATCATTTAAATGAAAGTTTTAGTATTTAATCTAGGTCACAATCATAAATTTTTTATTAAGCACATTGAATATATCATATTTTTGAAGGTGGTTTTGAGCATCTAAATTTGGCTATAATATTATCAATAATATTACACAACATTTTCTTGTAGAAACTATTTCACCATAGTCTATAAGGTGTATTCATCCTTTAGATGATGAGGTGGATTTATGGATCATCTTCCTAACCAAGGAATGGAATTAATTCAACCAAGACAAGTCAAAACTATTTCCTATTATAATTAAACCATTTAACATTTAATTTTCATCATGACTCAATACGTGTTTTTAGAGGTGAAATTACCAAGAAGGAGGGGGTGAATTAGTGAGCCCATATATTTCAATTATAATTCCAATTCTTTTAGACTTTTAAACAATCAGAAATTATCTACTTGATCATGCAACATTAACAAGAGAGCTTATTCATTCAATGCATACAAAAGATCAAACACATAACACATAGTTCATGTGGGAAACCACATTGGGAATAAAACCCATACTCAAGCGTAAAACACATGGACTACTTATTCTATAATAAATTAGAAACAAGAGACTGGTCAACTCCTTTAGACCAAAAAACCTTGATCAAATCTTCCTGACCAAAAAGACTTTAGTGAAACACCTATTTTACAAGGAACAACTACCCCTAAGGAAGATCAAGTCCTTTAGACCCACATTTGAACACATCCACCTTAGAACTGATGTATTCAACACCTGATGATGGAGATTTATTTTTATAACACCTGCACAAACTTCCTATCTATCTCATACATGCCTCTCACATAGGCATGTCATAATCTCTCTCCTTCTTCACTCAAATTGTCCTCATATACACACTTAGACTTATTCACATATCCTCAAAATACAAGTGAACTATTATGACATCCTAAATATGACCTAAATTTCATACACATAGTCAAAAATATACTCTACTTGTCAACCCATCCACTGGACACATCTACTTCTCCTTTGCTCCACAACTCTCACATGCACACCTTGCACAAGTTTTCTTCAAAGTATAGAAACCATCATCTTTGATTTCAATATATATATATATAGCCTTCATGAATTATCAAGAGAAAAATATTTCCTTGTCGGCCACAATACATGCCTTCACCCTTAAGGTATCTAACATGGGTCACACCTAAGCACAACACTCTTTCAAATAAGCCTAAGTCACCTTTAGGTCTTATGGAGACCCATTCATCTCTTTGACACTTATCCAAGAAAAATAAGAACCTAGGACTACTTCAAAAATCATGGAACCATTACAAATGACCCCTTTAACATCCTAAAATGATCATAGTACCCTTTTACTTAAGCATAATTTACTTAAACAAGATTTTATGCACACATTAACCATGACCATGAATAATACACAATCAAATTATAAACCATTATTCATACTTTATATGATTGGTTAATCCTTCATGATGCACAAGAATCATCCTCATGGAGTATAAAACACTCCCAAATATATAATTCATCATGATACATCCAAACAATAATTTTAAAAAGCTCAAACATCCTTCTTGGGTCACTTGTAAAACACAGTCAAATACACAGTCAGCTTTGGACCTTCATAACTTTGACTTTACATACTTTTAAACCTTCAAATTTATATTTATAGATGTACTTAGGAGTCATATATATCTTTGATTTTACACTATGATCAAATTTTGCATATATTGAAAGATATAGCACAAAAAATGAGCACTAGTTTTTCCTTCACAAATTTAAATGTTTTAAATCTAAATGGTCACAGTTAAACATAAAACACTATAATCACATCTCATGTCCATGATGATTTAGATCAATTTCACACCATTGATATTTTTTTAAATTTAACTCATAGTGTGTTGATGCCTGAATGTTAAACCTTGAACATGTTGACCTCATCTCATGCACTCTTGTAATATTGACTCAACGTGCACCATTTATCTCTTGTACATAGCTTGGTCTTTATTTATGTTAAACATTAAAAACCTTGAAAACATCTCACTCAACAAGCATATTTGATATATATTTAATAACATCCAACTACCATTGGATATTTGAATAATCTCATTTTTTATCTTTGCTTGATGTTAAATAATGGGCACTTATCCTCATCTCACTACTTTTAGACATCTTGGAATGGACATGCTCCATTGATCCTTTTGTAAAGAGCTCAATCTTTAACTTTATTAACCAAACAAAACTTTGACCTATTTGACTTGTTTCACACTTTATATCTTCACTATATAATCAGATCTCCATTTGGTCTTGATCTTTAAAATCATGCAAGATAGACTAAGTACGTGGGATATTGTTATCTACTTGGAAGGATAACTTTTCACCTCCATATCTTTTGTTTCACTCAAGTGCATGTTCTAAAATTTAGACCATACAATATCCTCACATAGGAGAATCCAAACATGTGTCAATTTTCTCCTAAACCCTCACACATTTGAGATATAATGACATTAAAATAATCACTTAGATTTTTTTGCCATAGAGCTAACTATGTCAAAAACTTGTTTGGGAGGCCAAATTTGAACATGCATATATTTTTTCATGCTTTATCACCTAACCTAAAATTTAGCACAAACCAAGTAGGCAAAAAATTAAAAAAAAAACCATATGATTAACTTGTTCTTAAACTATCACACATGTGAAATATGACTAAATCAATATGTTTACTTGGCTCTTCTTGCCATAATGTAAATTTGGCTATGGGAAAATAGATTCAAACTACCTGAGAGCCCAAATTTTCACTTGCATATCTTTAGATGTGATTCATCACATGAATTGAAATTATATGTAAAGAAAAGACTACCAACAAAATAAGACCATTTTAAAAAGATTATAAAAAATCCTCCTTACCTTGAGCTTACCTTTTCTTTGCCTTATAAACTTCCTCTTGCTCCATATCAACACTCTCTTCAACCAAGTACTGAAACCAATGAAGAAAGAAAACAAAAAAGTAATAAAATATCATAGAAATCACCAAGACACATATGAAGTCACTCACCATAATTTGTTTGAGCAATTTCACCTCTAGAGCATCTTTAGATCTCCATACATCATGAATAAGCACCTATAGGCTTGCTAGCCTTCTATCTCAAACCACCTCGGGGACCACCAAAATAACATTAAACCACTCATCAAATAGGAGACATGCTCTCAACCAACTTGAGAAGTCACCTTAAAATACTCATGCCTTGTTTTTTTTGGAGAAACTAACCAAAAATCACTCTTCTTCTCATTAGGCCTGTCTAGTCTCCTTGTATCCCTAATTAGAACTTGCAGAGCCCAAAAAATTTAGTAGGCACACCATCAAGACCTAAAACTTCATATCTAGATCACTCTCATATACCACCTCAAGAACACCAATTCACAATAACTAGATCATTATCTACAATATAATTATTTCAAACCAACTTGTTAATTAGGCCTCTATCTTGACAAAAAAATGAATAATTTGAAAACCAAAAACTTTAAATCTATATGTAGCATGATTTGATTACCAATTTATCCCATTAAATATATTAATAAACCTTAGACCTTAAATCATAATAAAAACCACTTTTGTATCATAGCTCAAAACCCCAAAACCTCAAAACAAACAAAGTCAACAAACCTCCTTTTGGTCAATGTCCACCTCTAAAACCTCTTTTACACCTAAATAAAAACATCACACACTTCTAGACCAATATTTGAGCTTCCACACCTTTGGGAACCCATACATCCTATAACCCTTTTTAGGATTTTCATTCTCTTAAGCACAAATTGGGAAACCTGAGAGTAAACAAAAATTCTCTAATTATATAAAAAAGATCTTCAAATCTTGAAATAAATTATAAAACATCATAAAGAAGTTCACATACCTTTATAAGAATTAAACTCATCTTGACATTACATTAATCTCATTATGCCACTTGGAAACACTCAATCTAACCCTATAGACTGACCATATATAACTATCAACATCATGCCATCACCACAACCTATATTTCACCTAGACATACTTGATCCAACTAAAAACACTCATCTCTGTCCTTATAGGACCTTCTAAAGAACACCACAATAACATTTTCTTATCCATTGAAAGGAGTCTCTTAAGAAGCATAGATAGAGACATCCTTTTCACCATAATTCTTGAAAAAAAATTGAATCTAAGAGTGCCTAATATCTTCTCAGTAACCACTAAAATATTCTTATATCTATAAGACTTCTTTCTCTTTTTCTTCTTCTCTTTAGTCTAAACTATGAAAATTGGTTCCTTTTCTATATCACTCTCCTTCTCTTCTAATATAGAATTGACAACACATAAATCAACTATGGAATCTTGACATACCTTTTCATTTGATAAATTAACCTTGCATCTTATAACCTCATCATTAAGTACTTAAAAAATATTTTATTTGAATGATACTTGCTCAACAATAGTAAGATGTTCACTTGGATCCATACACATATCATAACTTGCCTCAACCAACCCCTTGGTCTTCTCTTTGAGCTTGATCTCTTTATTATTAACATGAGCAAACAATGAGATCCCTTGGCACTCTTCACCTTCGATATCATTCTCTACCATAGTAAATATTTTACTTGTACCTATAGTTTCATCATGACTCATACTTACCACCTTTGGTCTTCATGACTTCACTTACCTTCTACCTTTCACTCATATAGCTCGATAAAACCTATTCTATCTTGTAGGCCTTTGATTGTAGAATCTATAACTATGACCTCTATTTTTATAGTTGAAGCACATCATAAATTTTTCAAGAAGCTCATTCTATCTTACCAAATTTGGACAAAATATTGTAATGTGTCCTATTTCATAACAACTGTAGCACTCAATATTTATTGAAGTAAACTCAAATTACCTTACCTTGAATGGAAAATGTTTTACATAGTGTCCCACATCATGATATTTTAATCACTCAACCTTTCTCACACATTTTGACATATTATTCCCATCATATTTCCATTTAAATTCATTTCTAATAAGTCTCTTGCATTCTTTAGACTTATGACCAAATTGAATACATGTGTAACAATAACCATTTAAAATTGCACACCTCATGGAATTTAGTTGTCTTATCCAATATATATTCATTCTACTAGCACCTTCATTCCTTTTCTAATGGTTTATCTTCAAATTTAGATTATCCTTGTTCACATTAGTCTTCATCTTGTCTTGAGTTGTAGTCTCTAGTTCTTCTTTATATCCAAGACCAGTCTTATCACTTTCATGCTTTTCACCACTCAAAATATTATCTAGGTCACTTTATATCCTTTCAAATCTCATAAATGACTTCACCTTACTAGATTCATTATCTAACTCAGATCTCAATGACTCATTTTTAATTACATACTTTGAACATTCATCTTCTTTAGCTTTTAGGATTGTAGATAGGACTTCCAATTGACAACTGAGATGTTTGACCATATCTTAATGGTCCTTGGTATCTTCATTCATTCTTGATTCATACACACTAAATTTATCTTCATATTCCTTGAGTTTATATATCATCTTCTTATTTACCTTCTTCTCAATCTTCAATTCTTCAAGAGCATTCATCAATTTAGTCTCACATTCCATCTCATCTTCATCATCATATGAATATATCCAAGTAGACACCTTTTGATGTGAGAAACTACCTTCCTTAGCCATGAATAGGTCTTTATCTTCAATAGGACCATCATCTCCATGATTATACTTTGTGTCACTAGCTTCACTCTCATCTGATGATCTGTAATCTTCTTTGGTGTAGAGACTCTTATTTTCCTTAAAGTACTTCTTGTTGTCAAACCTTCTAAATCCCTTTTTAATTTTATCAGACCTAAATTATATTTTACCATCATCATGACCTTGATCATGATATTCATCATTATCTTTATTATACTTGTGAGGGCACTTACTAGTAAAATGTCCTACCTCTCCACAATTGAAGCATTTTATGGGTAGTTCACCCTTATACTTGCATGAACCTATTTTTAATTTATTTGAAATCAAAGTAATTAGTTCATCCTCATCTATATCAAAAATGTCATTCCCCTTAGATTTATTACCTTGGAAATTGTTCTTTGGATTCATCTCTCTCTTTAATGTTGCTTCCTTCTTTAGTGGTATATCATCATTCTTTCTCATCTCATAGGCAATAAGGGTGCCATGTAATTGATCCATCTTCAACTGAGTAATAACATGAAATTATTCAATAACATATTAATTTTGGGTCAAACTCAAGATATAGATACCTTAATTAATTCTGAAATATACTAGCCTCTTCAAGGTTCTCTCCAAAACCTGTGATAATTTTCAAAATCTCATCAACTCTCTGCAGAAAGGATGCCACAAAGTCTTCTTCATTAATCTTGAGAATTTCAAATTACGTTTTATGAGTCTACAAATTGTCAAGCTTGACCTTTGTATGTCCTTCAAAAATGATCTATATTTTGTCCCATATCTCTTTAGTATATTTAAAATGCATTACCTTGGTATATTGAGTCTCTGATTGACCACAAGTGATAGTTTTCTTTGCCTTAGAATTATTTTTAAATAGATTCTTATTTGGATCACTAGATGGAGGAGTAGTAGGAGTAACATAACCATACACAAAAAATTGGCATACATCAAAACATAGGTACATAATGTATGCCCTCATACTTGCACTCTAAAAAGCATAATTGGATCCATTGAACATCAGTGCGTGCTTAGTAGATAAACCTCTTGAATGACTACCCATATTGTAACTTGGATTACCTTCAAGTTTTCAAGCCTATACCAAAGGAAATAATCTTATAACATTTTTTAGAAATACAATCACTAAGAGGGGGTGGTGAATTAATGAGCCTATATATTTCAATTATAATTCCAATCCTTTCAAACTATTAAATAATAATCAATTATCTACTTGATCAAGTAACATTAATAAGAGAGCTTATTCATTCAATGCATACACAAGATCAAACACATAACATATAGTTCCTATGGGAATCCCTCATATGGAATAAAATCCACTCTCAATCCTATAACACATGGACTACTTATCCTATAATAAATTACAAACAAGATACCGGTCAACTCCTTTAGACCATAAAACCTTGATCAAATCCTCCTAACTAAAGGCATTTATTGAAACACTTGTTTCACAAGGAGTAACTAACCCTAAGGAAGATAAAGTAATTTAGACCCTCCTTTGAACATCTCCACCTTAAAACTAATATCTTCAACACTTAATGATGCATCTTTATTTTTCTAACAACTTCACAAAATCCCTCTATCTCATACATGCCTCTCACATATGCATGTCACAATCTCTCTACTTCTTCACTAAAATCATCCTCATATATAGACTTAGACCTCTTCACATATCCTCAAAATACAAGTTCACTATTTTGAGATCATAAATATGACCTAAAGGTCATATAAACAATAGAAAATCTACTCTACTTATCAGCCCATCCATTAGGTACATCTATGTCTCCTTCACTCCACAACCTTCACATGCATACCTTGCACAAGTCTTCTTCAAATTCTATAAATCATCATATTTTATTTCAATATATATAGATCCTTCAAGAATTATCAATACCACAATATTTACTTATCTTCCACAATACATGGCTTCACCCTTAAGGCATCTAACATATGTCACACTTAATTACAACACTCTTTCAAATAAGCCTAAGTCACCTTTAGGTCATATAGAGACCCATTCAACTCTTTGACACATATTAAATAAAAATAAGAACATAAAACCACTTAAAAAATAATGTATCCATTACCAATGACCCATTTGACATCATTAAATGATCATAATACTCTTCTACTTAAGCACAATTTGCTCAAACAACATTTTGTGCACACATTCACCATGGACAAATACATAGTTAACTTCTAAACCATTATTCATATTACATACAATTATTCAAAACCTAATCATGTACACATATCATCCTCATGGATTCTAAAACACTTCCAAAAATCAAATTCATCATGAGACATCCAAATAATAACATCCTTCTTGGGTCACTTGCAGAACATAATTGAATACACAGTCATCATTGGATCTTCATAAATTTTATTATAAACACTTTTAGACATTCAAATTTATATTTACTAATTCATCTTGGATTCCTCTATATCTTTTATTTTTACACCATAATAAAATTATGCATAGATTGAAAGATAGTAAAAAACTTAAGCACTAGTTTTTACTTCATAAATTTAAATATTTAAATCCAAATAGTCACAGTTAAACATTGAAAACTATGCTCAAATCTCGTGTCCTCATTGATTTAGATCAATATCACATCATCAATATTTTCCAAACATTAACACATAGTGTGCTAATTCCCAAATGTTAATCCTTGAATAAGTTGACCTCATTTCATGCACTCTTGCAATATTGACTCAATATGCACCATTGATCTCATGTATTTAGCTCGATCTTTATTTGTGTTAAACATTGAACACCTTGAAAACATCTCACTCAACATGAACTATTTATTTGTATATGTATAAACATATGATCACCATTATCAAGACCACAAGTCTTCTTTAACGTCTAGAAATATCATCTTTAATTTCACTTTATATAGAGCTGTGAGGAATTATCAAAACCATAACATTTGATTTTCTTACACAATACATTCCTTCACCCTTAATTCATCTAACATAGGTCACACTTAATTACAACACTCTTTCAAATAAGCCTAAATCACCTTTAGGTCATATAGAGACCCATTAAACTCTTTGACACATCTTTGAGAAAAATAAGAACATAAAACCACTTCCAAAATCATGGATCCATTACCCATGACCTCTTTTACATCCTTAAATGATCATAATACCCTTTTACTTATGCACAATTTTCTCAAACAACATTATGTGCACACATTCACCATGAATGAATACAAAATCAACTTCTAAACCATTATTCATATTACATATGATTTGTCAAACCTTCATTATGCACACATATCATCCTCAGAGATTATAAAAAAAATCCCAAATATATAATTCATCATGATAAGTCCAAAAAACAACAAAACAAGCTTGAACATCCTTCTTGGGTCACTTGCAGAACATAGTTGAATACATAGTCAGCTTCAGATCTTCATAAATTTTATTGTAAACATTTTAAAACATTAAAACTTATATTTCATAATTAACCTTTGAGTTATCTATATATTTTATTTTTAAAACATGATAAAATTACATATATATTGAATGATATAGTGAAAAAAATAATCACTAGTTTTTCCTTCACAAATTTGAATATTTAAATCCAAACGGTCACAGTTAAACATCAAACACTATGCTCACATCTCATGTCCTCATTAATATATATCAATATCACATCATCAATATTTTACAAACATTAAATCATAGTGTTATAATTCCCAAATGTTAATCCTTGAACACTTTGACCTCATTTCATGCACTCTTGTAATATTGACTCAATGTGCATTGTCGATCTCCTGTACATAGCTCGGTCTTTATCTATGTTAAACATTGAACACCTTGAAAACATATCACTCAAAATTAATTATTTATTTGTATATGTATTAAAATATGATCACTTTTATATCTTTGAATAATTTCAATATTTATCTCTACTTGACATTAAACAATGAACACTTGTCCTCATCTCATTGCTTCCAGACATCTTGAAATGAACATGCTCATTGATCCTTTTATAAGGAGATCGATCTTTAAATTTGTTGAAAAACTTAAAATTTGAAATATTTGACCTAATTTTCACCATATATATTCAATTTATGATCACTTTCAAGCCATTAGATCTCCATCTGGTCCTGATCTTTAACATTGTGTAAAATAGATTATGGGGACCATTGTTATCTTCCTAGAAGGCCAACTTTGCACTTCCATATCTTTTTATTTGCTCAAGAACATGTTACAAAATTTGGACCATATGATATCCTCACATATTATAATCCAACCATATATCAATATTCTCTTGAAATCCTCACATGTGTGATACATAATGACATTAAAATGCTCACTCAGATTTTTCTACCATAGAGCCAACTATGTTAAAAACTTGTCTAGGAGGCCAACTTTAAACATGCATATATTTTTCCATGCTTCATCACCTCACCTAAGATTTAGTGAAAAAAAACTAGACACAAAATTTAATAAATCCATATGATCAAATTATTATTAAACTATCATCCATGATAAATATGACTACATCAATATGCTTACTCGACTCTTCTTACCACATTGTAAATCTGGCTAAGTATGGGAAAACAAAGTCAAACTTCCTGGGAGCCTAACTTTTAACTTGAATATTTTTGGCTAGACTTCATTTCATGGCTTGATAATTTTCAAATAACAACTAGGGACTATTTTTATGACAACCATATGTCCAACTCCCCCCTAACTCATCCACACATGCGAATGTTGATATCAACAAATTGCCTACTCAAATTTTCTACCATTAGATCCAAAATGTCTATATGAAAACAATGATCAACTAGATGAAATCCAATCATGTGCATAAGCATTCAAATCATATAAAACCTCTTATAAGTCTCCTTTCACATGATCAAATCACCATAATCATCCCTAAACATCTCTAATCATGCCAAAACTGAAGATCAACCAAGCCTCCTTCAAGCATACTTGGATAAACACATTTCACACTATCATTTTCACTTAGACTATCAAGGCACTTCATCCACTCACCAAGATACCTCCATGACATCACCATGATATGTTTGATAACTTTCCAATAGTTTTGTAAGAATAACATCTTTATTTCAATCTAAGAAGCTAGACTATAATGAATAATTTAATTCATGGTAAATGGAAATTATCCTAGAAAATTAAAAGGTACATGTTTTTTTTACATGTTTAAATTTTATCATGCTAAATATAAATGTAAATATTCAACAAAAACATGCTTAATAAAGCATTATTATTCAAGATCTTTAATGCGAGTAAGTATTATCATGAACATCAATCCCAAATCTAAATATAATATTTAAAATAGTGAAATTGTAAGAATATTTTACATATCAAATCAATTTTATAAATAATAATATAACTATAAAACTAACTTTCAAATGCAGGATAAAACACAACAAAGATATTATTTTTTACTACATAGTATGCAAATAGTACAATTTGTGTAAGGATCTATAATACCCATAATTTCATCACTATAATTTGTAATGAGATCTAAAATTAATTATACTACCTTAATTATTGATACCAAAATTATTCTAATATACCTTATTTAATCTAGGTATGTCATTTCACTATAATTCAACATGTTATTTATAAGATGAATATTTGGTTTAAAGTAATCAATAAATTATGATGATATTCCTAAATCATATTCTTTCAAGAAATTAATTAAAAAAAACACCAAAAGACTTAAAATAATACAACTAGAGTAAGGAATAAAAGAGAAATATACATAAAATACTTTAGTGAAGAATGATTCTCATTATATCATGATAATTTTCACTATACTCAAGTATTACAACTTGTTATGAGTAAATACTAGTGGACTCATAATCATTCAAAATTGAAATCATAAAACTAAATTATAATTAGACAATTTAATCATTCTTCATGACATGAAATAAGTCCAAAAATAACCTTAAAGGATAGTGACACCCTTTTTTACAATATACTCAACCAATTTAAAATTTTTATGTAAAATTAGATTCCAACCTATTACTAGCCAGATTTACCCCAACAATCATCCTAACAGTGTTTTTAGAAAACTAGAGGGAGTTTCATGCCAAATTAGGAGTTGGGAAGAAAGTCTCTGTGTGTGTGTGTGTGTGTGTGTGTGAGAGAGAGAGAGAGAGAGATGAGAGAGAGAGGAGAGGAGAGAGAGAGAGAGAGAGAGAGAGAGAGAGAGAGATGAGAGAGAGAGAGGAGAGGGAGAGAGAGAGAGAGATGAGAGAGAGTAGAGAGAGAGAGAGAGAGAGAGAGAGAGAGAGAGAGAGAGAGATTATGATCTAAATAAACTCAATATTTAAACCAATCAAAAGTTTGACATATATTAATCACATGTGACAATTTATATCAACAAAAAATTAGTAAAGCCTTACAACATAGCCCAAGAAAAAAATATGGGTATTACCATAAAAATGTGCATAGTGTAAGTTAAGATAAAATCTAAAATAATTTAAATAGGTAAACTTGTGATTCTTTAGGTAAGCAAGTTTAGTGACCTAGAACAGTCATGAATTAAATAATGTCCACAAATAAACCATAATATTTTGTTGTGAATTGATAAACCAAGGGAAAATATAAAAGTATTAGGGTTTAGAAACATACATAGCCAATAAATCATGGCACAAAAAATCAAAAGGAAACATAGAATGACCATAATATCCCACATCAAGTATCCATACAATCATGTTAAAACCAAGATATCAAAGCATAAAAATGAGGTAATGGAGAGGATAGTGAATAAAACCTATCAGAGATAGGGTTTATTGTGGAGATATTTAATGTAATGATTTGACCTAATGGATCCCACCAATAATCCATTCTAACACTTGTCTGCCATTTCATACCTTAACTTATAGGGAAAATATCAATGCATTAGCTTTATAATGAAGAAACAAAGCTTGATTATAGGTTCCAAGGAAGAATTACTCATATTAACTAGAGTGAAAGGAAGAATTTTGAGCTTTTAAGATGTGTTTATCCTTATTTCCTTTCCTTATTACCTATACTCTTTTATTAATATCTTATCTACTTATCTGTAATCTATCTTTCCAAGCTCCAATATACATATACAACCCATAACTTCCACATTATGTACCATGCCTAGGATTTCAAGATCTCCTATTGATTATGGTAGAGTGTTGGAAGGTAAAATTATAAACTCTAATAGGGTTTCCAAGTGTGAAAATATATGAGTGGGAAATAATTATAATCTATAGTGTAACACATATGCAAATATTTTATCCCCAAATCCCCCAAGGTCAACCTTCAATACCTCCTTCTAAATACTCAATTAAAAATCCATTTTCAAGGATTCATTTTAATGGTTATGTCCTTCTTGACCATGACCACCTAGTGACCATGTCCCCCACATCCCCCTTAATAAAAAATATTAATAATATTATAATCCAATTTGATATATTAATAACACCAAATGCTTAATTATTGTAATAAAGTCTTTGTAAGGATTTATTTGATTTATTTCTCAAAGGGCCCATTAACATTATAGGTTATATTTAACCATTATGTGGACTAATATTAAAAACCATGCAAGATTGATATTTAAGTGCTAGTTGTACATACATAAAATATGAATTATTCCCATGTTTAGCTTAAACCATTTTGATTAGGTGAGAATACAAAACCATTCTAATCCAAGATTAGAACATTGAAAGACTTTCTAAATATGGGAAGTGACATGCCTATAGACTTAAGATACTAGAACATCCTAAAAAATTGATACAAGTGTTAAAAAAATGGAATTTTCTAATAGACCACAAGGTAAAAAAAATATATAGGTTTTCAAAAAGACATATAAACAATAGCTAAATGATAGAAAACCCTAGGAGGATCAATATTTCTCTCTCTATATGCCATATCATGCTTATTTTGGGGTGATAATATCCTTACCAAACTTACCCATTGTTAGGAGTATATTTTTTACTTTAAGAAGTTCTACTTGAAATATGCAAGTGGTATCAATAGGATAATTATTTAAATATAAACAATAATAAATTAAATCTTATACAACAACAACAATGTAAATTAGATGTTACAAATATACAAAGTTATGTAATGATATATAAATTCAATGTAAATTAGTAGCCAAATATTTAAACCATTAACTTAAAATAAATAATTAGCATAATAAAATACAAAAACATCTAACAATATGATAAAAATTTGTTAAAGGACTAGCATTTCATGTTTATTAGTCAACAAAATGTATAACTGAACTAAAAGTTAGTAAAACATTTAAAGGTGTTTATCACTTATTATGGGTATATGATCACTTATCTCAAATAGGTAAAATGGGGATATTACCTCCTATTACCATTAATATATGATCCATCCTTATGCCTAATGAAATATACCAATATTTTATCCATTGTTTCAGCTTCTACTATGTATATCCATCTTATGCACCCAATTTTGGTCCAAGTGTAGAGTAGATATCTCATCAAACTTTAGATTTTCAACTAAAAATGGGATCAATATTATATGTATTTTATAATAAAATGATATTGAATACACAATTTTATAAAATAATTATCAAACAAGACTAAAAAATTTCTTAGAAGGCATATTATGTCTAATTCAAATTGATACTTAAGTGGAATGTTATCATTACTACAATGTTTTGTTTGTCACTAACTAAATTTATTTTTGCGAATAATTTATCATAAATCATTTTATGAATGTCAATTTTTTTTAGTAACAACCCATTGTGACATACACTTTTTCATTATCTTTCTGTCTATGTGTTAGTGAAACATCCCACACTAACTTGTTGGTCACATGAGAACCCATTCAAGGGAATTTACATGGAATCAATGTATTTTCTATATGCTCTCCAAATCTAGATTAGGCCTCCCCATTTTTTCCCACCATATAAGGGCACACAAATCTTTTGATGGTATTATACATGGAGTAAAATTTAGTTATTTTCCAAGTTACACATTGAATTTCTTTTTATCTCAATCACCCATGGTATAAAAATATGACAAACCATTTGGACATGAAACATTAATAGTATACATGCCTACAAGAGTATAAATAAAATCCCACATTCTTTATCTTATAATATACCCAAGTGAATATGAGTGTAATGAAAATAATTCTGAGCAAATAAAATCATTTAATTAATAAATATTTATGATATTTAAGTGTTTTACTTGACTATAAATCATTTATAACACTTTATATTACTACTAAAACTATGAAACAAGTCAAATATTCACATTTAATATCATTAAAGGTAATCATTGCCTACCTATTTCAAATAAAAAAATAACTAAGAACATTAAACAATGTTTTGATGCTTATTATTCCTTAAGCATGTGAATTAAAATTACACAAAGATATAATTATGACCAAGTTCAACCTAGAATAATCATTCTAAGTCAAGGAATCCATCTCTAGGCCATTTTCAAACTAAAAAAACAAGTTGCAGTCAAAATCAAAAATGTTTTTAATTTAAAGAGGAAATAATAAATACCTAATAAATTTATTTTAGAATGCATCCTAAAAACATTAAAATAATCTATTTCCTTGATATCATTCTAGAGGCACACATCAGTCTTCCTACTAAATAATAGAATAAAAAACACTAAATTTTGAGTGCAATTATCTTATGAGAGCATTGCATAATATTTTCAGAATCAAGAGTCTCCTTTTATACTACCCAATAATCATAGTACAATTTTGACCCCAAAAAAATAATCATGGAATTATTCCAATTATGTCTAGAAATGACTATGTAATTCATATAGCTATTTTAATCTACAAGGTTTAGTTGATTAATTTATCAACAAATTTTTAAAGCACCTAAATAGATATTCTAAGTATGAAAGAGAGATAAAAATAATAATAAACTATCACATAGTGTTTAAGCTCACCATTACTCTTGTAAGAAATAATATAAATATGAAATTTCACCCTTTTTAAATAGTTTTTTCATATGCATTCTCTTGAATTACATGCCAATGGAAGAGGAAAAAACTCATTATCATTGTAAAAAATTACTAAAAATTGATTGTGTTAGAGTGGATACAAATGATTAAAATTAATAAATTATAAAATTATTGTCAATAAATCATAAAGTATGGAAAAAATACCCATTATTATATAAATCCTTCCATTTTTATTCCATGCAAGAATAAAAGGGAGAATAATAGTTTATAATATAGAATAAATACACCCATTACATATGATCATAGATTTTATTCCCATGTAAGGAACTAATTTAAATTAATAATAATAATTACAAGGTGCATACATGAGTCAAAAGCTTGTGTATTTATTCAGGAATAATGTTGGCCTATTAATGTTATCTGGCCCCCAAATTTAGATAACATTTCGATGTGCATTACATCATAATGATTAATATAAGGACAAAATTTGATGATGAGGTGGAAAATATAAAAATGGAATACTCAAGAGCACTCAACATGAGTTTACTAGGTCATTGAGAATGCAAGTGGATGCACAATGGCTGGTAGAGAGCATGGAATGAAAGGATTAGGGAAGATGTTAGTAGACCACATAATGCATAAGGAGGAATAAATAATTAAATTTTATTTATTGGGTTATTAGGTAGCATATTTAATACAAAAACACTTAGAGAAAGTATAGTGCATCATGGGTGCAAATATAGAAACCAATCCTACTAAGGGACATTTAATGCAGCGTTGGTTAGGGGTAATATGAATAGTAAGGTTGAGTGAATTTTTTAGTATTGAATACTATTTAATTTAACTTAAATAGTGGTTCTTATAAATTATTTAATCCCTAATTTATAAATTACTAGATAGATAATAAAATAAGGAGTATCATTAATTTTTTAACTGTAATGTCACAATTATCATCTATAACCTACTTACATATGAATACAAATTATTACCATGATGTTATATTAATATTATATATATATAATGTATTTGATAATTATCATAGTTTATAAGTTCTAAATGTTTATTAATATCCATAAATACCAAGTAATTACATGTGTATAATGAATTTCTTCATCATCAAATAACTTGACTATGACATGGAATATCTATATTTGTGCCTCATGTGATCACGACAAGTATCCTTTGCATGATATTCCAAATTGGATAGACGTAGTGTTAGGATATGTGATTGTATTCCAAAACCTTTGAGAAACTATGGACAAATATCTAAACATTTTGGTTCTATTTCTAAGACATGATCAAGTTTATGTTGTGATGATGATTAGAGATGATGTACCAAATCTCTCAAGAGAATATTAAGCATTAGGTAGAGAAGGTATAATGAAATTTTTTGCTACATGATCCAATAAATAATTATGATAAGCCTTATAAGTGGGTATAATATAATTTACATAACCTATTTTATGAGGGAATTATTTTATGAATTACCAATAAACATGCATACATGGTTTTTAGCTTATTCTATGGACAAGAGTATAAACTATGGATATAAATACATAG
>JARHVA010009692.1:0-90000 GCA_037957365.1 Torreya grandis
CATTATTGGAAATGTGGCTCTAGTATCCTAGTTTGGGTGTTAGTGTCCTTCTAGTCTAATTTCTGTGAAACTATACTATTCCTTGTGTCACTATTTCCCCACTGTGTTTACTTGAGCATGATTTTCTATAATCTAAGCTTGTGTGTTAAAAATTTACTTTATATCCACTATAGGAGCTTGATATCTAGGACAAACCCCTATGGATATCCCCTCTTTTGAGGGGATTTATTGAGCATGTGTAAGAACTATCCTAAAAAAAAGATCTACATGATGTGTTAGCTGGAGCATATATGATAACCATGTAATAATCCAATATACTATGCATACATAACATAAAAATGTAAGATAATAAAATCATAATTATGTAATGTAAGATGTATGCCATGTTTGGCAATTACAAGGGTGTCAAGATAGATACAACAATGTATGTAACATCAAATAAGAGTAATAACTAGGGAACTACCCAAGGGGATGGGGAATGATGTCCATCATGAAACCAAAGTAGGAAGGGGATATGCAAAATTGGAGTGTGTAACAAGCAATGGACAAGTGTCATGGCCATGACACATAAATAAAAACATATAACACATATGAGGCACACAAAATAGGCCAAGGGGCCACAATACAAAACTCATGGCATCCAAAACTAGAAGGGGATGTCCCTCACGGCATCCAAAATTAGAGTGTGTAACAAGTAATGGAAAAGTGTCATGGCCATGACACACACACAAAAAAAATATAACACACATGAGGCACACAAAATAGGCCATGGGGCCACAATACAAGGGACATGGGCACATGTCACTAAGTATGAAAAAATAAGAGATACAAGGACATGTTAAAATGTCCAAATATGCAATAAATAATAAAGTTGTATTAGATCCACATATAAGAACATGTTCAAATGTCTACATACACAATTAAAAAAAAACACACAAGGACACAAGCACATGTCCAAAGCATACATATTGTGATTAAAAGTGGTGTAGAGCTAATGAGCAATGGAATATTTAAAGGCCCTAAAATATAATAAGAATAGAGTTAAAATCATGTCTAAACTAAGAAATCTAAAAATGAAATTATACATGAGCATGTAATACAAATCTATGTAAGATCTAGTGATGTAGGAGCATCAAGCTAGGAAACAACATTTGTGTGTTTTTGTCAATAGGAAGTCAAATGTGGTCAATGTTTTATGTCAAAGTGGGTAAAGGACCTTCTTAGGTCCATTTATGTTCTTGAAGTCCATTTGGAGTCATAGGGGTGTGTCAAATAGTTTTTAGGAGTTTTCCCTCCAAAATAGAGAATTTAAAAATTTAAATGTTATAACAAGGTTAAGAGGGCCAAATACACATGTTGGAGAGTTTAATTGAGTAAATTCAGTTTAAGGGGGTAAAATAAGTCATTTAATATGGGTTTAAACATATCTTGTGATAATTAATTAAAAATTTAACACCTAAGTAGTTATGTAAACAGACCTTAAGTGTTGAGTTGGTTGTAATGAGTGGTTGATGTAACTACCTTGACACCAAAGTGGAAATGGAAAAAAAAAAAGTCATTGGAAGTAAGTTGAATGGCATATAAATAATGTGGTATAAGAGATAGATCTCCCTAAGAAGGAGGAGGATCAAAAAAGGGGAATACCATACAAAACCTCTCAAGAAAGAACTTAAGTCCAAGAATGGAATGTATTGTAATAGAAAACCATGCTATGAATAAAGGAAAGTGATTTATTGTGGATTCTCCTTGATTTATATGTGACTGTATTAGTTTCATGTTGTCTTTGAATATCTTTGATACCTTGAATATGTTATCAGGTGTGTAAAGTTGTAGGTGGAAGAATAACTGCAGGTGGTAACCAAGAAGTGACTATACGTCACAATCAACAAAATGAGATTGAAGTAATTTCAAGTGGTAGGTAAGTTGTGAGTCCTTATGTTAATGGTTTTGAATTTATATATCCTATACAGGCCTTCAAAAGATTTTTAATACATTCCTACATAGAAAACTCAACATTAAGGGTTACCACTACCCATATACCTTATTGGTCTATGATAGTCTCACCTTAGAGTAGTTGATTACTTCACATATAGTGGTGTATGATTTTGGTGAAGAGAATAATAGATAGGTTAATAATAGATATAAATGGTAGAGGATAATTAGAGGGTAAAGGAGGCTATTATTTGGAATAATTGAATGACCCAGGTCTAAAAACTTCATAAAGAGTTGAAGGGAGTTAGAAGGGTGCTTTAAAAGTGTCTTTAAATCTGTAGGAAGGGTGATATGATGGTCAAACCAAGGAGAAATGTCCAAAAAAAGGATACTAGTCTTAAGAAGTATTAATCATTTTGTGTGGAAAGGGGTGTTGAAGGGTGATCGAAGAGTTGAAAGGGGTTATGACAATTATGAGATGACCATTTAAGTCCTTACATATAAAGAGAGTGAGTTCTAGAAACTTAGATCAAAAAGTGCTCCTTGAGACCTAAGGAGGATAGTTTATTTGAGAGTTAGTGGGAGAATGAGAGTAAGGTTATAAAATAATGAATCCATATGGTAATAAAGTGAGTTTTAAATGTCATGAGAAAGGTATAATGCATGTAGAAGAAATAGTTTCCAAGCTAGGAGACTAACAAGCATAATGGACCAAGAGAAAGAAACTAGATCATTTAGAAGAGAATTCATGTCAAGCATGGCATGTAGAAGAGACATTTTACTAGACTAGAACTATATAATGATGAATTTGAAGACTTTTCCCATTACCTCTACATAATTTGGTATCAGAGCAAGGTTATATTTAGCTAAATTTTTATTTTGAATTCTTTTAAACTTGTCAATTTGAGATGAATGCATAATGCTATGAGATATACATGAGAGATAACCTTGAAGGGTATTGATGGATAAGAGTATGTTGTAGGTCTAATATTGGTAAATATTAAGGTATATCAGATAGATAAGATAAGAATATAAGCCCCAAAGTCTTATGAGAAAGGACTAGAAGCTAGTCAAGAAAGACTAGAAAAGATAGAGAGAAAAGAGAGCATTGGAGCTCCATGAGAGAAGAGAATAAATAAGAATAAAAAATAGAGAGTCAAGGAGGATAAGAATAGGTACTATATAGAGGAATAAAATAAGAGGAAAGGGCCAATAGAGGTCTAAGAGGCAAGATTGACAAGCTTGCTAAGAAGAAGGTCTAGATAAGCCTAGAAAGCAAAGAAGAAAAGAGAAGATGGATATATAAAGGGAAGTGGAAGGCATAAGAATATAAGTGGGGAAAGGTATATAGAGGATATATCTCATGGTGAAACTCATGAGAAGACAAGACAACCAATGAACTGGTTGGAATGTGAGAAGGAAAGTGAAGTGGCCTCTAGAGTCACTTATGAGAGGAAGAAGGCATAAGATGATTGTCATGAAGATTGAGAAGAAGGAAGAGAAGGCACCCCAAAGATGCATGAGAAGAGAGATGTTGACAAGTGATAAAAAAGGAAAAGAGATGGAGAATAGGATTCTCATTGAAGATAAAAACAAGAAGATAGAAGTGATAAAAAGAGCACATGAGAGTGAAGACAAAAAGAGAAGATGGAGAGTGTCTATGCCAAATACATTCAAAGAGACTATGTGGTATCTCATTTTTTATTCTAACATTGATTTCAAGTTTGTGTATGTAGGTATGAAGACAAGTTTGGTGAAGGCCAAACATGAGGCCTCAAAGTTGGTGAAAGATGGGCCAAGAACTTCACCCATCAAATGGAAAGATGATGACAAAAAGAAAGAACCTCTTATAGAAGATAAGATGAGGATTGAAGACATTACAAATGATGAAATTGAAGAGAAAGAGGATTTATATGATACATTGCCAAGTATATCACCTGTAACAAGAGAAAAAGCATGTAAAGAAGACATGAAGGTCACCCATGAAGATATGAATGAAGAACTAAGCTTGCAGTAGTTGCTTTTGGAGGTAAATTAGTGTTTGAAATATGATTCTGATTGCATATATGATGAAGAAAAGGCTAATATATATAATGGGAGGAGTAATGAAAATTTACAACCCTAAAAAAGAGAACAAGGGCATGAATATGTATGGCCTAAGTGGCTGAAACAAATAGGTATGGAGAATAAAGATTAGAACCTCAAATAAATGGTCAAAAAAGGAAAAATCACAGGTAGAAAACAAGCACAAATGTGGAGACTATTGGTTCCCATTTGTACACCTCTCTAACTTGGCCTTGCACACTTGAAGAAAATGACAAGCAATGATGAGAAACCCACTAGAATATCATTATAACTAGTGAAGGGTTTGGTATCAATAATGGACTAGACTGAGAAAATAATTGAGAGGCACCTACAAAGGGGATGGTTAGTTCCCTACTAATTTTGGCTCTACCTAAACCAAGGTGAGAGGACCTATGGGTATCTTGCTCACATGGAGAGATTATGCAATTCAACCTCCATGGGGATTATTAACACAAGGGAACACAAATATACCTAGAACACAACCAAGCTTGCTCACTTCACTCAAGAAGAGTTGTCATATGGAATGAGAAAATGTTCTATGCCAAATACAAGATACTAAAGTTAGATATGAATGTGATTTCAACCTTCAGTCAAAATAATATTTAACAACATAGGGGTAGAATAAAAGATTATAATGATGGGCTTTAAAGCACAAAAACACAAAAATATTAAATATACAATGTTTATACATCTATAGGAAAATAACACTTAATATTTGCAAATGGCATGTTATATATAGGGTAGGATAGGGTAGGATAAGTTGATAGTTATAAAAAAGGGGAGGGTGGTGCGATGGAGGTCTTTAATCAAAATGGATTATTTCAATCATTCATGACACCTTCTGATAAAAATGTATAAAACTTAAATGAAAGATAATGGAACTACAAAGAATGATTTACCTCTTCCTATTAAATCCATAAATCTAAGGTGCCATAACAAGTCATTCAGAAACATATTTCCAAATATAATTCAGAAAGGGATTTATAACCTAGCTCTAAGCTCAATATGACAACTAGTAATGCGTAGGGAATGAGATTTCCTATCAACAACATTTGTGAAATGTATTACTATATTTCATCAACAAAAAATAATAGAGAATCACATGCATTTTCATTAACTTGAAAGAAACTCTTACATATACTAATGTTTCAAAATCCTGCCATGGGGACAAGCATGATAGATTTACTCCATGTTGGACATGGGAGTCATATTGAGATGATCTTAGAGCTTGCTAATGGATGTACAATTGTAACCACCTTAGAAAGAGATATAAAACACACACAATAGTGATCCCAAAATGTGGAATATCCTATACTAAGGAAGACATAGACCAAAATAATTACCAACACAATGGTCAACCAACCTCTAGAATATAAGACAAGAATTCAATTTATACATTCTTTGCCTTTCTTGATTTATGTAAATGTGGCTTGAAATTTCTAGAATTGAAAAATAAGCCTTTAATTTTGCTAAGATGATCCTAGCTAAAAACTATTCCATGCCATGCCTGAGATCTTCATCCATTTGTCAAGAAATAACAACTACTCTAACTACCTCTATAATGAATGACGGAGATTTGGAGCATATCATTTGATATTTTGGCTTGAAAATGTCTTTTCACATGATTTGGAAGGAGGATATATATTTGAGGAGCCAAACATATTTTTTCTTGATGTGGAAATTCCTGAAGATCCCTTTCCTATTAATTAATGGCAAATCTAAAATCTTCTACATAACTGACCTTCTCCTGTGCATGCCAAAGAAAGCCTATTACCTAAAATGATGGCTTGGTAGTTGATCTAGTTGTGACATGAAATATAAAAATATCTATGATTATTATTTATAAATATTCACTTTGGACTGGTAGTTAGATGTTCTTTTATTCTTCTACTCATTGCCACATCCATGGAAAAGCCATCAACTTTAAATTTAACCTAGAAACTTATCATTTTATCATGCAATATGAGCCCTTTGAAAAGTTTGTCTTGGATCACACCATTATATCTTCCTTGCCTAAGCAAACATGAGCTATAGATCTTGTGTGAAATGCTTGATTTCTAACTTTGTGGCACACAGCTATGCCACTTGGCATTTTTACGTTTCCCCATGAGATCCTTGAATTTTTAACATTGGATATGCACCATCAGATCTAGTTGAGGTGAGAAAATGTGCTCTATTCAATCATGATCCAAGGATTGAGGTGTGATTTGATAGTTCCCTCTACCTGGCCCTAGGGATATGCCACTTGATAGCTTCTTGGGCTTCTTATGTACCTAGCAGATAATTACTATAAATTTGAGTGTCGTCATGACATGTGAAAGTGTCTCACTTGATCTTAAGCCCTTTTGACTTGTCAATTACTAGATTGCATTATCAAAATTTTGAAACATGCATAAAATTTAAAGCATACCCCATAATCTTGAAACGTAGCAACCCTATGGGTTTCCTAAGTTCCTTTGACTATTCAACTTTGATCATGCACTGTTGGATCATCCTGCTCTAAGCAAACACATTCCATTAGATTTGGAACCATTTGAAAACAAATAGATACTTCATAGGGTCTAAAGTTGATTCTCACCTAACCATATGGTACATTTGAATCCCAATTTCTAGTTCATACAATTTAAAGTTGATGTTTGCATGCCTGTCAAAAATGTTTGTGAGATCGTCATCTGTAATTTGGAAATATTTCTTTGGGGAATTTGTTCTATGGTAGTTTTGATCAATGGGCTCCTTGTCTTTGGAACTCCTATTTTTTTCTCAGGCATTTTCTCTTTGGAAGAATCTTCTCAGGCCTTTTGCCTTTGGCTCCTTTGTCTGCTTTGGCACTTTTGTCTTGCAACAATTATTTTTCGGCATTCTATCGAAACAATTATATTAGACAAAATATCTGAGACAATTTTCCCAAAGGATTTGTCTTCACACTTTTCCCAAAAGAATTAAATCCTTCAAATTTTGTATTTATCAAAATATTTGTTTCAAAATTTTTATCTAAAATAATTCCCCTAAAGAAAATAGTCTCTTATACTTTTGCCAAAGGAATTTGGGCTCTACACTTTTGATGAAAGAATTAAGACTTAGATCTTTTCCTTTATTGAAACAATTGTTTCAAAAAAATTATTTGAAGTAAATAGTCTTTCAAAAATTTTATGAAGGAATTGGACACTTAGCTCTTTTGCCTTTGTCAGGATAATTGTTTCAGACATTTTGTCTAAAATAATTTCCCTACAAAAATTGAAATTGGTCTCCCAAAGAATACAATTATTTCAAAATTTTTTCTTAGGAAAAATGCATGAAGGAAATGGACCTGATCCATAACAAATTTTTCAAAATTAACTTTCAATCCTTTTGAACATACCTTTAAATTTTTTTTCAAGGGTATCTACCCCACAAAACTGCCCTTCAGCCTTTTGGAATGGTCCTTAGATCTCTTGAAAGTTCCCTTTGGAACTATTGAAAGTGCCCTTCAGACTTTCCAAAAGTGTCCTCCAATCTCTAAAAGTGCACATTGGTAACTTTTTGAGTGTCCTTCACCATCCAAACTTATCCTTTGGAATTTTTGTAGATGCCCTTTAGGAATTTTGTAAGGAAAAAATGGCCAAAGGGAATCACCCTTCGGGTATTTTGCAAAGGCAAAATGACCCTTTAGGATTTCTGTAAGTAGCATTAGTTGAAGCAAATAACCTTATAATTTATTTGAGATTTTTGTGTGGGGAAAATGCCCAAAGGGTAAGTGCCCTTCAAAATTTTTATCATGGATAAAAAGTCTAAAACAAATAGGACTTAGCATTTTTCTCAAAAGAAAATATTTCCTTCTAGATTTTTATGTGGACAAAATGCTTGAAGGACAAGTGCCCTTTGAGGTTTTTTCTATGGATAAAAAGTCTAAAACAATTGAAATAACCCTTTGAATCTTTTGTTAAAAATTTAGACTGAAAGAAATAAGTCATTGAATTCTTTTAAAACTTTTGTAGTGGACAAAATGTCCAACGAAAATAAGTCTTCAGACTTTTTGTCTAAGACAAAAAGCTCAAAGACCTATTTGTGGTAGACATTGTGTTCATGTAAAAGGCCTAAAAAGTTTAAGGAAAAAAACACCTTCACCAAGAAAAAACTAAGACAAAGGACCTAGCCAATGTTTTACATGAACTTGACCTTTCAAAAGAAAATTTTGAAACAAAAGTTAGGATAATGAATTAGACATTGATATATACAAGGGCCTAATAACTTTATTTCAATCTTGGGCACTAACACTAGCTCTCACCTAGGGATGCATAATCCCTATGGGTATGCAAAGAACCATAGAATACAAGACCAGGTGTCAATCCATTGGGCTACTTAGTCAATACTTAACAATATTTTCAGCAAACACTCATGAAGGCTCAACAAAACATGGTAGACTTTACATAAAATCAGATCGGGAGGATGTGGAAATGAACACACAAAAAAAGGAATGGAAAAGAATTATATAAGAAAGGCCAAAAGTAAAGGGGAAACAAAAACAACAAGAGGACAAAGCAACAAAAAATTATACAATATGGTACATTATTTAGACTTTAGTTGAGGAAATGCTTCAGATGTTTGCCATTATCTGGTGGCTCCAAAATTCTACTATCCTTTAATCTCTTTAACTTTTCTAGTAATTTGGTGGCCAAGATGAAGTGAAACTATCTTTGCACTTACCTGAAGGTATTGCTACTAGGCTGTAATGGGATGACACATTGAAGAAAATCCTCTCTATATGGTCTCAAGTCAAGATAATACCTAACTAATAGATTTTGGTACTCCTTTAGTAGTTTCTAGTAAAAATGGTTATCAGTTACAATCATGTGAATACCAAGCAAGAGTACATCAGGATCAATAATGTCAATTATGCATTCAAATACTACCTAGAATAAAACTAAAAGAATGCATCCTTAGGAGCATAAAAGATAACCCCATCTTCATTGAATGATATTATCCAAGCAACACCTTCATTGTCAAACCCAACATCAATTATAATTAGTTATTCAACAATGTCCATACTCCCAACATGTTCACCTAATTTAACACCCATGTCTAATACTTCTTTCAAAGCACATTATGGATCTTTAATTGCATCATGATTGGGTAACTCATTTTCTTGTGTTCTACTATCATCAAAAGAAAACTCATATATTAGGACACATAACTTATTGACTACACTCCAATTTTTTTTGTAATAGTAACATTCATCATTTCCATGGAGGTAGAAATATCACATGGGGAGTCTTGATAATTAAACATCATAATCTCAACATCACCATTAGATGTAGACTTAGGATCATCTATATCTTCATCATTGGGTTTAGATGTATCACATGGGGGATGTGAAAGAAAGCATCTGTCAAACCAATCACTGTCAACATCAAAATTTACAACATTTACCTTGGTATGTAACATTTTAGGCACTTCCTTTACAACCCCTCTATTTTGACTTATACAATCATGTGTAGGCCTAAGAGGTATCCCCTTCTCAACTCTAACCAACTTGTAGGACACATATTTGATAGTGAAATCCAAAGTCCTAACAATTTACTAAAGCTTAGCTACCTTGGAATGTGTCTCTTCTGGATCAACCATCTTTTCATCAGCCTACTTATTTAAGGGCATACCGACAACCATTATATTTATCTCAATTTGGATGGCTATATTTAATGCCAACAATAGGTTCATGGGATCCTTGTCCCTCAAGTAATATAAATCCCTCTTGTCAAATGCATCATATTATTTGATCAATCACATTATCTTACTAGGTCAAATAGTTTAAATCAACCACATCATAGCCATGTTAAACCTTGTGTTGAAGTCCTGAACACACTTGTTAGGGTTATTTTTGATCTTTTCAAACTCACCTAAAAGAAACCTAGGATCAATTCTATCACCATACTAAATTTTAAAAACATTCAACATCTCTTCCCATGAATCAATGCATCCATGGGGAAGGGAATTGGACCATTCACAAGCATCTTCCTCTAACATGTGCACAAACAATTTAATACACACATCCTTATTCTCAACCTCATAATCTTCAATGATATTTTGAAAATCCCTCAAATGTTGATCTCCACTAATGCATTATTTTTTTGGAATATTGGAAGGCATTTACTTACTTTGTTTGGAACTTCATTAGGATACCTTTCCATGTCATCAAAAATGATAGGTCTAAACCTAGGAATTCTAAATGTAGGACACTCATTCTCATTTTGATCCCTATGCCTCATGATTGATTCAATAGTAGGTTTAGGAACAAATAGAAAAGGGATGTGAGGGGGTGAATGAGGTGGACTTGGTGGATCAAACTTGGGAGGGAATTTAGCTGGCTGAGAAGTAGTTGGATAGTAAATGGGGATATAAGTTTTTGAATCACTAAAAAATCTATGATCATAAAAAATTATGATAATATTTAGCAATAAGAATTTCATCAAATAGAAACTTAGGATTAAAAAAATATTGATAGCCCAAGCAATCTCTAGTAGCTACATTTAATTATTCAACATGCCTCCAAACTTGTCTCCTTATTTTATGAACACTTAGGGGCAAGACAAGTTTCTTAGATGAGTCATCTTTGAAAGATGACCTCAGTCCTTCTACCTTTGAAAGTAAAATAACTCTCAAAGCTAAAGATATTGAAGATAGGCACTAATATTTCTTTGAAACCAGATGATGTTTTGGAGTCACCACTAAAAGCAAAGTTTTAAAATATAAACATTTACAAACTTGTAGTGATACATATTGAAACCATATCTTGTTGAAGTTAGTGATAATATATGAAAGAAAAGACAATGAACTTTTAAGTTTCATGTTTAGAAAGGGTAAACCTCTTTAAAACATGAGGAATCCACAACTCTTTGTAATAAACAAAAAATATCAAATTATAAAATCTTAGATCCTGGCATGTACCCAGTGGAGTGCTATGGTGTTGATTGCCAAGATAGTCCCAATGTAATAAAAATAATAGAAAATAACTTGATAATACAAATTACTTACATCCTCAGCTCTAACTCTTTGCAAGAGTCCTTAACAACATGGGTGACAAGAATTTTCCCTTACAATGGCACTAGACTAGTGTTGGTTCCTAGTTTTACATCTCTCTAATATGACCTTACACACTTGAATAAAAGGGCAAGCAATGATGAGAAACTCACTAGAATGTTGTTATAGCTAGGGGAGGGTTTGGCATCAAAAATGTACCAGACTAAGAAAATGATTGAGAGGAACCTACAGAGGGGACAATCCACTCCTTACTAATTTTGGCTCTACCTGAACCAAGGTGAGAGGACCTATGGGGTAGCTTTCTCACATGGAGAGATTATGTAATTCAACCTCTATGGGGATTGTCGGTATAAGGGAGCACAAATCTACCTAGAACACAACCAACCTTGATCACTCCACCCAATAAGGGTTGTCACATGGAATGAGCACATAATCAAGGATAGATATAAGATATTAAAGATAGATATGAATGTGATTTAAACCTTCAGTTGAAATAATATTTGATAACATAGGGGTAGAATAAAGATTACAATGCTGGGATTTAAAGCAAAAAAACATAGACACATGAATATATAATGTTTATGCATAAATAGGAAATTATCAATTAAAATATGCAAATGACATGTTAAATGTAGGGTAGGATAAGTTGATAGTTATAAAAAAGGGGAGGGTGGTGCAATGGAGGTCTTAAATCAATAGTGATTATTTCAATCATTCATGACACCTTCTGATAAAGATGCAAAAAACTTAAATGAAAGCTAATGCAACTAGGAAATACCAAGAGTGATTTTCCTCTTCCTAGTGAATCCATAAACCTATGGTTCCATAACAAGTTATTCAACAATATATTTTCAAATATAATGTAGAAAGAGATTTATAACCTAGCTCTAAGCCCAATATGACAACCAATAATAATCAAGGAATGAGATGTCCTATAAAAAACATTTAAAAAACATATTACTACATTTCATCTACAAAATATAGTAGAGAACCACATGTATTTTCATTAACTTTAAATAAAATCTTATATACATCAATGTTTCAATTTGTTGCCATAGGGGCAAGCATGGTGAATTTGATCCATGTTAGATAGGGAAGTCATATAGAGATGTTCTCAAAGCTTACTAATGGTTATATAGCTACAACCACCTTAGAAAGAGATAAAAACCACACACAATAGTGATTCTAAAATGTAGAAGAGCCTATACTAAGAAAGACACAGACCAACACAATGACCAACATAATGGCTAACCAGCCTATATAATAGAAGATAAGCCTTCTATTTATACATTCTTTACCTTTTTTGTTTTTTGGAATTGTGGGTCATAATTTTTAGAATTACAAAACAAGCCTTCAAGTTTGTCAAGATGTTCCTATCTAGAAAATATTCTATGCCACGCTTGAGATCTTCATCTATTTCTTAGGAAATAACAACTGCTCTGACTACCTATACACTAAATTATGGAGATTTAGAGAATATCATTTGATATTTCATCTTGAAAATGTGTTTTCATATAAGCTAAAAAGAGGATATCTCTTTGAGGAGCCAAATAGATTTTGTCTTGATGTGGAACTACCTAAAGATCCCCTTTATATTAATTAATGGAAAATCTAGAATCTTTAGATAACTACCCTTCACCTATATACACCAAAGAAATCCCATTATCTATAATGATATATTAAGAGTTTATTTTGTTATGACATGAAATGAAAAAATATATGTGATCATGATTTAGAAATATTTGATCTAAAATGGCAATTAGATATTCTTCTATACTTCTACTCATTTCCATGTCCATGGAAAAGTTGTCAAGTTTAAATTTAACCTAGCAACTTGTCATTTCCTCATGAAATCTAAACCCTTTGAAAATATTTTCATGGCTCAAATCACTATATCTTCCTTGCCTAAGCAAAATTGAGCTATAGATCTTACATGAAATGCTCAATTTCTAACTTTGTGGCATGTGGCTGTACCACTTTGCATTTCTACATTTTTCCATGAGATCCTTGAATTTTCAACCTTGGATATGCACCATTAGATTTAGATGAGGTGATAAAATGTGCTTCATTAGATCATGATCAAAGCAGTGAGGCATGATTGGATAGTACCCTCTACATAGCCTTGGGGATATGCCACTTAGCAACCTTATATGCTTATTGTGTACCTAACAAATAATTGATACTACTTTGAGCATCCTCATACCACATGGATGTGTATTGCTTGGTCTCGAGACCTATTTAATTTTCAACTAATAGCTCACACCTTTATTTCTTTAAAACATGCTTAGACTTTAAAGCATGCCCTAAAAGCTCAATAATTGGTAGCACTACAGGCTTCTTAAGTTCTTTTGACTATTTAGATTTGATTACACACCATCAGATAATAATATTATGAGTAAACACATGCTATTGGATTTGGCCCCATTTGAAAATAAATAACTATTTCATGGGGTCTAAATTTGACACTCACATTACCATCTAGGGCATTTAAATCCCAATGGCTAGTCCCTAGAGCTTAAAGTTAACATCTATGCACCTATTAAAAATGTCTATGATACCATCACCTATAATTTGGAAATATTTCTTTAGGGACTTTGTTTTATGATAGTTTTGATCAAAGGGATATTTTTATTTGGCACTCTTGTTTGTTTTTGGGGCCTTTGATCTTGGGAAGAAAACTCCCGAGCCTTTTGCTTTTGGTTCCTCTATCTACTTCAGCACTTCTACCTTGCAACAATTCTTTTAGGCCTTTTATCAGGATAATTATCTCAGACAAAATGTTTGAGATAATTTCCCCCAAGTATTTGTCTACACACTTTTCCTACAAGAATTGAATCTCAACTTTTGTCTTCATCAGAATAATTATTTTAGACATTTTGTCTAAAATAATTCCCCTAAAAAAAATAATCTCTTGCACTTTTGCTAAAATAATTAATACTTAGATCTTCACCTTTGTTAGAATAATTTTTTTGATACATTTTTGTAATTAAATAGTCTTTTGTACATTTGTCTAAGGACTTAGACACTTAGCTCATTTGCCTTTGTTGAGAAAATTATTTCATAAATTTTTTTTGAAACAATTTCCCTACAAAAATTGAAATTGGTCTCCAAAAGAATGCAATTATTTTGGAATTTTTTCTCAAGAAAAATACCAAAATTACATAGACATGTTCCATAACAACTTCGTTGAAAGAACCTTTTGGTACTTTTGAACATACCCATCAAAAACTTTGTCAAGGGCACATGCCCTACAAAACTGACCTTCAACCTTTTGGAATGGTCCTTCAATCTCTTGAAAGTGCCCTTTGAAACTATTTAAAGTGCCCTTAAGACTTTTTGAAAGTGTCCACCACTCTCTGAAAGTGCCGATCAGGAACTTTGTGAGTGTTATTCACCATCCAGACATATCCTTCAAACTTTTTGCATATGCCCTTTGAGAATTTTCCAAGGGAAAAATTCCTAAAGGAAATAACCCTTTGGAAAATATTCAAAGGAAAAATGACCCTTTGATATTTTTGGAAGTACCTTTAGCTAAATTAAATGACCATATAATTTCTTTAGGATTTTTCTGTGGGTAAAATGCTTGAAAGGCAAGTGCCCTTCAAACATTTTTCCATGCATAAAAAGTTTGAAACAAATAGGACTTAGTATTTTTCTTGAAACAAAGGATTTAATTTAGGTTTTTTGTGCAGGAAAAATGCCCAAAGGGAAAGTGACCTTCAATATTTTTTCCATGGATAATTTTTTTGAAACAAATGACCCAAAACAATTGAAATATCCCTTTATACCTTTTACAAAACACTTAGACTGGAAGAGATAAGTCATTGAAATCCTTCATAACTTTTGTAGCAAAAAAAATGTGTAATGGAGATAAGTATTTAAAAAAAATTCTGAGACAAAAAGCTTGAAGACCTATTTTCATTGGACATTGTGTTCATTCAAAAGGCCCAAAAAGTCTAATGTAAAAAACACCTTCACCAAGCAAAAAATAAGACAAAGGACCTAGCCAATTTTTTATATAACTTGACCTCTAAAAGAAAATTTTAAAATAGAAGCTGTGCTAATGACTTATACATTGATACAGAAAAGGGCCAAATTGCTTTAGTGCAATTTTGTGCACTAATAGAGACAAAGAACCAATGGAAAAGAATACCAAGATATCATGTTAGATAACCAAGGCATGAAGGATGAAGTTGAAGTAAAGAGAAATAAGTGGTAGCCTAAGAAGGTACAAGCCATAAAATGGGTGTCAAAGAACATGAAAATATCACAAGAGGATCACATTTTAGGTGTATCCAAAGAGATCATGAATATTGAGGAAGAGTATAATCCTACAAAGATAATAAGATAGGTAATACAAGTAAACCAAGCCAATGAGTTGAAGGTAAAACCATGTGAAAAAGAAAAAGAATGCATAAAAGAAGATAATTTTTTGAATAAAATGTATTTTCAAATTTTGTATATGATAATGTATGTGAATTTGATTTAAATGATGAAGACATTTTGTACATAGAAATAATTGCGTTGATGGATGAGTGTGTATCAAGGAAAGATGAGAATGAAATACCTAAAAGAGTGATTGAGAAGCATGGGATGCATCATGAATAGGTTTATATTAATCTAATAATTGATGTATTCCAAGGACAAGAAAAAGAACAAGTTTCCCAAGAAAGTGAAGAACAAAGTGGACCAAGATTTGATGAGGATTATAAAAAAGTGGATGTACTCATGTTGCAAGAGGAGTTAGAGATGTTGGAAGAGATATTAAGTCCATCCAAGGGGATAAAATAATTTGAATAACATTAGGTAAAATTTAAGGATGAATTCCAATATACATTAAAAGAGGAACACCAAAGAAAAGCATAAAGAGTTATGCAAACAAGGCCATGAGCAAGCAAGCAAAGGGAGTGTGAGAAAGGAAATAAGGTGAGTTAATAAATTTGTCAACATAAATAATTTACCTTTTATAAACATGAATTTTTAAATCCAAAAAAGGTGCCAAATAATATTGTACTATGTTAAGGACGAAGGGAACGAGAAGTTACTCTTGCATAGTGAGCAAGCTAATAGGAAAAGGCATCAAAATGTTAAAAAGTTTGAGTAAGAAGAAAAAAATGAGATTAAAATGTAGAAAATTATAGAGTTTAAAATTTATAATATGTCATTATATCCCAAAAGTGAAGATGTTAGTAGGATCAAGGAATAAAAAGCATTAAAGAGACAAGCAATAAGAGAAAATCATGAAGAAGCAAGCTATAAAATAAGTGTGAGGAAAGGGAATAAGACCTATTTGGTTTTATATAAGTATGAAGGGATTAAAATTGACTTATAATCTGTGGAATATGTATAAAATACATATGTATAATAGCTGGAGCACTTCATAGGGGTTGAAGATGCATGGACACGAAGACTAGACAATACCATAAGGAAGAAATGCAAGAGTTTGGAAAAAAAGAAGGAGAAAGGAATGAAGAGTATAAACTAAGTGATTGTGAAGGAACATAAAATAAAAAATTGGAATGAAATAAATAAATTTTGAGGCTCAATTTTTCTCCCTCCTGGGGAGTATGATGTAGGAACATCAAGCTAAGAAACAACATTTTTGTGTTTTTATCGATATGAAGTCAAATGTGGTAAAATTTGGATTTTAATGTGTGTGAAAGAAATTATTAGGTCTATTTATGTCTTTGAAGTCCATTTGGAGTCATTGGGGCATGTCAAATAGTTTATATGAGTTTTCCCTCCAAAATAAGGAATTTGAAAATTCAAATGCTATAACAAGTTTAAGAGGGCCAAAAACATGTGTTGGAGAGTTTAAGTGAGTAAAGTGGGTTTAAGTTTGTAAAATAAGTAATTTAAGATGGGTTTAAACATATATTATGATAATTTATTAATAATTTAACACTTATTTAGTCATGTAAGCAAACGTCAAGCGTGGAGTTGGTTGTAATGAGTGGTTGATATAACTAACTTGACACCAATGTGGAAATGGAAAAAAAAGTCATTAGAAGTAAGTTGAATGGCATAGAAATAATTGGGTATAAGAAAGATATCTCCACAAAAATAATGAGGAGTATTAGAAAAGGGGGAGAACATAAAAAACCTATCAAGAAAGAACTTAAGCCCAATAATGGAGTATATTATAATAGATAACCATGCTATGAATAAAGGAAAGTGATTTGTTTTGGATTCTCCATGTAGTATATGTTATTGTATTGGTTTCATGTTATATTTAAAGATCCTTAAGACCTTGAATATGTTATTATGTGTGTAAGTTACAGGTGGATGAATAATTTCAGGTGGTAACTTTTATCAACTTAGAGCTGCACCTTGATTGAAGATGTGCAAAAGCAATAAACCCTCACTCCAGTTGAAACAATGAGATTTTCTTAGAGGGTGGGTGCCTCTAAGTTGAAAAGAACCTCTAAAGAGGGCTGGTTCCCTTAAGATTTATCAATTAAATCTGATTGAATTCTTATTCTTAGATGAAAAAGGGTAGGGGAAACTAAAGAGGAAATTAGAAAGAAAAACTTATTTTAACAGGGTGATGCACCTAAATGTTGTGATATTCTCTGGGCAATATTAATCAAAATGAAAATGGAGTTCTATATTACCCTTACATAAATATTTTAGATGAAGGGCTCTACCTCTTCAAATGACCTTTAAGGGAAGAGATTTGGAATGAGATGGGAAGGAATAGGTGGGGAAAGGACCTACCCAAAGGGGATGTAATCCCACTTAGTACTGGTACATAGTTAGATACACACTATTCATAACCCACATCTAAAACCCAAAAAATATATAACTCAATTAATTTCCTCTATTTAGCTTCATGAATCTATTATTGAATATCATTTTTTTATTAATGACTTCCCAAAAGGTCATTTTATAGAAAATTATACAAAAGGCCAAGAAATTGGTGTTGAAAGAATATGAGAATATTAAGTGGATGTGAACTCAAGTCAATTTTGAGTTCAAATTAGTTACAACTTTCTTTAAATATCTCCTTTCTTTATATTTTAAAGAAACCTTCATTTTAGCATTGAAATAAGAAATGGGAGGAGATAAGGGTTAGTCTTGGTTGACTCAACTTAATACTAACTCCTTTTACAATCATTTATTCATTAAATCCTTAATTCCACAAAAAATTCATAATGAGCTCCAAATCTTGGCATTAAAAATAATGGTGGGCCCAAGTTTGATAAGATAAATATCCTTTCATAAATGTTATTCCATATTTCCAAAGAAAAGTCCACTTAAGGTTCTTTCAAGTTGAGTTATAACAAGAAAAGATTCCCCTTTGCATGGAAATCAAAAAATAAGCTTTAACAATTCAAACTTTACTAACTCCACTTGCATGCTTCTCCTTCTTGGAGTAGGACCCATCTTGATATCAATTTTTTTTTTAAAGTTCAAAAATTAATAGAATAGTTTTCAAGAATCTCTTAATTTTCTTGGTTTTGCAAGAAATCCATTTTGGTGTTGAAACAAGAAATGGTGATCCCCATTGAACTATTCAACTTTCTTTGCATGAAATAAAATTTTAATTTTTTTAAAAATATATGGATATTAAAAATAATATTAGATATGCCATTTGGGAGCTAATTTAGGGCTATTTGACATATCAAATGACCTTTTTATGATTTGAAATTATAGACTTAGGATAAAATCACCCTTTTGAACATATTTAAAGTTACTTGAGACAACTTAATGACCTTTGAAACCATTTTTTATGATTTTTAAACCCATCTTTTGACATTTTTGACCATTTTGACTAGCTTTAAAGGTTTATTGACCATTATTGGTAAGTTCCAAATGGTGGGGTAGTAATTTAGCTTTGATAGGCCAAAATTACTAACAGTAACCAAGAAGTGACTATAATTAACAATCAAGGAAGAGATATTGAAGTAATTTTAAGTGGTACGTAAGTTGTGAGTCCTTATGTTAATGGTTTTGAATGTTTGAGCCTATACAAGCCTTCATAATATTGGTTAAGACATTCCTACATAGAGAAATCAACATTAAGGGTTACCACTGCCCACATATCATGTTGGTCTATAAAAATATAACCTAAGAGTAGTTGATTGCTTCTCATACAGTGGTGTATGATTTTGGTGGAGAGAATAGTAGATAGGTTGAGAATAGTTATAAATGGCAGAGGCTAGTTAGAGGGTATAGGATACTAGTAGGTAGAGGAAGTGAATGACCCAGGTTTGGAAACTTTATGAATATTTAAAGGGAGATATAAGGTGACTTAAAGTGTATTTAAATCTATAGGAAAGGTGATAAGATGGTGAAACCAAGGAGAAATGTCCAAAATAAGGATACTAGCCTTGAGAATTCATAGTAAGCATGTTATGTGGAAAGGGGTTTTGAAGGGTGATCCAAGAATTAAAATGGGTCATGATAGGTATGAGATGAACATTTAAGTCCTTCCATGTAAGGAGAGTGAGTTCTAGAAACTTAGATCAAGAATTGGTCCTTGAGACCTAAGGAGGATAGTCTAGTTAAGAGTTAGTGGGAGAATGAGAGTAAGGTTATAAAATAATGAATTCCCTAAGGAAAAAAAGTTAGTTTTGAATGTCATGAGAAAGGTATAATGTATGTATAATAAATAAGTTCCAAGCTAGGATACTAACAAGCATAGTGGTCTAAGAGATAGAAACTAGATCATTGAGAAGAGAGTTCAAGTCAAGCATGGCATGTATAAGAGATATTTACTAGACTAGAACTAGATAATGATGAATTTGAATACCTCTCTCCTTACCTCTTCATCATCTAGGATGTACATATGCTAAGTCTAAAGTAGTAATATCTGACAAAAAAATTTGAGTGAGTGGATCATGATCAATTTTATGATATAATAATGGTAAAGTTGTGATGTAGAGTATAGAAAGATAGAACTTGGTAATTGAGAAGTATGTATAGGGTGCCCTCAAGTGGTAAAATGTGTCAAGTGAAGAACCCATGTATTGGTTTATATAAACCCAGTGGGTAGATAATAGTAGAGCTAGATCAGTGTAGTGGACTTGAGTCTTGTAAGAATATGCAACCACTCGACAAGAAAAAGTGAAGCATGTTGATAAAAATGACTATAATAAGATAGCCAACATATGTAGTGTCTATAAAATATAAAAAATGTAAACATAACAATACATATAATCTATAATTTGTATTTTTTGAGTAAAATTTTTAATGTTTTTGTGTTTTTGACATATTATATTATTTTTGGATTTTTTAGATATAATCTAAGTATAAACAACATGAAAATAAAACTATATACAAGGACTAGGAAATAAGGAAAGTATGTACAAGAAGTGAGGAACAATACTAATTGATGAGTCTCATAGGAGACTCACTATCAATGTGGCCTATGTCAAAAATACGAATGATAATCTCTAACTAATATGATATATTTGAATTGTGTTACAATAGAAATCTGAGTATTATTAATAATTTTATTCATAATAACCTAGAATTCTAGAGGGAATTGCCTCATAGTGTGGAGTTGACCTTTTTGAATTGTGATTTATAATATTGATGATGTATTTGCCCTTTGAAGCTATGCTTATTGTAGGCATATGGTGTTGTGAAGGCTCTTTTATTGGAAAGCTTTTTTGAGAATGTTTGTTGGCTTAGTGTGAGTTTGATTTTGTAACTTAAGTTATTGATTTATTTGTAACATTTCTTGTGTATCTAGACTTTTTTCCTTGATAAAATGTATCTATAAATGATGTGCCTCAGTATGTTCAATAAATCCCAACCATTGTTGACCAATATTATCAGCTTCTATAATAGGAGTAGTGATGCCTTGGGCCTACTTGCCAAAACCTTGACTGTGATAATCAAACTATTGTAGATATTTTTGACCAAACCCATATTTCTTTGAAATTTGAGCCTCATTTTAGAGGGGTATATTTTCATCTATTACTTGTTTTACCCGTGCTTATTTTACTATTTCTTGTTATGATTGTGTTTCTTTTGTTGTGATGAGTTATGATTTGGTAATTATTTTTGTACTGTTTATGAACTTGACCATTTTTGGATTTGTAGATGTGCATTATATGTTTTTTGGATGATGTATTACTATTTGAGTCATTTTTTCCCATTATCTATTGTATTTTACTTTTAAATTCTAAACATGAATCAATGTGGTGCCCATGTATTCTATTATATGCACAATATTATTTGGATCTCCTCACTAGGTGTAGAGGAGGTAGGTTAATGAACTTAGCTTGAATCATTTACCTTAATATATCACTTGAAATTCTATTTTATTTTTGAGTAATTTTTAAATCACTAGTTGTAGATGCACTTTGTTGTGATTTCTTGTTTTGATATGTAACATTTATTTCCACAAATTGACTAGTTGAATATCTATATACAATATTGACACTAGTATGCTTTAGAGGATTTTATTTTGTAATTTGATTTGAAAATAATGTTATTTTTTCACTTAATAACTTATTTTGATTATATAATTATGATATTATCTTGATCATACTAGTATTTTGATACCTTAGAGTCTTACAAGTGCAAACCCTAGTTATTTTTTATTGAATATCTAGGCACACACCCTATAGGGGAGAGGTGTGGATAGACTGAGTATGGTCATTAAGAAAAATAGTGTAGGTTGTGTCATATCATGAAAGAGTGATAAAATTGACCTATTTAGAGGTAAAGCATCTATCACCCTCATGGAGATGAGGTGGATAAAGAGATTATTTCCTATGTATAAGATATGACATTGAAACTTGGAACCTAGTTCTTAGATTATATAATAGATTCACTATGTATGTAAGGATGTGTTTCTTAATTAAGTTAAACATAAGATAACATTGAAATGATAGAGATATAATGAAAAATTACATGCATTTAAATTGATATAAGGCATCACCTATACATGTGTTTATGTCTTTTCTGAGTCTATTTTGAATCAAAGGGAACATAAATGCAAATGAAAGTATTAAACTTTGAAACAAAAATTTATACACTTATTTTGTCATTATTATCATGATTATATGAAATATGAATAATAATATATATGGATCTAAAATTTGAATTCTAGAAATATAAACCTTAGGGTTATCTAGGGTTAAGGTTTGTGCAATATTTGAAGTAAGTCAGGTTCACCACATGTTTTAAACTTTTAGGTCTTAAAAAGTGTAAATCCTATGTTTTTTAAATATTTGAGTATATTACATTAGGTTAATAATATATAATAAATAAAACCACTATTTTGTTTCAAAATTGACTATTTTTGACTTTTTAAAAAATAGTAATAAATAGTGCAAGTAATAACTGAGCTAGGAAATAACTGAGATGAAACATTTGGGTGATAAAAACTGAGGTAGAAGCTAGTTTGAGTGCCATAAATGTAGCTCCAGAATTAGATAGTAGTGCCATTATTAGAAATATGGTGGTAGTGTCATGATATTGGTAGTAGTTTTCTTTGTGTAGGATTGTCTCAAGCTTCTAGCTATACCTCTGTCTAGATCTCTAGGGTCTATTCTTACATGAATAAGTTTTTAAACCCTATATATTTAATTTAATGATTTATTTTCTTATAAAAACCTAATCCTCTATGTAGCTAGGGAATCTAGTTGATATAAGCCATAAAGTGTGTTTGTTAGTGGGGTAGGTTGGACATCCTCAACACCCCACTATGATGAGAGTTACTTACATACCAATACTCTAAGGAGGGATCAATATACATGTATTTATCCCCACCTAAGTGCTAGTGAAAGTGCAAGTAAATATATTATGATAGGGGATTTGAGTGCTTCGAATGTGTTGAAGACTAGAAATATGGGTAATCTGAGCTTAGGACTATTGTAGATGGTAATATGTAGAAGTAGGGTAGAATAGGGATTGATAAACTTAATTATGCACAACCTTTTCTGAGTTTGAATGTGTATTTTACATCTCATTTCCATATAGTGGTTAGAGGGATAAAATTCATGTATTTATACTATTCTAATGCTTGTGCGGGTGATGAAGGAGGTTTAAGTTGACCCTAGGAGGTTATAGTTTTTAAAAATATATTCATTTATGAAAAAGATAGGAAAAGGACATTAACACCATTTTTGGGACACTAGTGACATGCGACACTAGTGTACTTATTATGGTGATATTTTCCAAGTGATATAAAATTAGGAATGAAGGGTCATGATTAGGAAATGAGTTCTAGAAATACTTTAGGGATGACTAGGGATGTCGTGGCCCATATGAAGCTTAGATAAGTGTTTTAATAGGCTCTAGGATAGGTCTAGGGATAAGCTATGGATAATTAGACACAAGTAGCACTCTTAACACGTAGATACTAATTTTAGGTGATTAAAATATGAAACTCACATCGATGTAACAAAAAAAACATCTTATAAATCTTAATATTATTATAAATTTAAGGTTAAGTTGTGATAACTATTTTCTGCTTCTTAATCAAATAAACAAATAAATGACATTTAGTCTTATTTGGTACATTAATCTCAATAACATTAACTCAATTCTTATCAATTCACTCAAGTTTTAAATTATTTTCTCAATCTTTAAAATCCTAAAAATATCTAAGTATATGCCTCCATTTTAATGTGAGGGATTGTAAAACCTATTTTTTCCACTCATTTAAACATAAAGAGATAAATGCACCATATGTCATTACAAACTATATATAGCCTAATCTTGGTAAACTATTTTAAAAAATGTGCAAACACACACATGTGAGTACACACGCACACACACATATGATCAGAAAAAATATTTTCATGTATCAATCAATAGTAAGATGCAACCTCATATGAGGATAAAATACATAGAAACTAGTAATATGTCCCAATGAACAAATTTTATGCATATGATATATATATATTAATAATATCAATGATATAGGTAAGGGTAAAATTATCCAAATATCAAAAAAAGATAGGGATAAATAACATGCCCAACTATCATAATCATGCCCCTAGGAAGGATATATAAAGTAATCAAGCACACCCAATTTGGTGATTTTTGTTTGTAAAATTACATAATTATAAGTAGTTAGGGGATTTCATATGCTATGGGACCTGCATTGTAATTCTTGTATGCACTATCTCAGATGTATTTTTAGTTGATATTGATGTAATTTTACATGTGATTTGTAGTTTATTGTCTTTGGATATTGATTCTTTTTGGGTGTGTTTTTACATGCATTGCTCTTTTTTCCATTTTTCACACTCTTCTATCAGTACACGACATACATTTGGTACTTTTACACACTATTAGTTTTTTCATGTCTCCTCAAGAACCCTTTCTTAGTGCCTCACCTTATTCTATGGAGACATTCTTTTTTTCTGCCTTTTATTTTGAGCATCTCTCTTGATTACTTATATGATAGGTTGATAGTCTCCTCGTTTGGAGCTATTCTGATGAAGCCTAGTGTCTTCCTTTTTTCCATATAGTATTTTTTGTGTATAGGTTATATTATACTCACATTGATTTATAAAGTGTCATGGGATTTTTAAAATTTATCCTTATATACCTTCATGTATTTGTGTGCTCTATTCTAGGCACCTTTTCACTTCTTCAGTTGCTTGTCTCTTCCATCACCACCATGGTCCATCATCTTTGAGAGATTATATCTATATTTTTAACACCACGTTTATTATAGTTGAAAGTCTCCCACAACTTGAAATTTATCTATTCTTATGAATCCTAGTGTCATCTTATCTTTTTTGATAGTTTAATAGTCTCTTTTAGCATGATATGGAGCTATTATGGTGTATACAATGTCAACTTGTTTGGTGTTCGAGTAATGGATTTGAATCACTCGTGAATACCTTTTCTCATCACTCCACCCATTAAAAAATATTTTGGGATGTCTAAAATCTACATCTTTGGTGTTGAACATTCCTCACACATGCAACAGTATTTTATAATTTCATCACCATTGACAGTATTCTTGATTAAAGCTATTATGGTGAAGCCCAGTGTCAGTTATTTTTGTGATTGAGTAGTGGATTTAGACTACTCATGCATATTGAGTTACTTTATGACTTGTGAGCACTTAGAGTCAAGACTACTTAAACATCATATTTAAGGGTATTTATAGCTCTCTCTTATTCTTTTCTCTCTTTTTTATGGGGGGGGGGACTTTTTCCTATGGGTTTTCTCCTTTTCTCAATTTTATGAGAGTTATATGTATATTTTGCATTTTTTTGAGTGTTTTTTAAATTCCTCCTTTGTATATGGGTATCTTATTTAGGCACTTTATTTTATGAAAAATATATGAGGATTTGTTGCTTGATTCTATGTCCTTCTTGGTGGTTCTTATAGTGACACCAGTGTGGTATCCCCACCAGTGACACTAGTGTGGTAGCCCCATTAATCTTTGTGCTCACTTCTCACCATCTTATTGGAGGGTGTTCAAGCAATGGTTCTTTAGGTTTATCATTATACCTAGTACTTAGAGTGCATTTTTTGTATTCAATGATCCTCATATTCAACACCATTCTTACATCGACTTGGCGGCTATAGTGACTTGACATGTATGTACTCCAACATGATGGATTGACATCCATAAGGACACATGACTTCACACTACATACTATATTTTATCCCTTGGCTTCACTTGAAGAGGGGTGTTAAATTACATTATTACTCATGATTGCTAGGTTCTATCTAGGTTATTGGTCTTTGCCTAATTTTATCCTATGTGGGGATTTGTCCCACATTGGCTAGTTTAGCTTGCATCTTGTTTTGCCTTTCCTATATAAGTAAGTGTTCTAATTTTTAATATACATTATTAATGATATTTTTTCATATCATTTTTATATCCCATTTGTGTATAACAATTGGTTTTATTCTTTAAGTGTATACTGAAGCATTAATTACTATGGTAATGAGCTCTTGGAGAGATCTTAGCTAAATTTTTTTGATAACTCTTTCAATATATCTAGGGTAAGGACCATGGAAAAGTAGCTACAAGGCATAATAATACCAAAAATATTAATGTTCATGATAAATACCATGACACCATAATATATCACACAAAACATACATACGTATATAAATACATATATGAAATCTTCACAGAATGACACAACATGAGATAAATAAAACTAGAAGGTCCTCTGAGGACATGTCATAGACAATAAATTGAATAAAAAATCCTTGGAAACACATAAAAATACATATTAGAATAATCAAATAGTCATAAACAAAATAAAATGTTAAAATGTTCACAATGTAACCATGCAATGTAGATGTCCATATAACAATGTAACACACAAGATAAATGCAATAGAAATATATTATACAATAAATGTAAATGTATCCATATGATAAGTGGAAATTAAGAAAGTGTAGATACTAAAATATGGTATTAGACACTTGAAAATGTCACTATTGACCTACCTGCACCATACATTACTTGTGGTCACATATTTGCCTCTTATTCACCATTATCTCACATCCATATGATTTTTATGATTCTGACCCTTCCATTTCACTAGCAATGACCTATAGGAACCTCTTAGTCTATATTAAACCACCTAAATATCTTACTTAAACATCTCTAGATCATTAGTTTTGTGTTCATATTTTTAAACACTATTGTCAAGCATAGATAATTTTGTAAATGAAACTAACCTGGGGGTGACATAAATGACCCTCACCCAAAAATGGTTATTTTTAAAATATAAATCATTCATATGGGTCAACGCACTTTAGTAACATGTCAATGACATGATAAATTAACCAAATGGACTCATATAAATACATTTCAAACCAATAATTTTTACTCACTTGGCACTTATCTATCAAGAATTTGTACACTATTGCATATTGATAAAATCAACTATATTATTCCTAAATTAAAAATTAGTCAATAGGAGTAGTCATCAATCGAGTCTAAAGCACTTAAAGACAATCAATAAAAAATATTATTAAGTACCAAAAATAAAATTCTATGTGCCTTCATATATTAAAAGAACATAATTTATCATTTACAATAAGGGGAAAAACTATGTATGGCTTGAGTTCCCTCTTCAGAGTATTGGATACTTATGCAATCCTTGATCATCAATGTGGGTGGCTGGGGCTAGCTTAGACATTAAAATTATATTTTTTTATAAAATTTTACCCCTCATAAGTGGACCTAGGGTTTTGAGGATAAGGAGACTAATTTATGGAGTTGTGCACATAGTCAAGTGTTAAAATTGTACATACAAATCTATCATAGGTAGGCATAACCAAATCTATGGTTATAGAGAGCCAAAACATCCCAAGATATTCATACCCACTTCTGTTAGTAATAGAAATAGACTTATCCCAACTTGACGTTAGTGACCCTATGCACATAAATAACTAGTTTCAGATCCGAGTGACTGTCAAGCCTACTTCTAATCCCTTTCAATTTTCATGAGTTAGTCAAATTTAATTAATGAACTAGGTAGGATACATTATTTATCTCTTTATTACTTCATAAATTTAGCACATGTCACTTGTAATATCAAAATAGAATGTAAACATACCTATTTCATGTTTATTCATCCTTATTCTACTCATAGATCCCTAATAAAACATATGTAGTGTAGACCAATCCCATAGTGTGTTCCTCTCCTCTTAGTTCCAACATATGCTTTCACAATTTGAAAATTTTAGTAACAACTCTACCACACTTTTCATAAGGTTGGATAATGGAAATATTCCAAAGATTTATCTATAAAAACACATCAAGGCATCTCAATTAGATCATTTGGCAATATAATTTCAAAAGCATTATACATTAAGTAGAAAGAGCATTATTATCTCCAAGTTCAATTATGTTACTTTTATATAGTCATAGGCTGAGTTTAATATTCTTTTTATTTCATGTCAAGAGAATCTATTGTCAAGAGTTCTAATTAATATTCCATTTACATTCATCATGGACTACAAAATTTTCTTAAAAGGGAAAACTACATCAGCTTGAGACCCTTGGTTACATAAGAAACACTCAATCAACAAGGGGATTTCTAAGGATAGCTCACCCATTCCCACCTCCCCCATTTTACCCCTTTTTCAATTGATATCCTTGTGTTCTTGTAAAGGAATAGGTATTTAATTTTGGAGGTCTTTTTCATGCTTATTCAATATCCACACAGAGTTAGGAAACCCTTTCAGGCATCTACATATTATCCAATTAAAAAATCATTTGTATGATCAACAAGGATAACATAACAAAAATTAAGAGATCCACACTATGGACCTATCCTCCTAGTGCATTATTTTCCCTCTGCCTCTTGGAAATATAATTTTTATGGTGACATAATTTAGAGCCTAGTTTTTTCACTTCTAAGTCATTGAGTAGTCTTTATATTCAAAAATCAGTTCATTACAATCTAAGTAAAAATTTCCCCTTTTATAATTCACTATTTATAGATTTCTTGAAGTTTTGTACTTTATTTTATTTTATTGTACCCTATTGTACATAAGTTTATATTGGTTTATTTATATTCAAATTGATTCATTCTAATTTAGAATATAGTAAACATTTTGGTGAACTTGCATACTGTTGAACATTGTCAAACCCTAGATCCTCACTAAGGGGTTTTTTAAATATTTGATTCATATTTGATTTATTTTTGGAACCATCATAATTTTTTATTTTTCACACAAAAAAGCAAAAACCTATTTTTTATTAGAAAAATATTGCATAAATTATTCGAAAAGTGTAATTAAATAATTTTAGTAAATACTCACATAAGCGATTACAAATAAATCTATTTTTAAATTAATTTAGGGATATGTAAATTAGCTAGTTTTATGTAAAAAAATATCTCATGTTTGAAAAATAACTATCTATTTTACTGTAATTATAGAGTTTCTATTATGAATATTATAGGGTTTCTTTGTGATTAGCCTATAACCATTACACTTTGTTGGGCTCATAAGTGGCTCAAAAAATATTAATTTTAAAAATGATTAGAGATTATTATTATTATTCATATATAATTAATAAAAAATGTCTTTTTTATTAGCCAAATATTACATAGATTTCTTAAAAATTGCCAATTACTATTTTTAGTAAATGCTAGCTTAGGTGGTGAAAGATAAATTTATTTAAGAATTAATTTTTGGGTTATATTATATTTATATATTTTTTTACAATAACCTCTATCTAATTTTGAAAATAAATTTTAGATCTGTTCTATTTCTTAATTCTTCATTGTGAAATAGAATATAATTGTTTGTTCACATGGCTTTTATGTGGTCTAGAGTTTCATTTAAATTTATGATTTCAAAATTTTCTAATTTATTCCACAAAAAATGTCTCTTTAATTTTAATCTATTTTTCCTTGTTTTTGTTTATTTTAAAAACTATTTTTCAATAATTTTTAAACTATTTAGTGATTGTCGTGAAGGGCTACACGATGTTTTATTTACAGACATCATGGCATGAGGGGTATTACTCCAATACTCATATCCATTTTATGCCATTAAATATAGACTTTAGTTTCCCTATACCTAATGGTATATCATAAAAGCCTATGATCGCCTTGATTACACCAATATGAAGCCTTTTCTATCTATATGATTTATGGTGCACTCGAGAGGAGTATATCACCTAGGGAAGTTATTCTCAACTTACTTTTGAAATTGAGGTTATTGGGCTATAGGCATGGTTCTACCTATGCAGTTAGTTATCTAAAACATTGGGTCAACACTAATCAATGAACGGTCAAGTATATCTGAGAGACAAAAAATCATTTAAGACTCTTTCCTTGCTTATCCATTATACCTCAATTTTTGTTTGCATTGTATGCTTAATCATTAGTTCCTATATACATGTTAGATTACTTGTTAAATTATACCATTACATTTTTTGCACTTTTTGTATTTAAATTCATTACATATATCATGGATAGTCAAAGTAGATATGATGATAGTAATCATCTTCTCAATGAATTATTTTCCAATCATGTTATCCATTTTTCCTATGATAAATATGAATGGACAAAATGTCAAAAATAACTTCTTAATGATGATGATTTTGAGTTTCAAATAACATATAATGTTCAAGGTGAGTATAGTAACCCTTTAGAAATTTTAGATCATCTTTTGGATTATTTTATAGACACGTCTCTTTATTTCTCTTTAGAGCCTCCTCTAGAAACCTCTTCAAATTATTATTTGGATTCACCTTTGATAATCCATTAGATTCTGCTTTGGGTTATTTTATAACTTCCTCTTTGAATTCAGTGTCACTTACACCATTATATTTCTCTTTGGACTCTCCTAGATTACTCTCTAGATTCCCCTACAGATTCTTATTTAGATTTTTCTTTGTTTTCTTCTCTTGATTATTATTTAGTTTACCCTATATATTATTATTTGTACTCTTCCTTGGTCATACCTATAGTTCTCTCTATAGATTCCCCTTTAGCATCCACTATGGATATGTACTTGGATTCTGCTCATGCATTTTCCTCACCTCTTTCCTTAGAAGCTAATTTAGAGAACAAGGATCCTTATAATTCACATAATCTTAAGAAGGGTGAGCCTTATCTTTGCATAACTAACTTCTCTCTTTCCTTTTCTAGTATCCTTCATCACATTCACTCTTATAAACCCAATTTCCATAACCCATGCCTCAAAAAGGATGATGTTACTCATTAAAAACCTCATCTCCCTCCTTCCCATGAATCCCAATAAAACCCTACTAGTGATGAGGACATATATCCTTCATTACATCCCATACCTGGTGAGTATACATGCAATAGTTCCCATATTTCCATCTTGTCACCAAAAGTATAAATCAAGACAATTTATCTTTCTTCTCCTTGTAGAAATGACCAACATCATAACTATATTAATTATGACAAGGTTTGGTATGTGTTTAACCTTTTTTGAGTTAAGGGTAGGGGGTACACCTTGATAAAATATGGACCAATATATTCTAAAAAAAACCCAATTAAATCATTTGTATTTATAAAATTATGATAAATATACTATTGAGAATATGATAAATATAGAAAAGTATAATGCTAAATAATATTTTGAAAGTAGTAGTGCAAAGGAAAAATAACACTTAGATTATGTAATTACATGTAGGTAGATATGATAGGCACAAATGAAGAAGAATATAGTTAGATGATTCCCCTTGATTCATTAGATTATATAAATTAGTTTTTTATCAGCTAGGACACTAGAATTAATATTTTTATCCTAGTTTCATCACTTTTGTCTAGCTCACAATACTAATCCTTTTCTATAATAGTCAATGGTTCCTATTAAGGTTCTTTATCACCTTGCATTCTAGCAATTTAGATCACATGCATAGGTTCCCAGATTCAATATTTTTATCAAAAAATGAGGTCTTTTAATTAGGTCATGTCACCTTAAAAATTAAGGGTTAGTGGGATTAAGTGAAGTCTAGTTGACCTCAAAGACCCCTATATCAATGAGAACTACCTACATAGCCATACAATATGAATAAGGCCTCAAACTGATGTATTTTTACACTTTATGTGGGATTGTGTGTGCACAAATGTGTAATATGCTATATGTGAGTGTATCTAGTGATCTAACTTGTAATTTGACAAATACTCCTCATGGGTTACTCTTTGAATGCTTTATACTTGCAAGAAGACTACTTCTATGATTGATTTGAAAATAAGGAAGAATAAGGAAATATAACTCAGTCATGAAATGATTTTTATTAATGTAGTGCAAGATTGAGATGTGAATGCTTTATTTTTAATTAAGGACCTTCAATTTGTATTTATACCACACCTTTTGAAATAATATCATAGGAAGGTTAAAGAAGACAAATAGGTAAACTTGTACATATCAAGAGATTTTCAATTTGACATTTGGAAGGTGGGGACACTAACATCATATTTGGGACACTAACATCAATTCTAATATCATTTGGATGTTAGTGTCCTGTAGGGTAAAAAATTGCTATGGATATATAAATATTTATGCAAGATAAAAACTAGATTTATGTATAATGTATACTATAAGTGGTATATGTCATCAGAATGTTAGGGTAGGACTACATGATAAGAAACTAGGCAAAATGACATGGAAAATGTGAGCCTTTTGATAGTAGAAATGTCATAAAATTAAGGGTTGATCCATGATTTATATTTGTCAAGTGTAAAAGAATAGTATGTCATATTTAATCAGATTTTATCATCTAATGCCCTTCTCCCCCCAATATAATAATGCATAAAGATGAAATTACTAGGGTAAAAGAAAGAAATTTGTATCTTGGTGTGTACAACACACCTTGATTTTTTATTAATCCCTATTTGAATTTATTGTTTGTGCATTACCTATAACCAAAAACATGTTATCATTTGATATTATAAAGGTCATAAACTTAAGGGTTGATTTGTGATTTATATTTGTCAAGTGTACAAGACTAGTATGTCATATTGAATCAAATTTTATTATCTAATTCCCCTAATATAATAATGAATAAAGATGAAATTAATATGGTAAAAGAAATAAATGTTTACCTTGGTGTATATAACACACCTTGTTTTTTGATTAATAACTATTTTAAATTATTGTTTGTGCATATAATCTAAAAATTGAATAATTGAAATGCTTGAAAGTAAAGAGATCAAGGAAGGAATACGCTTGTGTGTCAATGCAACCATGTTACCCCTTAGTACTTTGATTTTGTGATGATGCTTCCTTGATAAATAATTATAGTGAAAGGTTCATAAATAAACCTTGGAGATGTGAAGAGGGGATTTGGAGGGTAATCATGCCCCAAATCTAGTGCAAGGGTGAGCTATGTTAAGGCAATTGAGACCACTAAATCTAAATCTTATAACTAAAGTATACACATAATCTAGCTAATATTTTCAATGTAAAACGGTGTATCCATATCAATATTAAAATAAGATTAGTGTCAAGGCCTTTGAGGGTGTTGAATCTCAACCAAAAATATTCAAGGGAACCAACTACTATAGACAAGTAAAAACTCAATCAGTTCATCTTGGAAAAGTTAGTGGATCAATGTGTGGTGAGAAACAAATGAAAATGTTTATGACCCATCATAAAATCTATTGTAAGTGATGTATAATATAAATATGTATAAATAATTTAGTGTATTTATATGGCCTATGCACCTATAATGCATCTTAAGCTAAAATATCTATCAGAGTGTAACCTATGATCTATAAAACTATATATAATATATGTCCCAAATATGGAAAAATTTATCCCAAATGTTTAAAATTGGTGTCAAATGCATAATATTTAATCCCAAGTGCATATTTAATTTGTGTAAAATGTATCAAATTCTACCAATTCTACCAATTATGAGTGTGTGTACTCATGTCTCTATGGCATGCCCCCACTGATATCCCCCTATTTTGAGATGAGATGAATGAAAATGGTATTCAACTATTCTCAGTAGGATAATATAACTATCATATATATATCGATCATGTGGTAATAAAACATATAGTGGTATCATGCCTAAGTAGATGTATCAATGAAATTCACACTATCTAATAAAAACATTCCTTATGATGCATGATATGGACCATGGAAAGGTCTAGGAGTAACAAGCACAAGATTAAAAAACAATCACTCACACACACAAGAGAACTCAATGCAACATAAAATTTATCCAAGGATATTGTAAATAAGGGGCATGTTCAAATGCCTCACACTCAAGGGGAGGAAATGTTCAAATGCCCACACCCCCCAAAAAAACACTTAGGGGCATTGTGGCTAGCAAATAAAGAATATGTTCAAATATTCCATAGTCAAAATAATGAAAAGAGAGAAGTACAATCAAGTAAGCCATGTGATAAGATGAAAAATTAAAACATTAGCAACCGTCATAAACATATCATACTAGTCCATGCATACAAGTGTTAGAAAAATGTCTTATCGCATAACATATATAGCACACTATGTAAGATTTAAGCATGCATATAAACATGTTTAAGCATTATTATAGAAACATAAAATGGAAATGTGAAGTGATCATAAAATAATGTAACATGTATCAATCATGATTATAACACATGAATACAACGGTTAGTTTTGGGTTAGTATGAAATCAGATCAATTGAAAAACCTACCACTAACCTAAGTGTGCATCCTCAGATTGATTAAGATTAAGTGAAATCAAATAAAAAAGAAAGGAAAATAATTTTTATACCTTTCCTTGTGATATCCTTATCAAAAAGAGTGATTTTCTTGGATGTTAGTTACAAAAAATTTGGTACAAGATGCATGGGAATTCTAAAAATAGAACCCATTTCAAGCTAGATGATGTGGATGGTGAGTGATGAGGATGGTTGAATATTTATTGGAATATTTGAATAACATTTCATTTTCAATTAAAATCTTGTTATAATGAGGAGAGGGCTCCTCAATCTATAGATTTGTTTCACTAATATGGAATATTATATGAGGATTAGTCATCATCCCATAAATGTGGGAAGTAGAATGTGCATGGAATATGAATGAAGTGTGTAAGAGGGTATAATTATGAAGGCACATCATGTGTAAGAGCATGTCATAGATCTTACTTTCACACTTGCCTCTTTTTATTAAATTTTCCTTGTCAAAGAGACTTTGACTTTGGAATATGATTTTTAAATTACCAAGTGGTTCCTTTGATAACATCACAAGTTTGAGATGGAAAATAAGATTTATTAATTTATAGAAAATAGTAATTGGGCATTTCATAATTTTCCATGATTGATGATATTATCTATTTAAAAACATTATTTAACTAATATAATTTGATGTTATTTTTTAAGGAAAGGATGTGATCATGGAAGAAAAGATTAATTGATCAAGGGAGATGAATAGTGATGGCTAGTTATGTTATTGGAAATATAAGATCGATTATACGATGAAGAGATTATATCAACGTAGATTAATAAGGTAGTGAAAATCAAAATGAAGTGTCAAATTTTATGTGTCTACATTTCCCTCCTCTTTGAAAGGGAATTGTGAGACATGATGGATGGAGTAACTAATTTTCAAAGAAATAAGAATCCAAAAAAAGGTGTATGAAAATTAGATGATGATGATGATGATGATGATGATGATGATGATGATGAAATAATTTGATGAATGATTCCCCATAAAGATGGAATATGAGGATGAATAGATGCATATGAGATCTAAAAACAAAGATTAAGAAGCTATAATGTAATAATAAAGGGGTGGGTGATGGATAAATATAGTTCAGGATGAAGGATGATGATTAACTTGTGGGTGATAGTAAACCCAATTGAGCTAATGCTTGCATGATTTGATTGATAATGATACTGAGTTGATTTTCTATAAGAAAGAAATATTTGGGGAAAATATAATTATAAATTTATGGGCTTGACTTTCCCTAAGTAGGGTGGAATGGGGTATGACTTATCTTGATGATGAGATGCAAGTTTGATTTTCCTCAAATAGGGAAAAAGCCATGAGATTGGATTGGATGGATGATAAAGTGATTTGCAAGCATAGATCAAGGATTTAACATACTGCACAAATAAACCATTATATTAAGTTGATATGGTGATGAAAATGTATGTGTATATGGTATAAAAACTTTCAAAATAATGAATAATCTGTAAAAAAAACCAAGCACATAAGGATGCCCCAAAGTATTAAAAATAATGATTGAAAAATGATGTGATTAGAGTATAAGAGAATTGAATAAATAGGGGGTGTGGAAAATTGATTTCCACACATGTAGGCCATGAAAATGACTATTAGTTAGAATAATAGGATGTTGAAAGATGAAAATTGAAAAAGAGTAAGAATGGTGATGAAAATGGTAATGGTGACAGTGGTTGAGATAACTTCATAAACTCCATGTGACTGAGTGCTACCTACATAGTCCATAGGGACCTCAAAATGATGTAGTTATCCCAAAGAAAGGAGGAATGCGATGAGAAAAAGATGATGAGAATGGTAATGATGGTGGCTGAGCTAACCTCAAAAATGCCATATCAATGAGCACTACCTACATAGTCAAAATAGACCTTAGGATGATGTAATTATCTAAAATAAGGAAGGAATATGGTGAAGAATGATAGATAATAGATAATGATTTTATGTTGATAAATGTCAAAGAGGGATGAGTTGATTTTATTTGAAAAGATGATTTTATAAAGGGATAAATTGATACTCAGCATGTCTCCACTATATATTTTACAACTTGATTTTTTATATTGCACATGATAGTATGCAATATGATAAAAAACAACATGATGAGATGTTCATAGTGTGTGTGAAGAATGACCCATGATCTAATAGACAAATGACACAAATAGACCATAATATGGAAAAGTTAAGATGATATTGTTATTTTATGTCAATGGATGGACTCAAGTACAAGCATGTGATAGGAAACACCATGATATGGGAAAACCATGATGACCTTATTGGTGCACAGGGATTGAATTAAGGCATAATAGGAAAAGGAAACAAACAATAAATAAAAAAACACACAAAAACTTGAAAATAAAATCAAGATAAAACATCTTGTCATTAATCAAGTTAAAATCCATGCATGAAGGCTCAATGATATTGATAGATGGATTATTCTCTAAAGTAAGGATACATGCAAGGGATGGAATGGGAATAAATTATCCTAAAATAATTTTCATGATTTGATTTGACTAAATAGGGAAAAAAATATGAGGATGGATTGATGATTTGCCCCAAATAGGGTGAATGTGGGAATGAAATATCTCAATGGTGAGTTACACACTTGATTTATGTCTAATAGGGTGGAAGATACAGGGTTAGATTGGATGAATGTTTGTTTTGTATTGCCTCAAACAAGGAATATTTGGGAAGGAAACATCACAATGGTAGATGAAATGATTAGATTAAGTATTTTTTTGGATTCAAGACAAGACAAATGTTTTTCGATTTTGTGACTTTTATATCTCTCTTGGAGATTTGTGACCTTTTTTTATTTTTAGATATCTCAGTATGTTTTTATTTTTTTATATTTTTAAAATATATTATATTTTTAGATTTTTTTTATCATTTGATGTTTTTGGATTTTTTATATTATTTAAATTTTTTATATTTTTGGATTAAGTATATACAAAGGGAAACCATGTTCTAACACAATGATGGGAAATGTAATGAATAGACAAAGAGGGATGAGGGAATAGGAAGAATGGATTAGAGATATCCAAGGACCATGTCACATGGGAACTAATTTTTTATATGTCAAAGTACCTTTTGAAAGATATACCAAGATGCTTCTTAAAATAGGGCTTAAGATATCTTCTAGTTCCTTATTTATGTCAAAATGAGAAGAAAGGATAAACATGATAGGATGGATAAAAATATGGATAGGATTTAGATGGAATTTGGATGGACATAATGATTGAATTGGATAGACTAGGATGTAGATGGGACTACCTTGAAGTATCAAGGTATTTGTAGATAACTTATTATTTATGCATGATGCTAGAAACCTTGTTTTCATCATGATACTTGCCCAAGGTTCCATAAGCATTATTTTCACCATTAGAGGATTTATTTTAATTTTTATCTTTGTGTTTTGATTTTTGATTTTTTAATTTTTATTTGTCTTTCTATTTTTATTTTAGGATTATGAGATGCATAATATTGACCCTTTGATTTTTTCAAGTACATGCTCTAGAGATGTCATTGTGGACTTAATTGATTTCTAGATTGGATTCATTTAATTTGATCAGGATGTTGTTATATCCCCTAATAAATAAGGTGTTGATAGTGAGGGTGAATCAAAATTTGTATTGGATGGAAAATTCTTATTGATTAATTGAAGGATCTAGAGGATTTGGGGATTGTGATTTGAAGGTAGATTGGGACCAATAATCTCTTATTCTGTGAGATTGAGATTATTTGCCTGATTTTCATTTTGGTTCTATTTTTACTCAAAGATGTTTCAATAATGGGATTGGATTTTTGACTTTTTTGATTTTGATTTTATGATATTGCCTCAAACAAGGTTTCACTAGGGGACTTTTCTTCTCGATTTCTAGGGTTTTAAATTTTATTACCCCGTAGTGTTTCAAAAAAGGTTTCACTAGGGGATGTTGATTTTGGATATTGATTTGATATATTATTAGATTCATCTTGATTAAGGAACACTTTTTATTCCCTAGGATGTGATGATGAAATTTTTAATTCTTCTAGTTGGATGTCAATCATGAATTATACCATTATTTGATTGCTAGAGAATAAGCTTGATGGTAAGTGATTTTGTTACTAGCACAATCACTAAGGGGGGTAAATCAGTGAGATATTAAAATAATCATTTAATTATTATTAACCATTTATTGAAAAATCATTATATATAATCAATTTTAAACCATTAAAGCAACATAGTAACCATACACATGAGCATACAACATAATAACACTAGATGTAGGTGGGAAACCCTCAAGGGGAAGAAAACCCACTAAAAAATATCTTGGAAAAATTGTCCTATAAGAACACGAATCAATATTGAGCTGAGAACCAACTTAGAAAGGAACACCAACCAGTAATTCACTATGCACCCACTTGGATTTAACAAGCACCAACTTACTAGGAGGCACCAACTCCCTTGTTGATCAAGCATCCACTCAACCAACACTTATGATGACTTAGCACCCACTCAACCACCAATGATTTTTCAAAATTTTATTTTATGCCTATCAAAACTTGATGATGGTCTTTTTATTCTCTTTCTCTTCTCCATTTTTTCCTCTTTCACTTTATATCTCTCAAATCTACCTATTAGGCTTCCTCGCTCAATATGCCTCTTACTAAGATTATTAGGTCAACTAACCTTGACATCCATAAGCATAAAATATGTTATATGTTCATAATAGTATCTATTTCCTCTTTTTATGGTCTATAATACCTCCTCATCCGTCACAATCTACCCTATTATTTTATTAAATGTCTTTACTCAACACCACACACATTTAGGCCTAATAGGCTTCAATCTTATACTAGTATTTTTGCTCTCATACACCTTGGTCAGACATATACCTTTCCATACTTGTATTAATATTTAAATAAGTCTTATAAAATGTTTAAAACATGAATAAAATTAATCCATTATGTATTCCAAATCTTAATAGGTTGTATTCCTTCTTTAGGTCTCATGGAGACCTAATCTCATTAGGCCTATTTAGCACACATTATCATTTAATCATTTTGGAGTGCATTAAATAAATTCACATGGTAGGAATACATCATATTAAAATTTAATATGCCAATAATAATATCATCATACCTTCATAAATTCTCTTATCTCAAATAATTGCTTGGATCATACCATTAATACTATTCATATTAGGCTTGTGTAGCTCCAGAAAGTCTGTTATGAATAATTGAAGCAAAAACATAAATTTTACAAAAAACCATGAAAAAAAATTATACATTCATAATAATCATGACCTAAGGGTCATAAAAATGTGAATTATATCTCATAACTCAATCCAAAAGACTCAAACTCTTCTATACACGTAGCTCACTCAAAACTGCCAAAAAACATCATCATGAAGTATTAGGATTATATCACTTGTAATGTCACTTTACAACACTATATATGAATTTATAGGATCTGATGGAATATATATAACATCACCAAATAATTTAATCACTTATAAACTAGGTATATTACCTTAGAAACACCAATTCAACTAACATACAAAAAAATGTCAAAATCCTTAAAAACATAGTCCCGATGAATGTTGTTTTTAGATCCTATAAAGACACATTAAAGAATAATTATGCACATTAATGGTTCATATATGACCTAAATAAAATCCTCATATATATATATATATATATCACAATTTCTAGTGTCAACTATTATTCTTGCAGACCAATTTGTTGACTTTTTCTTTCATAATCCTTGCTCGACTAGATAAGTAATTTTGGCTTCAATGATCCAATATCATATATTTACATCAAATATTTTTAAAATAATTAATATGTTATTTAAGTCCTAAAAAAAATATCATGTGAATTATATACATCAAATCATGATATAATTTCTTAAACTCATTACTCCATCTTGCATACCCAGATTTGCTAGTTACCCTTAAATACCAGTCATGATGACTTTGGATTAAAACACCTATGTATACACAATAAAATATTATTTATGCATTAATATGATATTTATATATATTTATAACATATATAAACATAAAGATACCGAGGTCTAATGGAAAATATTAGATATATAGACCAATATCTGAACTTATTTGTACACAAATCTCATTATGCAAGATAAATCACCTTTGAGAGAAAATTTTGTATATATAAAAGGATTTAAAAAATGTATAAAAAACATTAACCTGAATTAAAGATATTAAATAACATCCACATGCATTTTTATTCAATGTTAATCCATGACAACACTTCCCTAATCTCATTCTTACTTCTACCTAGTTTTTCTCACTGTCTACACCATTAGACCTTTTTGTGATAGGTCAAATTGTATGATAATTTTAGAATAAATAAAGGATATAAAATTATAATAAATAACCATGGAATAAAACACAAGTTTCAAACTTTATCCTCCAATGATTTTCATTCTTTGACTTCGTCAACTCTATTTGTTATACCATATTTTTAAGAAATAAGCACTTTTCTATGGGGTCTACTCACTCACCTAAAATAAAAATGCCACCTTAAGGTACCTAGGATACTACACTCCATGATAAAAAATAAAATAAGGTAATCCAATCCATTGTGATCCATTTTCATCAAGATATTCCATATCGGGTCACTATGTGGGTTTCAGATCATTTTCCATTCTTAACATTTGTTCATAAAGATCTACCCATAAAACCAACTCCTAATTCTTGGAAATAATTTATAGTACCATTTTCCATCTCTCCATAAGATCTCAACTTACCATTAAATATTCACACATTCCAACAAGCATAAAAAAGTGTCTCTTAGGCTTAGAAATGTTTACTATGCATACTCTTGAGACCTCAAAACAACATTTCAAGACTTATTATTCAAACTATGACCTCATACATCATAATAAAACTTGATAAAACATTTAAAACATTTATAAATACTCAAATTTTCAATATTTCCTTAGAAAACTTGTCACATGCCTTAATTGGCCAACATCTCTCTCTTGCTCTCTAGGCTTTTGATCTATAGGACACATTAGGTATTTAAAATAGACCTTATATCCACTATTTATGAAATATCCATCTCAATATAATGATAAATTAACTTATCATATGTTATAACACTATTTTTCATCATTTATATGTCATGACAACACCTCATGGCACCTCATTAGGTTAATCAGAGTCTAGAACTAGTCTAGTTGCATGCTAGGCCTGTAGGTCTTACCCTTATAGGCTCACCTTTGAAACACACCTGAGTGATCCAATGCATCATATATATAATTTAAAAAATATATACTACCTCTTATGCTTTTATGCATACATTTCACCAAGATATTATGCTCAAACCTCCTCACCAAAATTTCTCATACCATGATTAGGCTTATGTAACTCAAACACTTGACCTTCATGCATCCTTTCATGCCCTCAACATCTCACTGTCATGCTCAACCACTACCATACATATTCTCACATGCCTAAGACCACTCATCTCACCAAGAAACTAAGCCCATTCCTTTATAAAAGGTCTCCTTATGTTATGACTAGTGCCTTTACACAAGGACTATACCATAACTCAACTTCACAAGACACCTTATCCTAAAAGATACTTGATATCAAACTTATATAGCCTTTATATGCTTGAGAACATCCAAATCACTATGTGCCTCATGACATCACCATATTTTACATCAACTAGCTTGACATCAATGACCATACATAACATTCTCATGATATCAATGACAATACTCTATTAACATCAATGACAACACCTTAATAGATTTTGTCATTGATATCATGAGAATGTTATGTATGGTCATTGATGTCAAGTTTGTCTATGTCAAATATGGTGATCTCTATTGAAATCAATGATAACACCTTAATAGATTTTATTGGTCCCAATGGATGAGTGTAGGAGATTTAATCTCAATATAGTGGAAAGGATGGATGGTATTGACAAGAGTATCGGTGGAAGCATGGTCCTCATAGGAACTATAAATTAATATTGTGTTAATATTGGTGAATCTTCTTCAATTTTTTTGAAATTATCACTAATACATTTATGTTTATGAACTGATGGTTTGTAGTTGATACCTTGAGAAAATTTGTGTACATATATATAAACTAGTTTAATGATTCCTTACTCATGAAGACCAATGCCTTTACCTTTGTAGCTCATTATTTGGAGGATTATAATTTCTATAGGACATTTTTTTCTTTGAAAACAAGCCATGGGGGTGTCCCTATGTAACCATTAATAATTTCTACCATTGAGTTTTTTATCGATGAGGAGATTAGATATGATAAATGATGTGGTACCAAACTAACATTATATTGATGTTGGACTTATCCACATGGAAGGCACTTTGATTTATATTATGTTAAAACACCATTACCACTTGATGCATGTGGTTTTGGGTGTTGGATGACTCGATATATGCTGGGAGATGGGGTGATAGGCTAAGGATGGTATTGTCAAAATAAGTTCATCAAATACTGGTAATTGGTATAAAATGAGTGGTTGGTCAAATATAGGCTGAACAAAGATGGATGGTTAGCCAATTTATGGTTCATTGAATATTAGCTCATCAAATATGGGTCCTTCATCAAATATAGGGGACAAAAATGACTTAGGATTGGTCAAATATGGGTGATTTGACAAAAAATCTCATTAAAGACAAATTAGTCAAGGACAAAGTGACTATATTGACCTTTAATTGGAAGTGGAGGAGTTTTATTGTGATTTGGAATGGGATCTTGGCATATCCCTAATGGATGATTCTTAGACTTAGATGTATTTAGTTATTCAATAAATGATGATCCTTGGAGGGGAAATGATAGGACATTGTTGGATTATTAAATTTATTATGCTTCAAGGATAGATGGGTGTTGGCTAATAGATTGGTTGATGTTTATGAATAAAGGTAATTAGGTGTTAGATCAGAGAATTAAGGTCCTAGATGGGATTTTATATGGGAAACTTGTTGGCTAATATGTAGGATTTGGTCAATCACTACTTGATGTTGGGATGGTGATTCTAGATTAAGTTTGAGATTATGAATTGTCATGGGTCTAAATGTAATTTGATGTAATATTGATTTATATTTGGATTAGTTGATGTGATTTGATTAAGATTTTGGATTTGATTGGATGCTTGATGTCTAATTTTTAATATAATTAAGCTTAGATTGAATTTTGAATATTGAATTTGATTCAAATGGGAGAAAATATGAATGTCATGATTTCATCATTCCTAAATGACAGGTGTAAGAGATTGAATGGAAAAATAAGGATGTAATTTGAATTTGTATGTTTGATTGATTTTGAATTGATGTTATTTTCTTAGAGTTAACCAATTTTGACTTGGTCAAAACTAACTTGATTTGACCTTTGAATTGGATTTAACTTGGTAAATTTTGACTTTAACTTGATGTTTTAATGTTGAATTTGAAAGGTTTGACATAATTTGAATTTATTTTGAAAAGGAGGAATAAATTTGAATAATTTATTTGTAATTTGATATTGTCAAAATAGACCTAATTAGGTTTTGGATATTATTTAAATTAGATAAAGTAATGGTATAAAGCAAACAAAGTAACATTAATATTATATAAAATGACTCTCTATTTTAGTAGAATAACACCTCAACATGTAAATTTATAAATAGATATGACAAGGTTGGACTTAGGAAATTTAGATTTGTTTGAGCTATCTTGGATACACATAATACAATATTAAAAACAAACAAACAAGCACACAAGTACAAGTTATATGCTTAGTAATAAAATGGTGTGTAATTATGACCTCTAACCCATTGATATACTAATGTAAAGTAGTGAATATGTTGGTCTCCAAACATTCTCTAAGTGTATGCATGTGATGGGTAATATTTAGGAATGTTGTTTTACTAACACTGGGTGCCATTTATAGCTAGAGGTCTTAAACTAAGCATAAACATGTTTATCTATGTGCATACACTATATATATTATGCTTTTATGGGGCCAAAATTTGTGGAATAAGATAATCATGGGATTATTGAGAGGATTTAGTCCCTTCATGGCCACTCTATCTATAAGATCTCAGTGTAGTGTCACTGGAAATTATTCCTTGTAAGAGCTATCTAAAGTTTGGTGTAAAATTAAAAATTACCTTCATGCTTGTGTTTAAAACACATAAACAAATAACTAATATAAATTTATATATACTAATAGAATGTGGGGTTGGTACATACACTAGAGGATGAAATCCTAGTCACCATTCCCTATAGACTCATGATTTGGGATCATGGTCCAATTCACATAGTAGAAAATTAAAAAAAAAAAAGATAAGATATTTATGATCCTCAAGTCTTCATGGGGCGAAAGAGGAGAGCTGTAGTCATATAAAATGAAAAAAATGGTAACTTAAACATGGATAATGACACGTAACCCTTAGGTCCCTCTTGCATGCTCTCATGACCCTCATAAGCATCTATTCATTGATTTATAATCATCCGTAGCCTTCCAAACTCAATCCTAGCTAAGCCAAATCCTCTTTCTATGATAGATCCATCCCCTCAGGTCCCATTTGATTAGGATAATAGTGCCACACTAGGACTATATCACTAGTGCCACTCTTGTCTACTTTTGGTGCTCTTGTCCAAGTACATTTTTGGCCCCAGCAATCAATTTCTTCTAGTTTCCCATCCTTCTCCTTGTTATCCTAATGCAAGCACATTCAACCCATGACTAATAGATCCCTATAAAATCCCATTCAAAGATCATTTGGAAAAGGTTAGAAATTATCACTAAGAAAGCAAGAATACAAGTAATTCTACACAAGCAATCTTCCATATTCTCTACATATAGCCAAAAAACACACTTACAATCTTATTCAAATACTTACACCAATCCCTAACCACCTCAAGCACATCCAATTTAGCATTTTGCATCTTCATACACATAATTTCACCAAACACAAGTGGGAGAACTACATATGGCTTGATCCCTCTTCAGAGTATTAGTATGTAGGCAATGTGCCCATACAAGGGGTGTGGATCCACGTCTAGTAAATATTACGCACACTAACCCCACTTTCTTAAAATTTGTCAAAGCATAATGGAATATAGGGTTTAAAGAGAAAATATACTCTATAGGGAGCTCTACAAACTTCTAACTACTAAAACTTCACAAATAGTGTCACATAAACATAGCAAACAAAATCCAAAAAGCTCAAATCCTTAAGATAATAGTGGTAGAGGTGGACTAAAGTACTGGTGCCACTCCTATCTAGTTCTAATGCTCCTATCCAGTTATAAAATGAAGACCAAATCTTATTTTGTGATAGTGTCCGAATCCTGCATAGTAAATATCAAACCTTGTCTCAGTTGTATTAGTCATTTTCTAGCTAAGTATTATTTTCTATCTCTTATTATTATTTTTATAAAAGTCAAAATTAAAATCTAGTTTACACAAATCAGTAGCTTAATTATTGCATATTTATTTACTAATTCTACTACTCAAACCCTTTAACTAGATTATAAATAATACACCAATATTCCCAAAATTATTAAATCATTTGGTGAACCAGACTTAATTTGTTTGTGCATAAAAACCTTAGAAACCCTAGGGTAAATTTCCTACTTTTTTTTCCATATTTTTCTTTTTTTATTTTAAAATCATAAATTAGCATAAAATTTTGTAGTAATTTAATTTTTTTTTTCAAACCCTAGTTGCCCATACTAGGTCCCAGTATTTTCCCAGTAATTTTCCATTTTTTTTTGATGTTTTACTAGCATATTAAAATTAGAAATTCACTCAAAATTTCAAAATTCAAAAGTGATTTTCAAAAAACATTTATTTTTCAAAACCCTAGTTGTATACACTAGGTCCTGTTAAATTACAAATTTTCCAATAAATTTTTGTTTTTTTAACTTGAATATCTAATTCAAAAATTCATTTCAAAATTTCAAAATTCAATAGTAATTTTCAAAAATAATTATTTTTCAAAACCCTAATGACACATACTAGGTCCCATTAAATCACAGATTTTCCAATAAATTTCTAATTTTTTACTTGCATATTTCACTCAAAAATTCACTTTAAATTTCAAAATTTCATAGTAATTTTTCAAATAATTAGCTTTCAAACCCTAGTTGCCTATACTAGGTCCCACTACTTCTTTGAGGTATCACCTTACATCTATAATCAGATTGTAAAAATGGATCTCACTTATTTCTAAATATTTCTTACATTTCTTGTAAATAATAAGGAGACCATACTTGGTCCTATAATGTACATGAACGATGAAGTTTACCATATGTTAATGCAAAGTTTCATTATTTTTATTTCATGCTTAATTTTCATAATAAGAGATGATATTACAAAATTTATTGGTAAACATGCACAAGATTTCAATATTTCTTTTGCATACTCTCTCTCTCTCTCTCAAGCAAAATAATTTCCACCTCTATTTTGCTAAACATGTTAGAAATATTATGTTACAAGTCAAATATCTTTATGTATTAATTCACAATTCCATGCTCTCTACCCTTTGCTTTCTATCTCTCATATGGAAAAAATTTCAAGTTTATCTTGCCACACATATCAGACATATCATAGCACATGTAAAAGTTATTTATGTATCAGTGCACAATTTCATGCTCTCTATCCTTTATTTTTTGTCTCTAATATGGAATATTCTTTATAATAATATTTATATACAACTTATAAATCCACTTGCATGTATTTCATCTCATATACATGGTTTCTACCTAGATATACCTAACTCCTTAACTACATGGTTTTTACATAAGCTAATTACCACCTGTCAAGTTTTAATGTCATATCTTATGCACATGAAAGAATTTCCTTTTCCTCCTCTCCCTCAAGAGGGTGATAGCTATTTTCCCTCTAGCCAGGTCCATGTTATCACCCCTCCAAAAGGTGAGGCAACCCATCCTATTGTTCCTAATGCATACATTCAGCCTATATCTTCTTCAAACCTTCTTCAACATATGTTCTTATATGTTTAATCATAAAAACTAGGGTTTGCACTTGTAAGACTCTAAGGGATCAAATCACCAATATGAGCAAGTTAATTTTAGATTTACAAACATAGAATCAACTATTACATGACAAAATCACAACATTGGAAAATGAGATTATAATATAAAAGCCTCAAAGGCACCCTAGTTCCAATCATGTATATACACCTTCACCTAGTCAATTAGTTGCAAGCTACATTACATATCAAAAAAAGAAATAAAAATAAAGTAACACTACAACTAGTGATTCAAAAAGCATTAAAATATCAAATAAGAGTTCAAATGAGGTACTATGGGAAAAGATTAAATCTAAGTTGATCAAACTACCTCCTCTATATCCAGTACGAAGATCCAAATATTATTATGCATATTATAAAATGCATGGGCATCACATAGATTCAAGTTTGGCATTGAAAAAAAATATATAATAGATAATTGATAATGAAGATCCTATACAAGGTAAAATAGTCAAGCAATCCATAGTGATACATGAACATATTCACAAAGAGTTAAATTTAGAAATAGTACAAAAATTGTTACCAAATCATAACTTAGAACAACAAAAAGATCAAAAATCAAAATTAGAGCAACAAATAGTACCAAAAGCATAGGTAAAACATAAAAAGATGAAAATCTACCTCTCTAAAAGGAGGCTCAACTTTCAAATCAGTATGGGTTAGGTCATCAATATCTACAATAGTTTGATTATCAAGGTCAAGGGTTGGGAAAGCATGCTCAAGGCATCACTACTCCTATTCCAGTAGTTGGTAATGTTTGTCACCAAGGTTTGGGATTTATTAAACATCCTAAGGCAAATCATTCATAGACACAATTTATCATAGGAAAATATCTAGATACAACAAAAGTCAACACTAGCATTCCATTGTTTTAAAATCAAGATGATAATAATGAGTGGAATAATACAAGTTATGATTTCTAAGATATTGACAATGAATCTAAATATTCAAAGTCATATTCATAGCTATTCCCTCCTACTTCACAATCATGCATGATTCTTTTATTTGATACAAGACACCATGATAGGGAGTCTCCCATGAGACTCATCGGTTAGTATCATCCTTTACCAACTTACCTGTACATAGTCTCATATGATTGATTATACATAGCTTATATAAATTTTTTAAAAAGATTCAAATATTTCAAAATAAGAAAAACATGCAAACAATTCAAAAATACCAAAAACATTTTTATTGTATGCATTATCCATGTTTTAAAGTTATACTATCATGTTAGACTTACATATGATATTATATGCTATCATTTATTGATTTATCTACATTACCATGCTTCACTTCATCTGTTTTGAGTGTGTGTAGTGATATCCAGCTCTTTGATTTCTTCACTCTACCCATTGAGGAGCATCCTACTTCTACATCAATACATACATCAATATTTATACCCACTGGGGGCATATTTTAGATGACTACACCATCTAGGTTATGTCATTCCTACACCACACAATCTAGTTATCATGTTGATGTACATTACTTACTAGCTTACATAGATTATTATATCAACATCTCACTATTATATAACACTTGTGTATTTCTTAGCATATACCCAGTCTTGTACTAACATGTCTTGTATAATTTCCCTCTTTCTTTGATTAGTTAGATGTGATTGTATTTTCATTTATTACATGTTTTCCTTTCTTGCTTTACATAGCTATGTATGATTGCATTTATCGGTTCCTATTTGTCTCTTGTATGTGCCTTAGGACATTTTCCAATGTTCTTTGCTTCTATGCCTTATGTGTGCCTTAAGACATTTGCCAATGTCCTTTGCCTATACTCTTCTATGTGATTGTGGCTTCCACACTAGCTTTACTTTTTTCAATTATATGTGTATGTGGCATTTGAACATGCCTTGTATGCTTGCCTTCCAATATGAGTGACATACACCCATGTACCTTGTTTGTGTGGCCCCTTGGCCACCCTTGTATGCTTCTTGATTCTTGCCTTGTGTGTTTGTTACTTATTTACTTCTCATTGTTTGCAATGCCATGATACACATCATGCATTATCTTTCTTTCTTGGATGCCATGATGGACATCATGCTCCATCCCTCCAACTAACAACTAACAACTAACAACTAACAACTAACAACTAACAACTAACAACTAACAACTAACATCTAACAACTAAAAACTAACAACTAACAATTAACAACTAAAAACTAACAACTAACGACTAACAACTAACTAGACTTTCATTTCTAGATCAATAAAATGCATACCCCTATTGATATAATAATCTATCAATACAAATCATGTTATATCTTAATATATCTTGTTGATTATCAATGTTATATCATGTATCTTTGTAGTATAACACACTTGCAAGGCTCTTTCTTCTGAAGGCAATCATTGTAGGGTCTTCATTCTTACCGTCAAAAGAGGGGGAAATAAACAAGGGTTTTGTCACAGAGATGAGAGCTCCTAATGGTCAAAAAAGAAACATTAAACACAACTAAAAAAATACTTGATATAAAAATAATGAGAATAGACCAAGTAAATAGTGAGAATATCAGAACATTTACTAGATTTGGCCCATGAAAACAATGCCCAACTTAGACTACAACATCAGTGTCACTAGTGTCCACTTTTAGTGCTCCTATCCAAATATCAAAAAACTAAACTTTATAAAAGTAGGTGAAATAGTAGGGAAATCCATTCAAGACTTTCATCTAGCTTTAAATCTATAGAAGACACTTGCTTTTTGATATCTATACAGAGAGAATTAGTATTGTCTTCACAAATAGTCAGTTTGTCAATACTATTTTTAATATACAATACATCTTTACAGAGATCATCAAATTTTTTTTCTAGATGTGAGTTGAACCTTGAAGTATAATTCCTTTGTTTAAACTCATTTGAGGTATCAACATCACCATGTCGTGGAGTGATATAAAAGTAAGATTCCCACTCCAGCTGTCTTCTAATGATAATATGTACTACCATGTCTTGATCATGGTTCTCCTCTTCATGAATAAGATGTGGGCCATGCTTGGCAATCCATTGGTATAGATGTTCATTATTTGGAGACCTTATCTTAATCAGCCATGTCCATAAAAGATGCTTTAATAATTCAGTGAATTGATGATAAAGAAATTCACTGTTTAATCTTTTGATGTAGATGACTCTAGAATTTTGGTGACGGTTTGCCTGGATAGTGGCTGTTGAAGACATTTGTAGATCTTGTACTATTGTAGAATAAATCCTTGAATATCTTGGATGCAACCTTCATGAAATATTTGTTCTTGTCCTAAGATATTCATAGATGAAAATCCTTGATTGTAAATCTTTTTTAGATTGAAACTAGGGATGGGTTGATGCATAAGTGTAGCAGGAGGATTTCTGCTAAGCCAATCTACAATTATATTATCAGTACCTTTGATGTGATCTACTAAAAAATTAAATTGGTTAAATAATGCTTGCCATCTAACATATTTACCATGACCATCCTTCTGACCATGATCTTTTTCTTTAAAGGTCAGAAATCTAGTATGTATTAGAGCCATGAAATTTTGATAGCTACTGTAGACTATTTTGATCTGTAAGAATTTATTGATTCAAATTTTTGAGTTATCTACTTTGAAAAATTCTTTGGGAAAGATTATTGCATCGAGTCTCTGGCAATTTTTAAAATTGTCATAGGCCTTTTTTATCTCTGCATTTCCTATTTCCCTTACCAGAATTTTCTCGCTTACCAGACCGCAAATATCTCCATAATGGAATTTGGAAAGACCCAAACCTCCTCTATAGTAGAAATCATGAATTAATCTAAATTAGAAGGAACCTATTAACTTCCTCCTTTCATTCCAGAACAATTAGCTGATTGTCCAGACATTGAAATCACTGAAGAAAACCTAGAAAAAGAAAATAGCCTGTATAAACCCCCGGTTATCAAAGCTTCACATGTTTATAAGAAATCTGAACTCCTAAAATCCAAATTTATGTATAAGTCTACATATTTTTCTTTTTTCAAACCTAGAATAAAATCTATCGAGTTAACCCTTAGTTATAAGCCAAAAAAGAGTTTTCAAACAAATTTGCTATCTTTATTACCTGAACCAGAAATCAATTATATCAGGTCACATGAAGATGTAAAATTTGTACACTTTGGTCTTATTAGAATCCATACAACTCCTTTGATTCCTGGTAATATTAAACCCATTATATATTTAGCCTTGTGTGATCATTTTCAAGTTAGTTTTAAACATTCTTGTCAAATATCTAGTCTTGGTCGCTTGAATGATGAAGTCATTTATTTTGAGTTTTGTCCTAATCTCTCTATCGCAGTCTGCGATAAGGGATGTAAAGAAGTTAAGCATGGATCTTTAGATTTTTAGGGATTATTCATCTCCCTTTTTGGTTTAAATATGTTTGGTGAATTTAAATATGCCTCCATAAATATTTCTGTTGTCTACAGTATGACAAATAGAAACCACCCAAAGATCTTAGAAAATTTGCCCTATGCTAGAAGGCTTAGTGGTACTGTCCAGCTTCAAAAAGGTCATATAGAGTTAGTAGAAATACCTTCTGATTAGAAACTTGACTAGTTGAAAAATGTTTCCCCTAAAATGAAAGGTCAAGCCACAATACATAAAAGTGATGGCAGAACTATGAATATTCTTCCCAGATCTTTGTCTGTAGATTCCTCTATTCTTTTTCCATCCAGACCATCAACATCTTCTTCTCATAGAACAGTTAAAATAGGTCATATTTTGATTGAATATGAATAAATTAACTAAGAAATTGATCCAAAGGATCAATTACTCTGTACAATGATGAATCTTCCTCAAGAAGATAGTCTAGAATACTACATAGAGAACAAAGTGACTCTATATAAAGGTGGAAGATGGCCACCCCATAAAGGAATTTACAAGCAACATGCTGGCACTATACAATATTTTTTTACTACTTATCAAGGTGATGTTGAATCCTCAAATGAGTTTAAACAAAGGAATTATACTTCAAGGTTTAACTCACATCTAGCAGAGAATTTTGATGATCTCTGTAAAGATGTATTGTATATTAAAAATAGTATTGACAAACTAACTATTTGTGAAGACAATACTAATTCTCTCTGTATAGATATAAAAAAACAATTATCTTCTATATATTTAAAGCTAGATGAAAGTCTTGAATGGCTTTCCCAACAGGATCAATAGGAATAATCTTTTGCAACATAGTTAATCTATAAGACAGACTTTGGCTCTAATTTTAAGCCCAGTAGAAATCATTCTAATACTAATTTGATGCAGCGAACACATGTCCAGTTACAACCATGGTACCTAAATATTTATGATCTCCTCAATCCTTTGAAAGAGATCACTACATGGTGTAATTCTATGAGAGTTATCATAATTAATTCTCATTTAGATCCAACTGGTACTACTAATTTTGCTTCAAAGTTTTTTTGAGGTATTATTGACCAATGGTGGAATGTTATGACTAAAGCTAAAAATTTTGATAGAGTCCATAATCAGCCTAATCCCCTAGCTACGTTATTCAATTTATTAATTAATGAGTTTGCACCTCCAATTGTGAATAGAGAACTAGAATCCAAAAAATGGCTTCTCAAAATGGAGCCATGTGATTTAGAATAGTTTGATGCCTTTGCCAAAAAATTTAGAGAATTGGCATATGAAAGCAAGAGCTTTTCTTCCACTAAGATTAAGATCAAAATTTTGCATGCCTTGCCCTATAATCATATTGACAGGGTTATTTCTTATATTGATCTTAAAGGTCTCACCATTGAAGATCTCTCTCTCTCTCTCAGATGTAATTGATTTTTCCAAACAACAAGCTATGTGTTTAGTCTCTGAGACTAAATCTATTTAAAAGCTCACTAAGCATCAAGCCTCCCAGATTGCTCTAGCATTTCCAGAAACAACCCCATTTGGTTGTTGACCATTTGTACAGTTATGTAAGCACCAAAAGTAGCATCGTAAGAACCTTTCTTTCCAACATCGCACTTTCCCCCGCAAGCATTCCTATGCACCTCCTCATCATTTCCTCAAGAAATGATGCACTGCTTGTCCTCCATCCAAATAGCCAATTTACTACATTTGTCTCAAACTTGGCCATATTGCTCCTCAATATCACTACAAAAATCTTGCAGTCAAAGCTGTCTTCACTTCCAATGCAGTAGTGTTGTGGGATATTGATGATCCTGATGAAGATCTTTACTAATAAGATGACATCTATGAGCCAATTCTAGATGATCTCCCTGAAGACAATTTAGATAATAATGTAGACATAGATGCTCTCGAGTCATTAGGTGATGACTTGTAATAACTACTCACAAACATGCAACGCCCATGGTACCATCCTCAGCATCATGATCATTCATAGCTACATTATGAAGCACATGGAACCTGGTCTAGGGATCACCAAGAAATACTAGAAAGACTAAAAAAGCCAAGAACGAGAGGATATTCTAGAGGAGAAGGATCAACCAGATGGAGACAACCCTCAATGCCTCAAATGCCACCAACATTGCAAAGACCTCAACATCTTCCTTTGCAATTTTAGAGCTCTTTCAAGCCCAGTGACTCTTGGATTAGAAATAAGTTCACCAACAAAGAACCTCCAAGAGAGATACATGCACCAAAGATAGAGCCACAGTGGAATATATTATTGCCCATGGAAAATAATGAAGAGGATGAAGAAGTAGAAATTTCTTTCTACTCAGATCAAGATTACTGTCCAAGTGAATGCAGTAATCTCCAAAAAGAAGAAGCAGAGCAAGAAGCTGAAGACATCTACACTAAACAATCTATTGTTCAGGATCCAAGGAGACAAAAATTGGTATGTACAAGCATTCCTCCCTTATAAATTCCACAACTAGCTTAGTTAACCCAACTAATTAATGGAAAGTTTGCCCAGTTTATTACTTTAGAAATTAATGGCAGACTCATAGATGCCTAGATTGATACAAGAGCTTCTCTCTCCTTTGTAAAATCACAAGTCATCCATGACTGGAAGACATTAAATGAAACCATGGCTTACAAGAGCCTAGATGTCTAAGGGAATAGTTTTATCTATAACAAATACAAACATCAGCAAACCCTTCAGATCCAAGATAAAATCTTCCATGCTAACTTTTTTGCTTTAGATAGGGTGCCTGTTGATATCGTATTATGTGGTGCTTTTATTGACAAATACTCACCCTATGGTTCAACCACCAAGAGTATCATGTTTACTATATAAAATAAAAGGCTTAGAATTCCTCACCTTATCTATGCCAATGAATAGTTTCCCAGCTCAATGACTCAAATCCCTAAAATAATAATCCTGGCTGAAATCCTTAAAATAGGAGAAAAGATCAAAACCACTATCTATTCTGATAACCCTCAATAGTTCTAGTCATAATCTATGCCTGAGATGGACATAAAAATCCTTGAAGGTAAACATATGAAAATTGGAAAAAAGATCCCAATACCAGCGCAGGATTATAATGGTATGGAACTCTAGATCAAAGAACTGGAGGCCAATGGCTTTATTGAAAAATCAACTTCCCCTTTTTGTTGTTATGCATTCATGGTTAATAAACATTCTAAACAAAAGAGAGGAAAGAAAAGAATGGTCATCAATTATCGACCATTAAATGCCATTACACAACCATTTCCATATCTGATTCCCGATAAAAGCTATCTATTGGAGAAAGTAACAACATGTAAATATTTCTCCCATTTCGATTGTATGTTTGGCTTTTATCATATCAGAGTCAAAGAAGCTGACAGGGAAAAGATAGCATTCAGCTTCCCTTTTGGCCATTTCCAGTGGACAGTAATGCCTTTCGACTTGATGAATGCCCCAACATATTATCAAGCACATATGGATAAAATATTTCAAGGCACATCTAACTTTCTATGTGTATATTGTGATGATATATTAATCTTCAGTAATTCTCTTACTGGCCATTTTACTCATCTCTCCAAATTCTTTTATTTGGCTAAAGATGCAGGAATTGTACTTTCAAAAACAAAAATTTAGTTATGCAAAACTGAATGCAACTTTCTTGGGATGGTGATCCGAGATTTCAAACTATAGATCCAACCACATATCAAAGAAAAAGTCATCAATTTTTTAGATAAGCTAGATAAGTCTAAGCTTCAAGCATTTTTGGGATTACTTAACTATTTTAATAGTTTTTATCCTAATTCTAGTGAAGATAGGTTCATACTTCAAGAACTTCTCCAGAAAAGAAAAGCTTTTTGTTGGAAGGAAGAACATACAGTAGCAGTTCAAAAGATTAAATCTATGGTTGCTTTACTTCCAGAGCTTCATATCCCAAAATCAGAGCAAAACTGTTGAGGGTTATTAGAACAGATAGTGGTTTTGATCTTTTCTCCTATTTCTTGGATTTTAGCTGGGATTATTATTTCAGAGATTTGAGTCATTGAACTGGGAAATTTTTTAGTGGCATAGATAAGGCGAAGAATTCTAAGCCTTTCATTTTCTATAGTAAACATGATACTCTTGGTGGTTGAACCATAGGGCGAGTATCTATCAATAAAGGCACCGCGTAATAGGATATCAATAGGCATCCTATCTAAAACAAAAAAATCAGCATGGGAGATTTTATCCTGAATCTGAATGGTTTGCTAACGTTTGTATTTGTTATAGACAAACTATTCCCTTGGACATCTAGGCTCTTGTAAGCCATGGTTTCATCCAATGTCTTCCATTCATGGATGAGTTGCAATTTTGCAAATGAGAGAAAAGCTCCTGTATCAATCTAGGCATCTACGAGTCTACCATTAATTTCTAAAGTAATAAACTAGGCAACCTTTCCATTGATCAGCTAGGTTAAGTAAGCTGGTTATAGAATTTCTAAGGGAGGAATGCTTGTACATACCAATTTTTATCTCCTTAGATCTTGAACAATAGATTGTTCAGTGTAGATGTCTTCAGCTTCTTGCTCTGCTTCTTCTTCTTTTTGGAGATTATTGCATTCACCTAAACAATAATATTGATCTAAGTAGAAAGAACTTTCGATTTCTTCATCCTCTTCTTTATCTTCCATTGGAAATAATATATCCCACTTTGGCTCTATCTTTTGTGCATGTATCTCTCTTGGGGGTTCTTTATTGGTGAATGTATTTATAATCCAGGAGTCACTAGGCTTGAAAGAGCTCTAAAATTGCAAAGGATGGTGTTGAGGTCTTTGCAATGTTGGTGGCATTCAAGGCATTGAGGGCTATCTCCCTTTGGTTGATCCTTCTCCTCTAGAATATCCTCTCATTATTGGCTTTTTTGGTCTTTTTGGTATTTCTTGGTGATGCCTAGACCAAGTTCCATGTGCTTCATAATGTAGCTATGAATGATCATGATGCTAAGGATAATACCATGGGCATTGCATGTTGGTGAGTAGCTATTCCAAGTCATTGGCTAATGACTCGAGAACATCTATGTCTGTATCATCATCTAAAACATCTTTAGGGAGATCATAGATGTCATCTTGTAAGTAAATATCTTCGTCAGAATCAACAATATCCCACCACGCTGCTGCATTGGAAGTGAAGACAGCTTTGACTACAAGATTTTTTGCAGTGATATTGAGGAGCAATATGGCCAGGTTTGTGACAAATGTAACAAATTGGCTATTTGGATGGAGGATGAGTAGTGCATCATTTCTTGAGGAAATGATGAGGAGGTGCATAGGAATACTTGCAGGGGAAAGAGTGAGGTTGGAAAGAAAGGTGCTTGCGATGCTGCTTTTGGTGCTTGCACAACTGTATAAATGGTTAACAGCCAAATGGGGCTATTTTAGGAAATGCTAGAGCAATTTGGGAGGCTTGATGCTTAGTGAGATTTTGAATAGATTTAGTCTCAGAGACTAAACACATAGCTTGCTTATTGGAAAAATCAATTACATCTGAGAGAGAGAGAGAGAGCTTCAATGGTTAAAACTTTAAGATCAATATAAGAAATAACCCTATCAATAAGATTATAAGGCAAGGCATGCAAAAATTTGATCTTAATCTCAGTGGAAGAAAAGATCTTGCTTTCATATGCCAATTCTCTAAATTGTTTGGCAAAGGAATCAAACTATTTTAAATCACATAGCTCCATTTTGAGAAGCCATTTTTTGGATTCTAGTTCTCTATTTACAATTGGAGGTGCAAAATCATTAATTAATAAATGGAATAATGTAGCTAGGGGATCAGGCTGATTATGGACTCTGTCAAATTGTTTGGCTTCAATCATAGCATTCCACCATAGGTCAACAATACCCCAGAAAAACTTTGAAGCAAAATTAGTAGTACCAGTTGGATCTAAATGAGAATTAATTGTGATAACTCTCATAGAATTACACCATGTAGTGATATCTTTTGAAGGATTGAGAAGATCATCAATATTCAGGTACCATGGTTTAAACTAGACATGTGTCCACTACATCAAAGTAGTATTAGAATGATTTCTACTAGGCTTAAAATTAGAGCTGAAGTCTGTCTTATAGACTAATTATGTTGTAAAAGATTCTGCCTATTGATCCTATTGGGAAAGCCATTCAAGACTTTCATCTAGCTTTAAATCTATAGAAGACAATTGCTTTTTGATATCTATATAGAGAGAATTAGTATTGTCTTCACAAATAGTCAGTTTGTCAATACTATTTTTAATATATAATACATCTTTATAGAGATCATCAAAATTCCCTGCTAGATGTGAGTTGAACCTTAAAGTATAATTCCTTTGTTCAAACTCATTTGAGGGTTCAACATCACCTTGATAAGCAACAAAAAAATATTGTACAGTACCAACATGCTGCTTGTAAACTCCTTTATGGGGTGGCCATCTTCCACCTGTATACAAAGTCACTTTGTTCTCTATGTAGTATTCTAGACTATCTTCTAGGGCAAGATTCTTCATTGTACAGGGTAATTGATCCTTTAGATCAATTCATTGGTTAATTTCTTCATCTTCAATCAAAATATGACCTATTTTAACTATTCTACGAGAAGAGGAGGTTGATGGTATGGATGGAGAAAGAATAAAGTAATTTACAGATAAAGATCTAGGAAGAATATTCATAGTTCTACCATCACTTTTATGTACTGTGGCTTGACCTTTCATTTTGAGGAAACATTTTTCAACCAGTCAAGTTTCTAATCAAAAAGTATTTCTACTATAGAGGAGGTTTGGGTCTTTCCGAATTCCATTGCAGAGAGATTTGAGGTCTGGTAAATGAGAAAATTCTAGTAAGGGAAATAGGAAATGTAGAGATAAAAAGGCCTATGACAATTTAAAAAATGGCTAGAGACTTGATGCAATAATCTTTCCCAGATAATTTTTCAAAGTAGAAAACTCAAAATGCTGAAGCAAGAAATTCTTACAGATCATCTAAAATTGGTTCATAGATGTCATCCTATAAGTAAAGATCTTCATCAAAATCAACAATATCCCACCACACTACTATGTTGGAAGTGAAGACAGCTTTGACTGTAGGATTTTTGCAGTGACATTGAGGAGTAATATGGCTAGGTTTGCGATAAATGTAGTAGATTGTCTGTTTAGATGGAGGATGAGTAGTGCACCATTTCTTGAGGAAATGATGAGGAGGTGCATAGGAATTATTTCAAGGGAAAGTGTGATGTTGGAAATAAAGGTGCTTGCAATGCTACTTTTGGTGCTTACATAGTTGTATGAATGGTCAATAGCCAAATGGGGCTATTTTAGGAAATGCTGGAGTAATTTGGGAGGCTTGATGCTTAGTGAGCTTTTGAATAGATTTAGTCTTAGAGACTAAACACATAGCTTATTATTTGGAAAAAACAATTACATCTGAGAAAGAGATCATCAATGGTTAGACCTTTAAGATCAATATAAGAAATAACCCTGTCAATATGATTATAGGGCAAGGCATGCAAAAATTTGATCTTAATCTCAATGGAAGAAAATCTCTTTCTTTTATATGCCAATTCTCTAAATTGTTTGGAAAAGGTATCAAACTATTTTAAATCCCATAGCTCCATTTTGAGAAGCCATTTTTTGGATTCTAGTTCTCTATTTGCAACTAGAGGTGCAAACTCATTAATTAATAAATGGAATAATGTAGCTAAGGGATCAGGTTGATTATGGACTCTATCAAATTGTTTGGTTTTAGTCATAGCATTCCACCATTGGTTAACAATACCCTAGAAAAACTTTGAAGAAAAATTAGTAATACTAACTAGATCTAAATGAGAATTAATTATGATAACTCTCATAGAATTATATCATGTAGTGATCTCTTTCAAAGGATTAAGGATATCATCAATATTTAGGTACCATGGTTATAACTTGACATGTGTCTGCTGCATCAAAGTAGTATTAGAATGCTTTTTACTGCGCTTAAAATTAGAGCCAAAGTTTGTCTTACAAACTAACTATGTTGTAGAAGATTGTCCCTACTGATCTTGTTGGGAAAGCCATTCAATACTTTCATCTAGCTTTAAATCTATAGAAGATAATTGATTTTTGATATCTATATAGAGAGAATTGGTATTGTCTTCACAAATAATCAGTTTGTCAATACTATTTTTAATATACAATACATCTTTACAGAGATCATCAAAATTCTCTGCTAGATGTGAGTTGAACCTTGAAGTATAATTATTTTGTTTAAACTCATTTGAGGGTTCAACATCACCTTGATAAGCAACAAAAAATATTGTACAATGCCAACATGTTGCTTGTAAACTCCTTTATAGGGTGGCCATCTTCCACCTTTATACAGAGTCACTTTGTTCTCTGTGTAGTATTCTAAACCATCTTCTCGAGGAAGATTCATCATTGCACAGGGTAATTGATCCTTTAGATCAATTCCTTGGTAAATTTCTTCATCTTCAATCAAAATATGACCTATTTTAACAATTCTATGAGAAGAAGAGGTTGATGGTCTAGATGGAAAAATAATAGAGGTGTTTACAGACAAAGATCTGGGAAGAATATTCATAGTTATACCATCACTTTTATGTACTGTGGCTTGACCTTTCATTTTGGTGGAAACATTTTTCAACTAGTCAAGTTTCCAATCAGAAGGTATCTCTATAGTGATTTCAATGTCTAGACAATCAGCTAATTATTCTAGAATGAAAGGAGGAAGTTCATAGGTTCCTTTTAATTCATATTCATTCATGATTTCTATGATAGAGGAGGTTTGGGTCTTTCAAAATTCCATTGTGGAGAGATTTGAGTTCTGGTAAGTGAGAAAATTCTGGTAAGGGAAATAGGAAATGTAAAAATAAAAAGGCCTATGACAATTTTAAAAATGGCTGGAGACTCAATGCAATAATCTTTCCCAAATAATTTTTCAAAGCAGAGAACTCAAAAAGTGAAAGAAAGAAATTCTTACAAATCAAAACAGTCTGCAATAGCTATCAAAATTTCATGGCTTTGATACCAATCTTTTATCGTCAGTAGATGCCTCTTTCTTCTACAATTTTTGCTTATAGAAAACTCGTGACAGTAGGCAGGGGCCAAATGGCTATGGCATCACTATATTAATAACTAAAAATATTACAACACTTGTTTAATTTTTGATTCCCAAGATCTTTCAAAGGTTTAGGTACTATTTTACATAGTCATAACAGTTCAAAATCAGTAGTTTTTAGTACACTTTCACTCAAAATATATAGATATAGAGGGAATCATACATGACATGATGGCTCTCACTTCCATTTTAGATACAATAGCTAATATGACTTCCAGATCATAATCCATGTTTTAGACATTAGTGATTGGGGGTAATATGCATGGCACATTTTTTTATTTTCTTTTTGAGTTTAGCATTACCTAGGAATTATCAACAATTGTATGCCTTATTCCATCTATAGGTGGTTGAAATCATTTTTGAATGTCTTTCATATAAGCCTAACTTCTGCATTCCCAAGTGGTTTTCATATAAGCCTAGTGTACTAGTTTTGGAGTGGCTTTCATATAAGCCTAATCTCCATCTTTCAGAGTGGCCAAGAGTGGCCTAGTTTACAACATACATTTGGCTATCCATGCCAACATTTTTAGAACATAGTACATTCATGGGCTTTAAGAGCCATGTCATATGACATATATTTCATATCAGTATCAATTCATAGCTTCACTTTATGAGGTAATGATGGAACCAAAGGACTAAATATATTTTGTATTCTTGAGCCACCTATTCAGAGGGATTAGATGCATAGTCCAAACATCAATAAATACATGCATGATCACCTAGCTTCACTTAGTGGGTGATGATGGAGCCAAAAGGATAGCCTTTAAATTCTTAAGCCACTCTATAGGAATTAAGCACCCAACTCTATTCATGATATTGATCTTGGTATAACATCATCTAACATTAATCAACATCACTAAACATTACAATAGGTTTTGTATTGGCCCGCATATCCAGTGAGGTGTATTCATTCATTTCTCTTCCTCTCTCTCATACCCAACTTTGTAAATTATTATTTTAGATATAATGTATCTAGTAAGAAATGATTTACTCTTTTTTTCTTGAATATTTTCACTTCATAGTGTGCTCTCTCTATACACACCCAACATTACATAGCTTTATGAGCTTCACCATTATAGGTAAGTTCAGGTGTGCTTTCTATTTTTATTTTATCCTAGTATTTTGCTGTGTTACATCACTAGAATAAAGGGGGGGGGTGAACGTAGTCATATAAAATGTGAAAATTGATAACTTGAGCATAGATAATTACACCCAACCCTTAGGTCCCTCTTTCTTATTCTCATGACCCTCATAGGCATCTTTTCACTAATTCTTAGCCATCTGTAGCCTTCTTGTTAGTTTTGAAGCCTAATCTTATAGGTTAACACTCACAAAAATAGGTGTTTTAAGGGGGGATTCACCCCCCTTGTAAGGTCTAAGGGGGATATCCCACTAGTGGGGTGTTTGAGGGTCACATGCCCTTGTGGGGGTTCAGGGGAATCACCCTAGAAAGGCACATTTTGTATGTATTTATGCATTAATAAATCTAGGCCATTCATTATTAGGTCATAGATCTAATTGTATAGTTAGAGTGGTTTTATTTGTTTCCCCAAAATGACAAAAAATCCTAAGAGTTGTGAAGTGTGGTTCATTGTCATGGTGATTGTATTTTAATAGTTGTAGCACTATGAGAGTGGCAGGTTTTTTTCTAGACTGAATAATAATGACGGGTTGTTTTTGGTGGATGTATCCCACATTGGGTGAACCACATTAAATCTTGTGTCTACTTTTATTATCTACATATTTCCTCTTCTATGTTTATTCTACATTAATTTATTTATTAACATTAATATTTCTTATTTGGATATCCAAAATTACCTAATAATTCTAGACTTGATCCCAATTGAGCTCGACCCCTCTTTTCATGATAGATCCATCCACATGGTCAAAGTAATGTTAGATAGACATTGTCATTTCATATGTTTGATTTTCATGATGTACGATATCATATTAAAAACGTATTTTTCTTTATGGTGCATATCATGTAGTAGAAATCTTACGACACATGGTGTACTAACACATCTCTCTGGATTCCCGCACCATTACCATTTACCTATCCATGAAGGGAGGGACATTACCTAATAGGTGATTGTGCGGGGGATAGATGGTTCATGATTGATGTTGAAAAGTACTTAGATGATGCTCTCCCTCCCCACTACAGTACTTACCTGAAGACTACACTTGATATTATCAGAAATACACAAGTTAGTTTGACTTGAGCTTTGGAGAGCTTGGTATCTATTTATTGTATTAAAGTTGAATGCCTAATGGAAATGTAATTGTATTATTCTTGTTATACTAGAACAACAGTTGTATTATTAGACCGGTTGTTCTTGAGTCTTAATGTATTTATTTTCCTTGGAGTTGTAATATGTTCTGCTCATGACAATAGCACCACACTAGGACTATATCACTATTGCCACTCCTATCCACTTTTGGCACTCTTGTCCAAGTCCATTTCTAGCCCCAATGGTCAATTTATTTTGATTCCCCATCCTTCTCCTTATTAGCCTAACAATATTACATTCAACCCATGACCAATAGATCCCTATGAAATCCCATTCAAAGATCATTTGTAAAAATTTGGTAGTTATCACTATGAAAGCAATAATACTCAAGCAATCTTCCCTATTCTCTACATACATCTAGCCAACACACTTACAAGTTTATTTTAATCCTTACACTAGTCCCTAGCCACCTCAAGCACATCTAGTTTAGCATTTTGCATCTTCATATACATAATTACACAAAGCACATCAAGTGGGAGAACTACATATGGCTTCATCTCTCTTCAGAGTAATGTAATATAGGTAGCATTCCCACACAAGGGGTGTGGATCCATATCTAGTGAATATTACACATACTAAGCCCCCCTTTTTCTCAAAATTGGTCAAAGCACAATGGAACATAGATTTTGAAGAGAAAATCTGATCTACAGGGAGCTCTACATACTTCTAACTACCAAAAATTTGTAGATAGGGTCACATAAACATAACAAATAAAACCTAGAAAGATTAGATCCTTAAGATAAAAATGAAAGAGGTAGACTACAACATCGGTGCCACTCCTATTCAGTTATGAATCTCCTATCCAATTACAAAATGAAGACTAGATCTTAATTTATGATAGTGTCCCATCCCTACATAGTGAATATCATACCTTGTCTCATTTGTATCAATTTATTTTTGGCTAAGTCTTCTTTTTCATTTCTTATTACTATTTTTAAAAAAGTCAAAATTTCAATCTAGTTTACACAAATTAGTAATTTAATTATTGCATATTTATTTACTAATTTTACTACTCAAACCCTTTAACTAAATTAGGAATAAAACACCAATATTCCCAAAATTGTTAAATCAAGAGCATACATAGTTTCTCTTCAAGAAGGAAAAAATATAATTAAGTGTTTTTGATCACCCAAGATCCTAAAATTAGGTAGTGGGAGAGCATACACACGTCAATTTATTGTAAACAAAGACATAAACATAAAAGCAAACTTAAACAAGTTCATTTTAAATACCAAATTCAAGTGTTTATTCATTTAGAGCACCAAAATAACTGTTTATGAGATGTTAGGTTTAATAATCAATCCTTTGAAAAGAAGAAATTTGTAACAAACAAGTTAGTAGTCTAGTAGTCTCAAATTTGATATTTGACAAGTGAATGAGGTCTCAAAAGTTAATTTTTGGTCTGTATCTACATTTTCACCATTATGTAAGTAAATTTCATTATGATATCACTATTTAATAAGTCAATTTCACTATTATTTAATAAATATAAACACAAAATATAAAATTATGTTTTCTCTATTAAGATTAAGAAACCTACTACTATGTAGATTATTTTCGCTATTAAAAACCATAATTTTGATATTATGAAGTACAATTTCTCTACTCCAAAAAATAAAGATAAAAAGCATAAAAAATTGTTTTGATAATAATAGCTACAATGCCATTACTGTGTAGAGTGATTCTCCCTATTTGATCCACATTTCTACCTATTTTAGAAAAATAGATAGCCAGCCAGACCAACATGATTAGACCACCATACATCATCATTTAGCCACTGCGTAGAGTGATTTCACCGATCCCTATAAACATAGTCATAAATGGATTTCTACTAATGTGTAGTTTATTTCTTCCATTTGGAAACTCATTTCTATCAATTCTATAAAATAGATAGATAAACAAGAAGTGTTTCTACCATTTCTAGTCATAATATCGCTATTTTAAGGAGCATTTCTACTAATTAGCAAAGTGTTTCCACTACTATACTAGAAATATTTTTTTGGGTAAATTTGAAGTAAAATATGAGAAATTTTCTCAAATTTTGGACTAGGTTTTAGCCTATAATGATGATAATATGTATTCAAAGTTGATTGTGGGGTGCTAGTCCTATTAAGCATGCTATATGTAACACATGAGTTCATAGGTTAGTTTTGGGTTTGTTAAAAATGAACTCAATTGAAAATAATACCACTGAATTAAGAGTGAATACTTAGATTGATAAAAACTAAGAATAAAATAAATAAATAAGCAATAAAACAAAATTATTATATTTGTTTCAGTAAACTTTTGCTTATTATTTCAGAAAGAGAGAAGAAGAAACTAAGTATGGGTGTGAATGAAAAACTTGATTGACAGTGAATATGTTGAATCATATGATTATGAAGAGATTATATTTGGCTTGGGAGGATGAATTATAGATATAAAAGCACTAAATCAAACTATTTTGTTAGATAGATAGTTGAGTGGATTGCCTAGTGATAACTAGATCCTAAAACCAAGAGCTTCCTTGAGGGCTATCAATCCACATGTTTTAAATAATTAAGTTTATAAACATAATGAAAGATACTTGCATAAATAATCAAAAGATACTAAAATTTAACATAAGAGTGCTTACTAAGAAATATATACTATAAATGATTAAAATAGAAATTAGCTAATTAATACTAGTTCTAGAGAGTTGGGGTATGCTTCAAAAAAATAAAAATGGGTGTGTGAACAAGTAGGAACACAAAAAATAGGTTTAGTTTGGGGTAGGTAGGTGAAAACAACTTGCTAAATTTTCAATACCATAGTGACCATCAATGATTGGGATGATTATCAATGGTTAGGGTGACCATCAGTGGTTGGGCTGACCATTGGTGGTTGGATAGACCATTGATAGTTGAGACAATCATTGGTGGTTACTATGTATGGATTTAGGTTGGTAAAATGTCTAATTGATGAGATAAAAAATATGGATTCTAAGAGATGGGTAAGACTTGGGTTAATTGTGAAATATAAATAAAGTAAATGGATATTTAAAAATAAGTACTTGTCTTACCAGAAGTTGATTGGGTGGATGGTTGAGGTAGTTGACCTGTTGGTCAAATCTAGCTTGATTCTAATAGAGTAATGATACTTGGTACTTTGATAGAGCCATGGAATCAAGTTGGATCTCTGATGTAGTAACTAGTTTGCTAGATTACTGATGATGATTGAATTGTAAAAAAAACTCCTAGATACACTAGATCTTGATCGCAATTGTAGATGGATTTTACCTCTTTACTCCTCTCTTAATATAAAAAAGGCAAGAGAGTTAAAACAACACATGAATTAGGATTATTAATTATAACTCATTCATTTAATGGTTCAGAATTGGATTTAGATGAGTTATTTTTAGAAAAATAAGGCAAGTGAGTTGCATGTTAGTTGTTAAGGAGGTGGACCTTGACTGTCGATGGTCTGGGTGACCGTCATTGGTCAACCTAACCATCAATAGTTAAGGGTAAAGAGAAAAAAGCGGGTAAATGATAGGGTAATCCATTTGAGTAAAACTAACTATAGGTTAGGTTTGACTATGGGTCAAAGGGTTAAATGATCCCATAGGGGTCCTAAGGTGGCCCCAAGGAATTATGACATTCATAATCATGATGTGTGTATTTTTGATGTCTACATTTGGCTCCTTTTTTATGTGGCTTGGAATCAATCAACTAAAAAATAAAAATTGATGTTAGTAAAAGGTCTGACTACCTTGAGTATGGGAGGAGGTGTTCCCCCTCAAATTGAGAGGTGATGAGGTAAAGTATAATTAGGTGTGAGTTTGACATAGTTGATGATGAAGGTGGATGACATGAAGGTGGGTGATAGGTTAGGAAATAAGGCACACATAGAGATGTAAATAATGATAAAAGGTGTGATAGCCAAGACCACATAAATACTAGGTTTCCATGGTTGAAAATAATAAAGGTCAGTGCTAAAAAGACAAGTGACTAGTGTACTACATGACCGCATTTAGGTGTGGTAGTTGACTACACCTGTTAGTATCCTAAACAAGTTTAGTGTTTCTGTGGGTATCTAAGGTAGGAAGTGCTCTTATGGAAAACACAAATAGGTTGAGTGTCGTAGGTATCCAAAGTAGGAAGTGCTCCCATGGAATAAATAAATAGGTCTAGTGTCATGGGTATCTAAGGTAGGAAGTGCTCCTAAAAAGACACAAGTAGGTTAGGTAAGTGTTAGGTGACATAATTTCAAAAGGTAGTCAACATGGAAATGTTGTCATTGTAGTTAAAGGACTAGGCAAAAAGTGTCATAAAATGCATTCTAGTTAGGTTGAAATGGACCAATAGCTAGATGATGAGGTGGTCATGGGGAGTAGAGAGGGTAGTCTCCATGGGTGGGTGAGTTGAGTTGATGATAATTAAAATTTTTTTGTGGAAGGTAAGATCCAAAAAATTGGGGTGACCTAACTGTCAATGGTCAGGGTCCCTAAGGGTAACTATCAATGATCACCCTTACCATTGATGGTTAGGGTGAAAACCCTAAAAGTTTACAGGGTAAAAGTAAAATTGGAATTACTTTTAATCATTATGTTGTTTGATACATTGACTTAAATCTCTAGGTGATTGGGGAACTGAGTGGTGAAGGTGCTTACTAAGGGTGAGATTGACTGTTGAGGTTGAAGGTAGACCTAGAGGACCAATCAGGATGTAGGGAGCTCGTGGGTGTGGAGGAGGATGGGTGGGCCTATGCTTGACTTCATGATGGAGGTCAAAAAATGAGGTAGGGGTATCTTAAATTTGATAGATAGGTTTGATTTTATGTATTTGCATTGGGTTGGGAGGATCAGGGTAGGTGAAAAATGCTTAAGTTTGGTTTTTTATGCCTCAGATAGGGTTTTTATGGAATTCGGGTAAATAGATGGGTGAAGTTTTGAATTGATCAAGTGGGTAGATGTTTTAGAGTGGGTAGAGGGTTTAGGTTAGATAACTAGGTTTATTGGATATCATTTAGTAGGTTTTAAGGTATCTAGGGTTTGGGTGTTTTGGCCTTAGAACACCCATAGTGACCATTGATGGTCAAGTTTGACCATTGACAATTGACACCCTTTAGAAAAAAGGATGCCTGATTGTCGATGGTTAACTAGGGTAGAGAAGGCTTATTTTGTTTGTGATAAGTGGTTAAAAATTTAAGGTAAGTAGAATGTTTGTGTGTTAGTTATGGGTTAGGAGGGTAGGTTTAGAGGGCAAACCTAGTGGGTAATGGGTAGATAGGTTGGTTGGGTAAGAAAGTAGGTCAATTACTTTAGGGTAGATGATATTGGTGTAGGTGACTAAGTCAAGGTTTTAACTTGGTGTAAGCTAGGGAGTAGATATAGATGTAGAAACATAAGTTGTATATATTTATAGAGATATAATAGGGGATGACTCCAATAGACTGGGCCCACATATAGGAGGTGGGGCTAAGAATGACGAGGCACTATTAGCATGTGCCTCAAGATGCATCCATGGTTATAAAACTTATCAAGAGATGGGATCTTGCTATGAACAGCTTCTTATTATTGATTGGGGAGATGACCATCTTGCTTGAGGACATGTATGAGATCACTCAACTTCCACTTCATGCTAATATGATATAACATATAGAATGAGAGGAGCAGGATGATCACATTGAGCTATTATATGGAGATGAGAGTGATCAGGTCAAAATGGCATGTTGGGAGGTTTAAGTATAGTGATTTTTATTAAAAGGATCCAAATGAGATGAGACTCATGACTATGCTCATGATTGATATTACATGCTCTAGGCTCCTTGATTTGAGCAATGAGAGGTTCCTTTTCTTATTATTGGGGGTTCTGGTCAAGATATTTTTGGGGAAAACTATATTTAGTTGGGTGACTATTCTACTTGTATAAATATATAGGGAACTATGGGGGTTTAGGTCCCATAGGATGTATGACATCAGTGTTGGCTTGATTTTGCACTGTTGGGCCTACCAACACATCAGGTGCTAAAGCTAGTGGGCTTGCCATGGGTAGGTTTCACATAGATAGAGTTCCCCATTAGTTTTATGTGGTGGAGGGGTAGCTTTGCTATATTAGGTGAAAGAGGTGGTGGCCATGACATGGAGTGGTTTAGGGGTGCACTTGTGATAAGAGACATCACCTGGAGGCCATACATATAGTTTCTAGTATGGCTTGGCTATAAAAGGTAGACACTGTCCCTTCATAGATATAGATGGATACTTGGTAGGCAAGATGGGGAGGTTGAATTGATTCCATTCAATAGGGTATGCTGATAATTTGACTTGACACATGTTATCCTAGATCCATTCCCCAGGTATAAGAGAGAGGATTCAAAGATCCTATTACCAGAGCCACATCCTATTCTTACTTTGCTAGAGTATGAAGAGCTGCTAGCTAGGGTATTGATGGATGATGCCATGTTTTTAGATGGGTACATGGCATGGTACTACCTTATATATGTAGCTACAAATATTAGTGGGGATGATGGAGGTGTTAGGTCGATGGTTATGGATCTAGCTAGCCATGATGGATAGGTAAGAGTAGATTTAGCCACCACACAGGGACACGTTACAGTGTTATAGGGGCAAGTGGCCATGTTATAGGGCTAGATTAATACACTATATGGTTAGCTTTCTACCATGATAGGTAAGAGGGATCAGGCCAAGACCTCTATAGGCTTGGTGACCTAGGAGATGGACTCTTTAAGGTAGAGAGGAAGAGGAGGAGCAATGGCATAAGTAAGACCATTGGGTTTTACTCCCACAACATGATACCTAGTTACATTGGAGGAGCTATGATATTATGAGGCCATAGTTATGACACAATGTCTAGATGAACCCTAATGGGGTGATTATAGAGCCAGCTTGGTAGGTGGTACTAGCTTAGTGACACTATGTAGTGGGTAACATCTATATTTGAATAGATAAGGATAGTTAGGTATAATAAATGAGTAGACACCAGGATCAAGTGATGCTTCAGTTTAGTAGTGGTGTCCTTAGGGCATAGATATAACTAGATTATGACATTTTTTATATCATTTTGATTTTGGCCTCTGAGTTGATGTGGTGAGATGTAAATTTTGAGAGAGAGACATGTCTATCTTCTTTTACACATTATTATTCTATTTGACTCATGAGTTATACATATGATTGTTATTTATGCTCATGTTCATGGTTTATGGTTTATGGCTTGATGTTGGTGTTTAATGCTTATGATGTGATGTTTATATGTGATTTATAGATGGATGCTAGACACTAATATAGGCTTAACAAGGCATGAGATGGTTTTGATATATGGTTATGCTTGTGACATGCTAAATTTTAATGAGTATATACTACATTATTTTAGTCTTAGACATGTGAAAAATGTTTGATTATTTGAATGTTCCTGGATGTTGTGATATTATCATGTTTGGTATGGTTATGTTTGTTGTTAATGTTTAAGATAAAACACATGAGGTAGTTTAATGAACAACACTAGATGGGAGACTAAAGAATCTAATCAAAATACAAATGTCATAATGAAAATATCAACTAGTCATGATAGAATAAGAAGAGGGAACTATGCCTCTTCATTGACAAAGACTAAAATAAACCAAATTTGGATTGAATTAATGAACATAAGCCCTTCAAATGCCTTGCATTAGAATTCATTAGTTGGTTAAAATGTGTCTTGACCATATAATGTCAAGTAATCTCAATAATCCCTTGCATATAGTGTAAAGGGGAGATGGGTGAAAATGGAACCTTGTTGTGAGACTAGCATGCCTCTTTTGTAGGTGTATAAAGAACCAAGATAAATAAGTCTATGTCAAATTGTGTAGACTAATTGATGTGGGAAGTATACTTGTGAAAGATAACTATGACTTTCATCTTATTATGGTTTTTGAGAGATAATTATGGCTTTCTAAATTAGTTTGATTTTGTTGTGATTTTGATGATGGGTCATTTATTGATTGCTATATATGAAAAGTTGATTGATGTGGGAAGCTTCCATGAAATTATTGTGTTTTTGAAAAAATGCTTTATTCAACCATCCTTCAAGGGAGTGGTATAAGTTTACTAGCTTTTCTTAATCCTTTTGATATCTATCCTTCAAGGGAGTAGCCCACCTTATAATTGGTAATTTAGAATAAATTTTCAATAGCTATCCTTTACGGGAGTAGTCTGTGAATTCTAAGAATGACTCATGATTGCTAGTGATTGTAATTTTTTTATTTTTATTTGATTTTGCTTGACATAGACTTGATTAGGATAGCTTAGTGGTTCACCTTTGTGAAGGCAAAACTAAAATCACAAGAAGGTTAATTAGATGTAAATAGGTTCAGGGGACAATGATCATAGGAATCCATCCTATAAAGGGGAGGAAAGTACCATGAGAACCATTCCATGAGTAGAACCATGATACCCATTATTTAAGATAAGGTTATGCCAGTGATAGATAATCAAATGATTTAGTTATAATCAGTCACCCCTAAACTAGGGAGATTGAATGTAGGTAGATATCAAGGGATGATCTTAAGTTAGACAAAAGGTGAACTTGATCTATATTAACAAAAGAATGGATGCAAATGAGAAGCATTAAGAGGCTCAGGTTTTGAGTGAAATTTGAGAGAAGATAATCGATAATATCTTTATTTATACTTGTGGGTGATGATATAAGGTCAAAGCCAATTAAAAGCAAATTTACCCTACTTACTTTTCTCCATATTATTGACACATTGGTTTTCCTTTAAGATGAGGTCTATGATATTGAATTCCCACATTTTAAGGTGTTATTATAGGCACATTTGATGTGGTATTAGTAGACATGGAGATGGGTAATGGATGTTAAACATCACTCGTTAAGTATCTAAAGTTGGGCTAAATAGTGCTAATGATAATCATCCTAAAAAATGAGTTCTTGTAAAGATATGTAAAGAGATGGGATTTGTACTTTGAGAGGAAAGATTAAATATACTCTAAAAATAAGAGAGAAAGGTGTATCACTTGTAGGGGTCCTAATGCTAGTAAGATATGCCCACAAGGTGAAGGGGATGTGAAAATGCTAATCCTTACCAAATGTGTCGACCATTTTAGTTAGCATGATATTAAGAGTTTTGTTAGAGGCCTCAAATTATCCATTTTCTTGGGGGAAATAGGGTGAAGATAAGCTTATATTAATTCTAAATGCATCATATAGAGCCTAGGATTGCTTGTTCTTAAAGGATTTACCATTATCAATGATAATCTTATGAGGAACATTGAAATGATAGATAATGTGATGGTTGATAAAGTCAACAATATTTTCCACTTTGGTTGAGACTAGAGTAATATCCTCTACCCACTTGGTAAAGTACTAAGTCATTATGATGAAAGATTGGTGTCTCTATGAGGAATGAGGGTTAATTTCATCAATAAGATCTAGACCCTATTATGAGAAGGGCCAAAAATTAGTGGAAAATCAAAGACTATGGCTAGGTTCATGATGCAAATTAACATGTTGACAATTGACACATTTTTTCATGTAATCATAACAATTTTGGTTAAGGGTAGGCCAATAATAACCTAGGAAAAGGATACTCTTAGCTACGATGAAGCTAATAAATTGACCACCACAAATTCCATCATGTATTTATTTAATAGCATGAGAGGCTTGTTGACTATGTAGGCAACAGAAGAGGAGGCCATCAAAGCCATATTTATGAAGGATTCCTCCCATAATGGTATAGTGAGAGGTGATCTAGATAAATTCTCTTCTAATGTTCCTAGAAAGACCAGAAAGAACTATGCTAAGGTTAAGGTAGTCAAAGGTTTGTTGATTCCAAAAGTTAGGTTGGGTCTCCTCCATAGTGAAAATGGTAGGAGAATCATGTTTAACATAAAAAGGAGAGGTTAGCCTATGGATAATGATAGATATCTTATAATATGAAGGTGTATACAAGTTCTAAGAGGTGAGGGAAGCCATGGTGTTGATGAACTTATTAGTATATCTTAGGGTTGAGTGGATGTGGTAATGTTCAAATGATGTCAAGAATTTATCAATTAGTTACTTGTACTATTATAAAACATCATTCTTACACTAGTAAGATCTATTGATTTGATTAAAAATAAGTTGAGAGTCACCAAAGATATTGATTGTTTTAACTCTTAGGGCTAAAGTAGTTTGAAGGCCTATCACTAGGGTTTCATACTCAACATGTTATTGGTACATTAAAAATCAAGCTTGAAAGACAAAAGGAGAGGGTCACCATCAAAGGGGATAAGGATGATACCTACTCCCCTACCATGTTGAAACTTTGATCGATCAAAAAACATGGTGAATTGATAGGTGAAATCCACTTGAGAGAGGGTCATGATGGACTCATCAAGAAACTCAAGAGGATGAGGTTGGTTGTCTTCTAAAGGTGCTTTAGCTAGGTGGCCCTTGATGACTTGTCCCTTAATTGACTTTTGTTGAAGGAACTCAAGGTCAAAATTTAATAAGAGCATAATCCACTTGGTTATATGTTTGTTTTGGTATGGCTTGGAGTACATGTACTTGAGTGGGTTGGTGTTGGTTATGACATAAGTTTTGTGGTTGAGAAGGTAGTGGCAAAGTTTGGTGGCCACAAAGACTAAATCTAAGCAAAGCTTCTAGGTATGAGTATACCAAGTCTCATACTCTACAAGCATGTGACTAATGTAGTATATGGCTTTCTCTCTATGTTTTTGGTATTGATGAGCTAACATTGCCCCTAGGGAATGGTCGGTGGCAGAGATATATAGGTAGAAAAGTTGGTTGTCCTTGGGAGAGGTAATGATAGGTGGAGATAAAAGGTACTTTTTGAGTGAATCAAAAGCCTTTTGGAAGTCACTATTCCACTTGAAGGATACGTCCTTCTTCATAAGGTGGTGAAAAGGTTAGCACAAGTCTAAAAGATAGGAAATGAAAGGATGAATAGATTGAAGTTCTCCATATACACTATGAAGTTACTTAAGGTTGGTTGGAGGAAACATGTCTAAGATTTCTTTGATTTTGGTAGGATCAACTTTGATTCCATGAAGGGAGATAATAAAACCAAGAAGTTTTCTTGACAAAACCCCATATATTCACTTCTTAGGGTTAAGGTGGACGTGATAGTGGATGAGGCATTCAAAGATGATCTTAAGAATGGCCAGGTGATCTTTTCAAAGTTTGGATTTTTAAGAAGGTCATCCATATAGTCCTTAAAAATATTATGGATGAGATCAGGGAAGATATAGGTCATGGCACATTGGTAGGTTACACCAACATTATTTAGTCTAAAAGGCATGACTCTATTGTAAAAGGTTCCCTAAGGGGTGGTAAAGCTAGTTTTATGTTATTCTTCGAGGGAAATTAAGATATGATTATAACCAAAGAACTTATCTATGAGAGATAACATCTCATATCTAGCTATAAGATCAACAAGCTAGTCAATGCTTGGTACAGGAAAGTCATCTTTGGGGTAGGTGAGGTATAAGTCACAAAATTCCTCACAAATTTGTAGTCCCCTTGTGGCTTTGGTGATAGGCATGATGTTTGAGACCCACTGGGGGTAGTCAATGGGTTGAATAACATTGACAAATATAAGATGCTAAATCTCTTTTTTGATGAAGAAGGCTATGTGGGGATGTATGCATCAAAGATTCTACTTGATGGGATTTTCATCATGGTTGGTGACTATGTTATGGGTGAAAATGGTGGGGTCAATCTTGGGCATGTCACTATAAGACCAAGCAAAGGCTATGATATGATATTTGAGGAAAGAGGGGAAGTCCTTAAGTTCTTCAACATTAAATAATTATCCAATTTTGATAATACAAGGGTTGTTCAAAGTACACAATCTGATATTCATTATGGATTCATTCAACATGGTTGATGTCTTAGGAGGAAGGGATTTTTGGATTGAAGAATTTGGGGTACCAATATAGGTGAGAATAAAATCATCATCCTAGCACTGAACAATGTTAATGGTAGGAGAGTCTTCTCTTATCATCTCAGGATGGGTCAAAGGTATGGGTACAATTGACCTTTCCTTCTGATAAGTCAAGGGTTCAAGGCAGATCATGTTGATGAAAAAACATTAGGTGTGATGATGTCATCATATTCACACGTAAGTGTAGGTGATGTCAGTGAAGAAGGGGAATCTTCTTCAAAAATGGTAATGACATGTTATTTGACTCACTTCTTATTAGGTAAGATGAAACCAAGTCTGTGATTCTTGTGTGGCTTCTTAGTTTCGATGGTGACTAATTCATGTGGGCCATGTTCATACTACCCGAGACTGAAGCCTTTCCAAGCACATTGATGGATGTATGTCTTGGAAAATATTGGTTTATCTAGGTAAAAGAAATTGGTGGTGAATGGTCTAGGTTAAAGAGAGGTAGTAGAAGCACTAAGGGATTTTTTGAGTCCCCCATAGATAAAATAGTATGATAGTGAGGAAGTCCAAAGGGAATGATGGTTTTGACATTAGAGTCATATCTCGATTGGTTTGTAAATTACCCATACTTGTGAGGAGTAGGGAAAGCATCAAGGGATAAAAGGTGATACCACCCCAGTGAAAGGTGATAGAAAAATTATTCCAAAGGGTCTATGGTGGGGATTTGTTTTGAAGGGATAGAGGGAGTGGTCGATGTTTCATTGGTATAAAAGGATATGATATCCAATTTTCTAGTTAAATTTTAGGTTTTAGCTACTAAGGATATGTTGTATGGGGTTATGAGGACATTATTGGGGTGATCAGTCATGTTGTATGTTGAGAAAGGACTTGGGTTATCTTGGATGGTGATGACCTAGTCTTCATTCTTAAACTTAATGCAATGGTAAAGGGTAGATAAAACACAACCCATGGAGTGAATCCAAGGTCATCCCAATAAAACATAGTATTAGAATTCACCTTTCACAACATAAAAACTTTTATGGAGCATGTGGGGTCTTAAATGGATATGAAGGATGATATTTGTTCCCAAGGAAGTGGCCATGGTATCATTAAAGGAATGAAGGATGGCCGAAGGTTCAGACATGACATTTCCCAACAAGTAGAGTTGGTTATAGGCATGAGAGGAGATGATTTAATGCTATCTCCCCCATAAATTATGACCCATTTGATGTCATTTTGGTTGATGTAAGTGGTGATAAAGAGAGGGGGATCTAGCTCCTCAATATAGATGAAATCTATTTCAAAATCCTTGAAGGTAACAAGGTTAGAAATTTAAAGGGTGTCAAAAAAGGATACTATAGGTTGAGGGTCCTTGAGTTGGACCTCAATGTATTGTAATGTCTTTATTAGTGCTTGGTAGTGATGGGGAGAGGTAGATATAATCTCATATAAGCTCATCTTCACTTAGGTCTAGTGAATTTGCTTGAGCATAACTCTCCTGATAGATTCTGAGGGGTTAGATTGGGAGGCACCTAAAATAGACATCTTGGGTTTGGTTGGAGATGGATATGGGTGGTTATGGGTTGGTTGGGAGGTTAAAGATGGATACATCCAAGGAATGGACACCTTAGCCTTCCCTTTATCCTTTTACTATGATCTTATGACCATGTTAATAGTATGGATAGAAGGAGAGGTTGAGGTAGTAAATTGGTTAGACTTATCTTCACTCTAGGTGTGAGTGAAGTAGGTAAGTGTTGGGTAGGTGTGGTTGGTGGATAGATTGGTATGGGTCCCATAGGAGGTTCATCTATTAAAATATTATCCTCTTCATAGAGCTAATGGATAACAATTTAAAGATCCTTATAGTTATTTTTATCATGGCCAAATGTCATATGATGAGAGCACACATGGTGGTCATTTTACCAAATAGGTTTGAAAGTAAGAGGGTTACATGGTTTGATGGGGGTTAAGGTTAAACAAGAGGTTTAAAATAACCTATGGATAATGGTTGAGTAGGATTCAACTAAAGGTGGTAGGGGTGTAGTGGTATTTACTTTTATGGTTGAAGAGGGAGGTTATTGGGAGATAGGTTTGGTGGTAGGTGTTTTAGGTAGGATAGTACACTTGGTTGATTTATTTAGTTTAGGCAAGGAGGTTGATGAGATAGAGGTGTAAGATCATAAGGTAGGTATCTTAGGTATTTTTGGCATGGTTAAAAGAGGTGCATCAAAAATTAATTATGAAGGTGTAACTAAAAGAGGTGGTAGGGTCTTGGTAGAGATAAGTGGCTTATTGTTCAAGGTAGAGGGATAAGGTCCCAAAATGGAAAGTAAAGTTGAGGGAGGAAAAATTCAGGCCTTCTATCCTTTGTGTTGTTTTTCCTCTTTGGTTGCTTTGGTTTGGAGTTTAGTTGCTAGTTATGATGAGGCAAGCTCCACCTTTATAGATGGGTGGCTAAGGTCTGGTGTGGGGAAGGTACCAAGGTTCTTTATTGGTTTGGTTAGTTTGGTTTGAGAAGGTGATTCAGTCACTTGGGGTTTAGGTTCCTTCAATGGTTTAGGGATTATTGGATTGGTAAAATTTGTTATCAATTTGGTTGGTAGGGTAGAAATTTGGATACAAGAAGTGGTGGGTTAGACTACTAAAGGTATGGTTCAAGGTTATTTCTATGTGATATAAGGTATCGCTAATTTCTATTAGAAGGTGGTTTGATCCATGTTAGGTTTGGAGATACATTTCAATTTTTATACTAGCTTATAGAATGGTTTGTAGGTTGGTTTGATTCTTTGAATAGTGAACCTAAAAGATAATCCCCTAGGTGGAGACATAGGGACGGTAACCTCATCTTATTACTTAATTAAAGGATGAAAGATTGAGATAGGTGGTTCCTTAGTAGGAGGAGTAGACATTGGGGTTTTCTCCTTGAGAATGATTTTTGAAGGGGGACTAGGTTGCTCAGTAGTTGAAGGTAAAGATAAGGTAGCGATGGTTGGTAATTTTGATATATTAATTGAAAGGGAAGCTAGTGGCTCCACTAACTTGATAAGTAAAGGGGGAGAGGATGGAAATTACTTGATTGGAGTGTCTAAATGAAGGGAAGGGAAGTCCACTATATCAATAGATGGTAGAGGTGGAAGACAAGAAGATCAGGTACTAGGTGGTTTAGTAATGAGTACATCAAGGACCATGTTAACTATATGGGTATCATGAAAGAACTCAATATTATTACTCTCATTCTTGGTGGGAGCATGGTTTGGGAAGGACTACTTGAATATATCAAACTCTTGGTTTGATGGTGCATTAGGGTTGTCCAATGTAAGCTCCCCTTTATCAATGAGGGATTAGACAAGGCTCTTGAAGTTGTTGTACCTATTGAAATCATGTACTATTACCTAATGAAAGGCACACATATCATTCTCATTAAATTAACTAGGCATAGTATGAGAGACATAAAACTATTGAGGAGGTTTGATAAGAGGAAGTTGAATGATGTTGGATTTTAATAAATTCTCTAAAATAGATACATAAGATTCTCCAAGTGGAGTGAATTGATTTTGGTTGTTCCATTTTTAGTTCCTCAAGTTTTCATTTGTGGAATTAGAGGAATTAGGATGGATGATAGAATATGGAGGGGTGGTTTTAAGGACTACTACATTTGTGGTTCTTTTGCTCTTGGTATTGATATTGGACTGTTTGCTTGACTTTGAGGAAGGAGTCTCATTGGTTTTGTAGGTTGAGTTATTATTTTTGAGATTTTGTTTTCCTTCATCAATGGTTCAGTTCTCTAACTTACACACCATGGTAAAATCTTCATCAAAAGTTTGGAAGATTTGGACATACAGTGTAGAGGAGATATGCTTGACACATGCTCAAGCAAAATGCTCTATGAGTTTGAGTTGAGGTAGGGAGAAGGAAGGTTGGTTAATTAGGCTCCTTTAATGAGGCACAAAATTAATAATGGATTAATCCTAAAACTTTCATATGGAGTAGAGGTCATTGATAAAAAAACTGCATAGAGATATTGATCAAAAAGTGGTCTAATAAGGTTTGATCTAGTTGGGTGAAAGAGAAAAGGGAGTGTTTGGGTATGGTACTATACCAATCCAATGGTAGACTAGCTAGAGACATGGTGAAGGTGTGGAGAATAAGTGCATCATCATAGGTGATGAGATAACATGCATGTCTAAATTACCTAAGGTGTTACTGGGGATCTTCCTTACTTTGGAACTTAGAGAACTTGGAAAGTTCCCATTAGGGAGGATATGCCCTAATAGGTATGAATGGATGAATGGGTTCATTACAGATTTGGTCATATGAAAATATGTTGTGAGCACCCAAAATAGATGCCTCTAAGATGGTCATCTTGTCCATAATAGTCTTCATTAGGTTTACTTGGGGTTGATCACCCAGAAGGTTATAAGATGCATATTTATATGATGGTTGGGAGACATACTGATAGTGAGTAAAAGGTTGGGAGGCTACCACATATTGGTAGGTGGATGTCAATGGTTGGGTGAAAGATACATAAGGGCAAGTAGATGTAGGTGGTTTGGTAGTGGGTAGGGGTACATTCCCTTGTAGGTTAGGAATGTATCCAAAGTTTGGTGCAAGGGGTGCTTGTTGGATAAGAGTGGTACTTGGGTTGGTGACTGATGGAAGGGTGCTGACCCTTATATTGATCAATGGTAAGGTAGATGGTATGTACACCACAAATATCTAAAGTAGAGTAGTGGTTGATGGATTGCAGGTATCTAAAGGAAGTTTGGTAGTGCTAGAGTTAGGCACTCGTATTATGGAGGAGTGGTTGGTAGGAGTGGAAGGTATAAGGGTAGTGGTAGTTTGGGTTGGTTGGTTTTTTATGATAGTCTTAAAAGGGTTGTTAATTGAAGAGGAAGCTTGGGTAGTTAATGATTGAGTTTTAACCATGGAGAAAGAGGTACTTCCCATTAGGTGGAGATGCATACCATAAGGTGGATCTATGGGTGGGGCCAAAGTCAGGGTACAATAAGACATGGTTGTAATATAATGTTTCAAGGCCATGGGATTGTTATCTAGGAAAGTGGTAAAATCCACATCTCCTTAAGTAACCTCTCGAGGGAAGGTAGGACTTCCTAAGGGATGAGGGGAATATGTTGGTTTAAAAATGTAGTCCATGGATGAATAGGTGTAAGAGGTAGGTTGGCTTGGTGATGGATTTTGTTCCACAAGGTCTCTTCGCTACTGGTGATTGAGAACCATATGAGATAGGGGAGATAAAAATAAAAAATAGACTCACTACTCATAGATAAAACAAGAAAATGATCAAAAAAATCAAATCACACTCTAAAAGATAATTTATGCCTCTGATTTTTAATTAGTCTCACTTTTACCTTATGCCTTAAAATGTTGTGTGACTAAAATTTTTTTGTAGAGCGAATACTAGAGAAGAAGTCTAAAGTTGGTTTTAGGTTGTGTTTATGTGCTAAAAAAGAATTTGTATTTGAATCAATAAATGGATTAGTATTGGGGGCTACCCCCTCATTTCACACACTATAACAATAAGCGTGTCAGGTACTTAGCTAATATATAATGATATCTAGATATTATACTCAACTAGAGAGCTAATTTTATTTTCCCCTTGGTAATGACCTCCAAGTGGGATGGCCAAGAAAGGGTAAGGTTACTTCTAGGTGATGAAATCCTAGTTAGGCCTTGTCTCAAGTTTGTTTGATTTTTAATTGGTGAAAGTGGTTTGGTTTAGTGTGTGCAATAAAGAGTGAAGCTACAATAAGATTATTATTCCTTAATTCAAAGTGAGATAAAACTAGAAGAAAGTGATGGATGCACTTAATTTTAAACCCAAAAGATATTATAATTTAGTTAATGAGCACAAGTATAGAGAAAAATGTATAGATGCAAAGAAAGTAAACCCAAAGCAAAGAATCAAGGTCCCACTGGGCCTATCAGAATGTTTTAGTAAATTTATGCTTATTATTTTGAAAAAGGAGAAGAAGAAACTAAGAACTGGCGTGGATGAAAAACCTAATTGATAGTGCGCACATTGAATCACAATATTATGAAGAGATCCTTTTTGGCTTGGAAGGATGACCTACAGATAAGAAAGCACTAAAACAAACTTTCTTATTAAATAGATAGTTGAGTGGATTGCATAGTGATAGCTAGATTCTAGAAGCAAGAGCTTCCTCAAGGGCTATCAATCTACACATTTTAAATAATTAAGTTTATAAACATAATAAAAGATACTTGCATCAATAATAAAAAGATACTAAAATCAAACACAAGAGTGATTTCTAAAAAATATAGATTGGAAATGATTAAAATAGTGATTAGATAATTAATATTAGTGATAGAGAGTTGGGGTATGCTTCAGAAAATTAGAAAGGGGTCTATGAATAGGCAAGAGCACATAAAATTTGGTTTGGTTGGGGGTAGGTAGGTGAAAATAACCTACTAGTTTTTCACTATCATAATGGCCATCATTAATTGGACTAACCATGGTGGTTAGGGTCATCACCAGTGGTTGGGCTGACCATAAATGGTTAGAGAGACTGTCAACACTTAAGACAACCATCAATGATTATTGTATATGGATATGGGTTGGTAAAAGGGTTGATTGATGAGATCCAAAAGATGGATTTTGAGAGATGGGTAAGACCTAAGTTAATTGTGAAATGGAAATAAAGTAAATGGATATTGAAAAACAAATACTTTTCTTAATAGAAGTTGATTAAGTGGATGGTTGATGTAGTTGACCTATTGGTGGAATCTATCTTGATTCTGATAGAGTAATGATACCTAACACATTGGCAGAATTATGGCAATAAGTTAACTCTCTGACATAGTAGCTGGTTCATTGGATTACTGATGATGATTGACCTATAAAAATAAACTCCTAGATACAAAAACTCTTGATCATAATTATATATGGATTTCATCTCTTTGCTCCTCTTTTTTTATAGGCAAGGAAAGAGAGTTAAAACAACACATGAACTACGATTCCTAACTATAACTCACTCATGAAATGGCTCACAACAAGATTTAAATGAGTTATTTTTAGAAAAGTAAGGTGGGTGTGTTGCATGTCAATTGTTAAGGAGGTGGAACCTGACCATTGATGGTTAGGGTGACCATCAGTGGTCAACTTGACCATCAATAGTTGAGGGTAAAGGGGAAAAAGTGGGTAAAGGCTAGGTTAAGCCAATTCAGTTAAATTGATCGTATGTTAGGTTTGGCTATGGTTTAGAGGTTTAAATGGTCCCAAGGGGGTCTTAAGGTGGTCTTGGGGAATTATGACATTCATAATAAAGGTGTGTGGATTTTTTGTGTCTACAATACCTTTCATTGTTATCTCCTTATCGAACAGAGTGATGTTCTCAGATATAGTTAGAAAAAGGCTTGTACAAGATGTGTGAGAAATTTGACAACATAACCCCTTTTAAGCTAGATGATTTGGATGATGAGTGATGAGGATGGTTGAATATTTGTAGGGATATTTGAACATAATTTAATTATAAATTAGAAGCTTGTTGGAATGAGGAGAGGGATCCTCAATTTATATATTTATCTAACTAATGTAGACCGTTAAATGAGGATAACGATCAATGAATGAGGATTAGTTATCCCTCTCATAAATGTGAGAAGTAGAATGAACATGGAAATGAATTAAGTGTGTAATAAGGTGAAATTATGAAGGCATCAAGTATGTAATAACATGTCATAGCTCTTACTTGCACACTTGCCTCTTTTTATTGAATTTTCCTTGTGAAGGACACTTTAACTTTTGAATATGATTTTTTAAATTCCCAAATGGGTCCTTTGATGAGATCACAAGTTTGAGATGGAAAAAAAGGTTTATTAATTAATAGAAAATAGTAATAATATATTTCATAATTTTATATTATTAATGAGATTAGATAGTTAAAAAACATTAATTAATTAATATGATGTGATGTGATATTTGTAGGAAAGGATGTGATCATGGAAGAAAAGATTAATTAATCAGAGGGGATGAATAGTGATGGATATGGATGTTAGTGAGAATATAATATTGATTAGATGATGAAAGGATGATGTTAGCACATATTATTAAGGTAGTTAAAATTGACATGAAGTGTTTGATTTTATGTGTCTATAGTGATTAATGTTGTAGATGCCCCAACATAGTATGTCACATGGGTGGGTAGATGCCCCAACATAGTATGTCACATGGGTGGGTAGATGCCCCAACATAGTATGTTTATGTATCATGTATGTAGTATATGCATGTATCGCACTCAAGTAATCATGAATCATATTCATGTATAGAAAGGAAATGATATGATATCTACCAACATAAAGTAAACAAGATATGGAAAAATTAGTAAACATGTGTATGTTATTTATTTCTCATTTATTTTAATGTTGTATTTTATTAATTATTTTATTATTTTGAATTTTTTTCATATAAAATGATTATAAAAGGTGCTATGTAAAAGGAAAATATGATACTAGAATCTAAATATGCCATCCATGGATGCCTTTGTGTAATCACCATATCACTTCCATATTCATATTCTACATAGTCAATATCATGATAATCATAGTAATCTAGAGTATCTTCATGTTAAAATTTTGAAATGACTCTCTTATATTCTATTGTATCTAGATAAGAATAACTAACTACCCCATACTATGGGATTGACCTTTTTTATATCTCTTTTACAATATTGATGGTGTCTTTTGCCTCTACTGATATGCCATTATTTGTATCTACGTGTATAGTAGTTGAAGATATTTCTTTTTTTTTATGATTTTGATCTAAATATCTTACTTATTTTGAAAAGGATTTGACCTTACCTTCATGATAAAATGATATGCAACCAATGTTTTTATCAATCATTTCTCATGTTAAGGGTAAGCATGATTTTTCAAGCACAACATTGTATGCACTTGGATTAAAAAAACATGAAAAGTAAGAGAACATTATTTTGAAGATAATGAAACTCTATATTGAATTGATCCCATATTTGTTACAATTGTATAAGTTTTATATAGTTGTTGATTCCTATTTCCAAGAGAGCTAAGTAATGACATAAAATGAAAATATGTATCTTAATAGTCCAAATCTTGATATATGTAAATTTATTTCCATATATGTGAACAATTGTAGTGGAAGGGTCCTGATATGAGGTAAGGCTTATAATTTCACTATTTACAAACACATTTTAAACTTTAGTTATGTTAAGTATCTCTTTATTTTTGACCTCTTTTGTTAGAAATCCTACTTTAATCATTATTTTTTTCTTACTTTGAATATGATTTTCCAACTTCTCTTTTAGTAATTTCACTTTTTTGATTTGTAGATTTTGTAACTTTTTCTTTTCAATATGTTCCTTTTGTAATTACTCTTTTTTATCTTCTGCCTTTTGTATTATTGCTTGCTCTACCTTTTCCTTTTGAATTTTTATTTCTATAATTATGCATTTTAAATTTTTTCTTGCTCTAATTATTAATTTTAAACATTTTCTTGATCCATTATTTTCAATTGCAAATATTTTTACTTTGAACTATTCTTTTGTACCCATACTGATTCTTTTTGCACTCGTGTTGTAAAATATGCATGTACAAGGTGAGTGGGTTGCTTGATTGATGTATTTATTATAATACCACCACTATAAATTTTAATTTTAATTTTATTATTTAAAGTAATAAACTATCTGTAAAATGTCGATACATTCTATGATATGCACAATAGTATTTTGATCTCCTTAGAGGATGTAGAGGAGGTAGTTTGATCAACTTATTTCTAAACCTTTCTCTTAGAATATCACTTGAACTCTTATTATAATTTTGTATAATATTTTGAATCAATAATTATATATATATATATATATATATATATATATATTCTATTGTAGTTTACCATTAGGATATGAAGTCTTATTATACATAATATTACTGGATGAAGATAAAAATAAATGATTAACAATATCACATTATAGATTCTTTGCATATATGATCTAATTTTACAATGATTTTATATTTGAACTAAAATACTAATTTTAATTTTGAAAATCTTATATTAAATTTATCATAATGATTATTTTATCCTCGAGGGTTTCATAAGCATAAACCCTAGGTATTTTAGATTGAATACACATACACACACCATCTAGAAGAGTTATGGGAGGTGAAAGTAGTTAGGGAGGGATATGTTTTTTACCTTCATTTGGTATTATATAATGTGATAGCTTACCCATTGGAGTAGTGATAAGATGTATTTTGTTGGAAGGAAATGAGTTATCACCCTCCTTAAGATTAGGAGGAAGAGGTTATTTTTTATCCATTTTAAATGTTTCAAAAAGTAATATGATAACAAGAAAAGAGACACCTATGAATGCTAGAAAATAATAAAACATGATTGTTTAACCAAAATTATATGTGGATATTATTTTAGTGTTTAGGATTAAGGATATAGAAATGATAAGGCACAAGGGTGAATATTAGATATACAATAGGCCAATTAATGTGCTAAACTTAGATATAAGCATACACTAAATTTATTACACTAATATAGGCTATTAATGGAAAGTACATATATAATTTATATATAAATGACATAAAATAAAGTACTTAGCTATTTATAATACTAATTCAATGTTAAATTTGGTACATGCAATAAATAGGTAGGAAGAGATTTCTAAATCAATCATCAGATTTTAGATATGGTGCCTCTATCTCTCTAGACACTTGCATCATCCTAGGACAATTACATTGACGTTATTGTCTTGGTATAATGTTAGTTTCATGTATAAAATATGTGTTAAAATAGGATGTGACCACTTGGATGCTTTTGGATTTGGCTTTGCCTTCACTCTAGTGCATTCAGTTCTGGGTCATGGATTGTCTCTCTTAGTGAAATGGTAAAACCCTAGCTTTGTATCTTCAATGTGAGCTTGGAAAAAATGGGTTAGTGGGCACATGGTATTGAGATGACCTATAATGACCATGATATCAAAGGGAACCAACTACATAGCTAATACTCTAGAAGAGGGCATCAGACTAATGTAGTTCTCCCTTACATGTTGGCTTGTGTGTGAATCATGCAATGTGTAAAGCAAGTAAAAAATGACCTACCTTGTAACTTGGAAAACATGAAATTATGACTGCTCCTTTAGTAATTCAAATATATAGCTATGTTATTCCTTTGATTAGTATTAGAATAAGATATAATATTAAATCTTTTGATAACTTGAGTCCTCTTTTGGTGTGATTATTAGGTTTCATAAATGTGGAATGAATGAGGGTTGATATTATATTTATATTAATCCTATCTCAATATAACTTACATTAAATCACTTAGGTTGACCATTGTATTACATTTCCTTTGTAAATTGGATGACTTTAGGGTACTAGACACTTGAGTCAGGCTAGGATGCAATGTCAATGCTATTATTTGACCTGGCCATTATTGTCCAAGGAGAAAGAGAGCATGTTTAGTCTCAAAACTCATAAAAGGTAAGATAAGTAAATTTTAAGAATTATAAGAAAGATAGGATGATTATTTCATCAATCTAAGGTTGGTTTGTCAGGAATCTAGAACAACAAACATGCTCTGATGCCACTAGTTGGGATCTTGCTCCTCAGAAAGAGCACAATATGATTACCAAATATAAGCAATTGAATATGCGGAAATAACCAGAAACACAAGTAACTAGAATTCACCAATAGCACAGAATATGAGAGACAATACACTATCTTGTATTAACACTAACAGAAAAGAATACAACAAAGAGCCGCCACACTCTTTCACCTTACAGAGATTCGCCACACCTCAAGTGTATAGTAATTCTTCTCACACACACTCTCCTACACAAAAACGGTCCCAACAACCAACTCACACATAGAATTGGTGTTCACCTCACCAACCAGTCAGTAATAACCCTGCCGGTACATCAAGCACTCTATAGCACTTCAAGCTGATCTCTCATGAACCTGCAACCTGTAATTCAAAGACCAAACTTACATGTAGATCCCCAATGAGCTTGCAACAACCTGTAACTCACAGATCTTACAACTAGAAGGAACTCTTCCTTTCTATCTCATGCCTTATACAATACATGCCAATGGGTCTATAAATAGATCCCTAACTCAAACAATAACTTAGACTCTTAATTTAGATAATTGTCCTCGCAGCACAAGACTCTAACTGGTCTCAACATGCAAACTCTTTGTTCACTTAACTAACTGTCCGTGAAACGAGCAGTTCTGGAACACACAGGCGACCGACGTCGGTCCCTGCTTGTCTGGTTCTGCCGATGTCGGCTGAATTCCTGCCATCGCCGGTGGCCTTCTGCACTGGTCTCTGTCGTCGTCGGTCCTGCTATCGACGCCGATTCCTATAGAACTCAGCAACCATCTGTTCCTCAGTTTACAAAGGTTGAAGCTTTTAGCTCCACAACCTAACAATCTCCCACTTGGAGATAAATAGCTGCAACCTGTACATGTACCTGTACACCATCTAGTTTGTTACCTTGGCTATGTATCCATCTTTAAAATCACCCTTGAAGACCAACCACCACAAAATCCATGGTGCAAAACCTGTCATCCAAATTACCTGCCACATCCACATCTACAACCATGTAGAAAAAGAACTTGACCCTGTATAGCATGTGCACCTACTATTGGTCCCTGTAAGAATCCACTGAACTGACCTCCAATGGTTCTCTCCCGGATTGGCTCCTAACTTGTGACAACTCCCACTGCTTGGGAAAACTCAGGTTTAGTACATACCATGCACTCAACCTCATTATGTGAATCAAGACACCTGTTCATAAAACTGTCTAACCATCGGCGTGCTAACCGGTTTCACACAATCATCTTGAAACAAAGTCAACACATGACCTACCATGTCTCTAGAACACACTCTTGCCAGAGAATCTTGCTGCTCCCAGATTCTCCATGACAAACACCTGAACTAGCTTTACCTTTAGTTCAGCAATACCTGTATATGTAACCCTGCAACAAGCACATCATACAGAAAATAGGATAGTGTAGCTAATACTATCCAACCTGGTAAAGAGAAACACAATGAACAAACCTCCATTGCCCTGTAGCTAATACAAGATCAAATACCCTGATCTTCCATCTCACGTATCCATTTCCGCTCTTCTTTATCCTTAACATCCATTCGTCTCTCAGTGCTTACTTCCAGCTGGCAACACTACCCAAAACCTCTATTTGGTTCTCCTCCAAGGAATCACATCCTCATCCATGCCTAGCTCCCACTGTTTCCTAGATCTACCTGTTCTGCTTCTTCAATAACTTCCTGGTCTTATGCCATAAGTGAGCAACAAGTAGTGTAAAGAAGGGAAATGACGAATTTAAGAACTTACTTACACCTTCAGTCCTCCATATGGGCGCTTGAGACTCCATGATAGCTTGCTGTCCACCCAAAATTCGTCTCAATGACCGATGCTGGTCGCATCTCAGTCTACAGCCGAACGATGTCGGTTCCCTGCGACTGCCTCTATGCCGACGTCGGTTTCCCCTGGCCGATGCCGGTCTCTGTCTGCCCCGAGTCACCGACATCGGGCTGCACATAGCCGACATCGATCCCTGTCTGAACACCGACGCCAGTTTTCCTGTCGACGTCGGTCTCCGTGTTTTTCTTGTGGGACCTGACTTTTTCCCGCAAGCTCCTTTTGGATCAAACCCTTGTCCAAAACACCCTTACTCTGCTCAGAATTCCTCTGCACCTTGTGATGAACTCTGTCCGTCACTTTCTCCTTGAAAACCAAGACTTTCCTATTCTTGTCACTAACATCGGATTCCTTAAGAAATCTCACCTTCTTCTTCTGCATACAGAAATCATGATCCATGCCTTCCAAATCTGAAAGCATACTCTTTGACTCAAGAACCAGCATCTCCTTCTTATCTGTGTGACCAAGCCTATCAAGCAACATCTCTAAATCTATAGCTGAAGTAGATAACCCAGAAGAAGAATCAGTAAAACAAGTAGATAGATAAAGCGTACCTACTTTCTTACCTCTAGCTATAACAAGTGTACCCTTGGTAACCTTCCAAGAGTCCGCTGTGAGAGTTACTGTGCAACCCTCTTCACCCAAACTTCTGACAGAAATCAGATTCCACTTCAGAACTGGGACGTGCATGACCTCCTTTAACACCCATGTGTTACCTGTCTGTAGTTTCAGCTTCACTTTGCCTTTGCCAACAATCTGACAAGACTTACCATCCCCTACACAAATTTCTCCAAAATCTCCCTGGACATACTCATGAAAAAATTCCCTATGTGGGGATGCATGAAAAGAGGCACCAGAATCTAATACCCAAGATTCTACTTTATCCAAAGAACATACCAGAGCATCCTGTGCAATATAACCTGCAACATCTGCTTCTTCTTCATGTTCTTCATGCTGATCTGTACCCGATCTGCAATCTCTCTTTAAGTGCCCTTGCTTTCCACATTTCCAGCAGGTTATTCTGCCATAGCTGGACTTGGATCTCTTGCCCATCTTCGACCTTGATCTCCCATGCTCTATCTTCTCTCTTGGCCTTCCTCTTCCTTCAACACTCAAAGCATCTCCAGATGATTCACCTGTGCTTTTCCTGTGTATCTCTTCATTCAAGATCACACTCATAATATCATCCACTTTTAAGACTTTTGAAGGAGACACAGTATTAGAAACTGCCATTACCAAACCTTCCCAACTTTCAGGTAATGAACACAAGATTAAGAGAGCTCTTATTTCATCATCAAATACAATATTGACTGAACTTAACTGGTTTACTAAACCATGGAAATCACTAAGATGGCTATGAACAGATCCACCTTCCAACATTTGCAAATTAAATAAACGCTTCATAAGAAATACCTTATTCGAAGCTGAGTGTTTTTCATATAAATTTGCCAAAGATTCCATCAACTCCACCGTTGTCTTACACTGTGATAAGCTGGAAATCACGGATGATGCAAGACTCAATCTAACAGATCCCAGAGCCTTCCGATCAAGAACCTCCCATTCTTCATCTTTCATATCCAAGGGTTTGCTAGCAACCCCACCCAATGGTAAGTACAAATCTTTCTGATACAGATAGTCCTCAATCTGCATCCTCCATAATTGGTAGTTCTTGCCATTGAACTTTTCCATTTGTAGTTGACTGCTTTCTATCATTG